>CM069914.1:33642026-33684916 GCA_036172215.1 Camellia granthamiana
GGAAAATGATATGTAAGCATGTAAACCAAATTTCAGCAACTAAATGAAGGGGAAAACAGCCCCGAAATGATACGAAATGACAATCAACGCATGAAATCATCCCGAAATGTGACTTTAAGTGCCCGAAATGGCCTACGGCTATGCTAAACATGCAAAATTGGCACATGACAGAAAAAACAGTAGCAAGGCAGCCCTAAAAATAGCATCTTTTCAGTACAAAACATGGCCAAATTGTGAGCATAGATATGGCAACGATGGCATGCAAAAATGGGGGAAAAGAAGGGATTTATTAAGCAAGTAGTATATAGAAAATTCAAACCACAAAATTTCCTTCTACAACTTTGAAGAGGAGCCCAAAATATGCATATTTTCAGTGAATGACAACTCCAAAATCAGTATGTAGATAGGCTCAAAATAGCATGCAATATATTGAGCTAACAAGGGCTATAAAGAGAGGTACCATAAGAAATGACCAAACAACTTAAGAACCTTAATAAAACTTGAAGAATAGACCAAAAAAAGACACTTTCTAAGCCTGATGGAGGCTGAAAACAGAAGCTAAGCCGGCCTAACAAAGCATGCAATTTTACGGAAAAATGGAGGAATACAAAGGAAGTGCCAAAAGAAATCACCAAATGGCTTAATACCCTTAATAAATCATGAAGGATAGACCAAAATAAGGCACTTTCTAAGCCTGATGAAGGCTGAAATCATAAGCATGATAAGCTTAAAGAAGCATGCAACATAGGAATAGAACATGAATTCAAAGCAAGTGGCATATAGAGCAAGAAAACCAGGTTGAGCCCTTCTTCAATGTTGAAGAGGGGCTCAAAATAAGCACAATATCAGTATGTTGCATGCTCCAACTCAGATCACAAATAGGCCAAATAAATCATGCAATTTTACGGTAAAATGGAGGAATTACAAAGGAAGTGCATGCTAGAATCACCAAACATGGTTGAGCCCTTCTTCAATGTTGTAGAGGGGTTCAAAATAAGCACAATATCAGTATATATGAGGCTCGAAATCAGATCACTCAAAAGCCAAACAAAGCATGCAAATAATTGGCATAAAAGGTGATGTTGAAAGAAGTGTATGATAGAGGTACCAAATGAGGTTGAGCCCTTCTACAATGTTGTAGAGGGGCTCAAAATAAGCACAAAACCAGTAGGGGTCAAAGCCCAAAACAAAAGGGAAATAGGGCATAGGATTGATAGAAAATAATGCTAGAAAAAGGGATTTAGAGGCTTACCCTTGGAGATCCAACTTTGGTGGCTTCTTGACTTGAAATTGTTGCTTGTTGGCCTCTAAAAATCACTCCCTTGCTGCTGAAATGGAGTTGTTGATGGTGGTGCTTAGGGTTGATGAAGGATTGGCCTAGATGCTTGAGGGTTTTTTAAGTTTTGGAGATAGAAGATGGAGGTTTTGGGAGAGGGGCTCTTGAGACCAATTTTTGTAACCCTAGCAAAGGAGGAAGGCAGCCCTTCAAATAGGCAAGAAAGGGTGTAAAAGGGGAGGGAAATGGAGGCAAGATTTTCCTCCCAAAATATCCCCCGGAGGGGGAGATATTTTGCAAAAAATATCCGGACAGCTGTAAAGAGCTGGAAAGCAGAAAGCTGGCCGGCCAGGTAATTTTCTGGAAGGTGGCCGGCCGGCCATCTCAACTGGTCGGCCAGCCACTCACCCTGGCCGGCCGGCCAGGGCCCAAAAATGAAGTCCAAATTTTCTGGCCGACCACCACTCCTTGGTGTCCTCCCAGGTGTGTAGAATAAAGCCCCAAGTTTGGAATCTGGCAACACTGAAACAAGAGTCACAACATCGAACTTGAAGGAGGGGCTCAAAAATGAAACTCTGAATTGCTGGCCGACCACCACTTTTTGGTGTCCTCCCATGTGTGTAGAACAAGGTTCCAATGTTGGAAATTGGCAACACTGAAGCAGGAGTCACAACATTGCATTTGAAGGAGAGGCTCAAAAATGAAAAGCACAATTACTGGCCGACCATGCACTTTTAGGATCCTCCCATGTCCCCTGATCACAAATATGTAGCTTTGGTTGGAAGAAAATATCCCCAGGGTGTTCAACATTGGCCCGGAAGTGAGCAAAACGGGCGCCGGAGGAGCGAAACTGGTTATCTGGGATAATTGCTGGCCTCCCACCCCCCAGTGATCTTCCTGGTGTTGAAACAGAGGTACCTGCCAAAATTGAACAAAAACTAATGAGAAATGAATGCTCGGGGCCCAAATCACGCAGTTTGGGGTCCCGAAAACCGGCTACAGGCACCGAAAGTGGCATTCGGCCACGAAGTGGGCATCAGAGGCCCCAGTGTCCCTCAGTATGATAAAACAGAGGTGCATGCCAAAAACTGGAGAAATCGGAGATGGTTGGGCGGTCCCGAGCCGAGGCACACGGCCTGACGGTCCCGAAAACCGGGAACCGGGCTCCGAAATGGGCAAAATGGCCTACGGCCACGAAATGTAGCTCACGGCCACCGGGAGATAGTCTACGGGACCACTCTCTTCCCGCAGGAAAGAAAACAGAGAAAACCGAGCCTGGTTCGCAAACCGAGACAAGGCACAGAAGAGAGTTCGGAAGTCCGGAGGCAGGGCGCACGGCCGCGACTCTGAGACTTCTGAACGAGCACAGTATGCAACATCACCGAGCGCTCAACTGGTGACGTCTGAGTCTTAAGGTCGGTCAAAAATGGGGTGTCTACAGGTAAGACTAACAAAGCTATGGGAGGGTTGAGATTAGAAATTGAGTAAGGAGATTAGTGAATTTTTAAATAATTTTTAAGCCAAAATTATATTTTTGTAAAACAAAAAAAAAAAATAAAATAAAATAAAAATAAAAAAATAGGAGATTTTTTTTAGGGTCTCTGGTATTAAGATTTTATATCATAAAGGACATCAAATATTTTCATAATGTCTAAGGTCTCTTAAATCAATCCAAAGAAATTTCAGTCCAAACTAGAGAATTTCTTTGGTCCAAACCAGAGAAATTCAATCCAATACACGAAGCAAACGCAATGATTGTTATGCACAAAAGTGCAAGACAATCCTACCAAGAAAACACAATATGTGCCTGGTCGAAAATGTGCATCTACAGAGTCCCATTAAAATATAGTCGTCTCATTAAAATTGTTCAATAACATTTCACAATAATTCACGCCACCCTACATGTTTATTATAACAACAAAAATGATCTAGTTGTGAACCCAAAAAAAACTAGCTTGCATTTGATTATGTTGTGAACAAAAGTCATAATATTTTTCACTGGGCATCTGAAAGCACTACAATAGCTAAGCGAATTTCATTATCTGAAAAATCTTGATTTGGGCTAGTGAAAATTGCAAATTCCTTGCATTGTGCTGCTCCGGTGCCTACAGTGCAAGTTCAGAGTTTTCCAATGTCATCGCAACAACTTTGCATATGTGAATACTCTCATCTTTACTGAGAAGCTTCAACGATGTGTGGACCTCAATATTGTGCATGAATACCTTATCTTCAATATTTAGATTGCTTACGTCCACCTCAATTTTGAAGGGGATGTGTTCAACTGGGTATAGATATTTTTAAAGTTGTCCTTATCCTATTTAAAGTACCTCCTTTCTTGAGACTAAGACAAACATCTTCTCCTTTGAAAACAACCAACACATCAATCTTCAACTCCGATCCTTCATCAGCCCAAACAAACAGCAAATTCAAAATCTTCCCACACTCTCCTCATTCCTATGAATCTTGATGGGAAGAACAGTACTAGATTCGAGAAGAGTGAAGGAACTAGAACTAACGTGGATCTGGAGAGGGAAAGTAATGGAGTAGAAGAAGGGGAGTTGAACAAAGTTAAGGATGGCTTGAATCTGCTTCCTCTTGGTGGTAACGAGGTATTTTCTGGAGGCCGACCTGCTGGTGGTGGTGGTGGTGGTGTGGTCGCCTTTGTCTTGGGCTAACACAATGGTGGGGATTTGGCCCTAGAGTCTGTCTATAGCGGAGACTTTGTGGCCAATGTACTCTTTAGGACTGGCTTGGATCGTGTGGTATGATAACAATCTTCACTACCTCATCCTCTTTCGCAACTCCTTTACAGATTAATTTGATTTTTCTCTATGATATATGAGTGTAGGATTGAGAGACTTTAGACATCATAAAATAATATTATGTATCTTTTCATTATTAAAAATGGGAGAGGGATCTTACACTAAAATTTTCAAAAAAATAATTATAATATTAAAAAATTACTAAAAATTAAAAAAAAAATTATTAATTTTATATATTAATACTATCTATAGTATTACTAATCCGGTGATATATAAACAAACACTTTTTTTTCCTATATCTCCAACCTAATATCACCACAATAATAATTTTCCCACTCAATCTCACCAAATCCTTAATTCCCTCCATTTTATGGAGCCAAACAAATGTGATCAAATTATTTATACTGTATAAATAGAAACTCCCAATAACTAACCGACCTATTACACAATCTATCTTAAATATGTATCTGAAGACTACATATATTAACTTATATGTCTCTTTGTTTCTACGACATTTTTATTTAATAAAGCAACATACGCGGTCAGTCTCACTCATATAATTATAGGACAAGTAATACAAATAAATAAATAAATACAATACAATACAATACAAGCACTCTTTTACCTCACATGTTACATTGCATTATTACACAGGACAATAATATATTTATAATACATATACGGCAAACATTTCACTCTTTATTTTCTCTGTCTAAACCAATACATTCACACAATTAATATCAACCCAATTCATCCTATCATCATATGTGTTTGGTTGAAATTTAATTTAATAGACAAACTAATTTAAAAAAATTTATTTACCTCAAGAGAGAGAGAGAGAGAGAGAGAGAGAGAAATCATATGAAAATATTAATATTTAATCATATGAAAAATAGTTTTAACATTATTCTTTCAATTTTTTATATTTTTAATCTCAAAAAAAAAAAAAATTATGACTTTAGTAGAGTTCTTTTGAGGAGTGTGTGTTGCTTTGGTTTGCATGGAGGAGGTGATGGAGAGAAATAATTTTTTATTTCTAAATGAGAAAATTGTGATACATAAAGGATGAAATGTAATTTACTTTTTCTTAAAAGAGTAATAATGTCATATTCAGTAGTAATGAAATCGGATAAACCCTTTCTGCATATGTATCATTTTCATTTTTTATTTTTTAAGTTAATTACACTTATCACATTTACACTTTCATCGTAATCTTATTTTTGGTCTATTTATTTTCAATTGTCATTGATAGTCAACCTTTTATATTTTAAATCAAGTTACAATGTTATCATTCTATCTATCTACGGTCAATGAAGTTGATGAAAATTAAAATTTTAATAAAAGTGTAAGGAATAAAGTAATTTTGATAAATATGTAAAAATGTTAAACAGGAAAAAAAAAAAATGCCACTTTTAACAAATATGACAGGTTCCATCAATCATATTAACTGTAAATGCATAAAAGTATGATATTGTAACTTGACTTAAAGTGTAAGGTATTAACTGACATAATCAAAAGTGAAAAGGCCAAAATGACATTACAATAAGTGTACTTAATTAACCCATTTCCTTTCCTTTAAATAGCGGTTGTTACACAGCCAAACAATACAACAGCAGCATCAGCAGCAGCAGCTTTGTTAGAAACTCATTGCAATGGCTCTTGCTCTTCTTAAACTTGTAGTTCCAACCTCTTCTCTTTACACTTCAACTAGGTTACCATCTCAAAGCTGTGCATCATCACAGTCTGCTGCTTCCATTAATCATGACCGAGCTCTGCGCACCGTTCGATGCATCAGTTTGAGCCAAACTTGTGATCAGACGATTGTTAGGCGAACTGCCAACTATAAACCTCCCATTTGGGACTATGACTCTCTGCAGTCACTAAATAGTAAATATGTGGTATATATATATGATTTTTATTAATTTTAATTACTTTCTAAATTGTGTTTCATTAGAAGCAATATTTTGCTTGCTAACATTAATTAATACTTTTTTTTTAGGGAGATATATATGTAAAGGGTGCTGAAAAGCTGAAGGAAGAAGTGAAGAGAATGCTTGCAGAAGTGGTGGATCCGTTGGGTGGACTTGAGATGATTGATGACTTGCAAAGGCTTGGAGTGTTTTACCACTTTGAGGATGAAATAAGGAGAGTGTTGGACAATATTAGAATTGATGATAAGTGGAACAATAAGGATTTACATTCTACAGCTCTTCAATTTAGGCTTTTGAGACAACATGGTTATAATATACCCCAAGGTACTTCGATGATTTCCTCAACTTTATTTTTTATTAGGGTAAATTATAAAAACACTTTTTAAAATTTATTTAAAATATGAATTGTCCCTTATAGTTTTAGAAATTACATCTTGTCTTTTAATGTTTATAATTTCATAACAAATAGTCATTTTTATTAATAAATTATTAAGTTAATTAATAATTTTTAATGATGTTGAAAATTTATTTGAATTAATAATTCAAATAATTTTATTATTTTATAGGAGAATAGTTAGGAATTTTATTTTTTTTCAATTAATGTTGTTAAATAAAAAATTTTGATAATGAAATATTTATAATTTTTTAAACTATAAAAAACAATTCATATTTTAAGCGAATTTCGAAAAGTATATGTATGATTTACCTTTTTATTATTTATTATTATTATTTGGTTTTTGTGTTATGGTGGTTTTACTTATAGACCAATACTTGTTGATTTTTTTTTCACATACGTATTGCCCCATTCGTGATAAATCACTTTATATTTAATGCACATATTATAATATATAAGAGTTTTAGAGATTAATTTTTTTTATTGTTAAAAGTAAAAATTTTGTTGCAAAAGATATTTAGGGACCAATTTCTATTGTCATGAAGATAATCATTAAAAGGTCGTCCCAAAAAGTCAAAAATAAGGTTTTTAGCGACAAAATTTTGAAAATATCACTAATAAATATACTTTTATAGACAAAATAATTTGGTCTCAAAAAGTTTTTTTTTTAGACAAAAAATTAGTCCCAAAAAGATAATAATTCATCACTAATGTTCAATTTTCATTACTAAAAGTATAATAATGACACTTATCGTAGCAAAAATATTTGATACCTAAAAAATAATTTTATTACGAAATTTTGATTGCTAAAACCTTAATTTTCTATAGTCACATTAACTCACAACCGATATGCCCTGTTTGGCAGTGTTGGGTGGTGGGTTTTTCAAATAGGCGGTGATAAATTGTTGTGAAATAAACCACATACACAAATAATAACAAGAAGAATCAATCGTGAATAAGAAAATATAATATAAATTTGTGCAGTTCAATAAAATTGCTAATGTTATAGCTCATACTAGTTTCATTATGCTAAAAGAAAAGTATATGCCGTTGCTGTGAGTACAATAATATATATATATATATGTTTAGTCATTTTCTTTTTTTGGCTTTTTTTTTTTTTTAATTTTGTCTCTTTATATTTTAAGTTTTTCTCAGTTTACTCTTACAGTTAATTTCTATTCAAAACTAGACAGAAAATGGCACGTCAACTGCCACATAATATAAAAAATATATTACTATATATCAGGGTTTGGGTTTGGGTTTGGATTAGATGAGTGGATTATATGTTGTTACCCAAAAAACAACTCAAGAGATGGAGTAAATTGAGTTTCTAAATAAATTGTTAAATTAAAAGTATTAACCCAATATATAAATAAATGAATTTGTGCAACAATATACAAAAGTAAAATGAGCAAAGGAATAAGAAAGCAAACAAATAATTTCTAGTGATTCGGTTCAAATAAAGCATACATCCACTTCTCAAGATTTTCCTTCATATTTCTCCACTATTAATCAAATAGCATTACACCAACTAATTTTAAATCCGGTATTAGTCACATCTAACCAAATGATCACCCCTGACTACTCCAACGACTAGTTTAGAATCATGTACATAATCACACTTAACCTAAGTGATTTTATTATAAAAAATCACTCATAAAAATATCTCTCTTTATAAGAATAGAGGAAGGACTAGAAAATCCTTTTACAATTACGTTTCAACACTCAACAGATTTCTTTTAAAAAATATTGCACAATGAAACACAATGATATTTTTTTAGAACAAATAAATATCACAATTTTTTTTCTCTGCAATTCTTTTTCTTATCAAAAGATATAGCCGTTGAACCTCTTGATGGGAGGGGGAAGGAATAGTAAGATGAAAATGAATTTGAAATGATGTACAACCCACCAGGTGGAAAGCCTCCTTCCATTCTTGAAAAAGAAGAGGAAAGGAATGGTAAGATGGAACGGTGGTACTAGAGACCACTAATTTAGTGATTCTAAACCCGTCACTAATGAGGTGGCAAAGCAAAAAAAAAAAAAAAATAGACACAATACAAACTGTGGCAGTAGGTGGGACCCACAGTCACATCACTAGTGGTAGCTCTAATTAGAGCTCCCACTTATTTTCCAAGATGGAAATGCCCTCCTTCCATTCTTGAAAATAGAAATGATACATCTCTCTAATTTAGGAGCTCTAAAAAAAATATTAATGATGTAAAAAATCAAAAAAATAAAATAAAAAACTAAGGTCAAAATATCACATTACATGAGACCTACACACCAATTAAAACTATTAAAACTCTTAATTTAAATCTCTCAACATTTTTTCTCTTGAAAAAGAAAAGGAAAGGAATAGTAAGATAGAAATACCCCTCCTTCCATTATTGAAAACAGAAATGATACATCTTTCTAATTTGAAAGTTCTAACAAAGTATTAATAATGTGAAAATTTAAAAAACAAAACAAAACAAAACAAAAAACTAAGGTCAAAATATCACATTACATGAGACTCACGTATCAATTAGAATTATTAGAACTCTTACTTTAAAATTCTTAATTTTTTTCTCTTAAAAAAAGAAAAAGAAAAAAGGAAAGGAATAGTAAGATGGAAATGAATTTGAAATGATGTATAGCCCACACGTGGAACCCCCCTTTCATTCTTGGAAAAGAAGAGGGAAGGAATAGTAAGATGCAAATGCCCCACTTCCATTCATGAAAATAGAAATGATACATCTTTTCAATTTAAAATTTTTTAAAAAGTATTAATAATGTAAAAAAAAATATTTTTTAAAAAAAAGAAAAACTAAGGTCAAAATTTTATATTACATGAAACCCACATACTAATTAGTACTATTCAAACTCTTAATTTAAAACTCTCAGTATTTTTTCTCTTGAAAAAAAAGAGGGACGGAATAATAAGATGGAAAAGAATTTGACATGATGTACAACCCACTACGTGGAACCCCCTTCCATTTGAATCTTTTAAATTTGAACAATAATGATTCATTTCACTAAAAATACTATCACTAATAGCACTAAATGCATTAAAAAAATAGAAAAAAAAATACAACTCCAAAACTAAAATATCACATCATTTCTGGCGGAATCCCCTGCCACCTAATTAGTGGGAGCACGAATTAGTGCTCCCAAGCATTTTTTAAATTTGAAATGATGTACAACCCACCACGTGGTTTTGTCCAAAAAAGGAAAGTACTGCAGAAAAGGAAAGGAAAAAGTAATAATCAGTATATTTCGCTTCAATTTTTTAAATTTAATTTTTTAAAAAAATTTAAGAAATTTTTATACTTTTAAAAATGTACTTTACTTAGATATATCTAAATAGTAAAATATTTGTTAAAAAATATTTTAAAAATTTAATAAATACATAAAAATAAGAAAAATATATTAAATTTTTATATTTTTTTAATATTTTTGGTATTTAGTGAATTTTTTATAAATTTTTTCACAAATATATATTTTTTAAGTGTATTTATGTTAGGTATGTCTAAAATATTTAAAAAAAAATTACTTAAAATATTAAAAAAATTTATTGAAAACAAAAAAATACGAAAAATAAAAAAAATTGAAAAGTGTTTTTTAAAAATTAAAACCAAACAAACTAAATAATAAGATGGAAATAAATTTGAAATGATATACAACCCACAACGTGGTTTTGTCCCCAAAAAGGAAAGTACTGCTAAAAGGGAAAGGAAAAATAGTAAGATGGAAATAGATTTGAAATATAATTCTAATATTAGAGTTTTAAATGAAACTCTAGTAAGGTGAAAAAGAAAAAGAGTAATAGAGATAGAGAGAATTGTGGGCCTTACTTTCATATCATTAAAGCCGTATTAAAACTCTCAAATTAAAACTGTCAAACATTATTCATTAAATTTTAAAACCTTGGTTTTGTCCATCTTTTCCTTTTATTATTATATTATATATAAAATATAAATATATATATATATATAATATACACGAGATGTATAGTGGACTTAAATATTTTTCAATTGGTGCAAGTTGTATTAATCTGATAAAATTCATTTTCATATTTTGTGTTAAATTGTTGTAAATTATGTATATTAAAAAATTACAATTTATCTTAAAATATTTTAGATATCATGAAAATCAAACTATAAGATTACTATATATAATAAAAAAAAATTATGCACATGATTATTAATGTGTCATTTTTTGTCTAATTTTAGACATAAATTAACTTTTGGAGTAAGTTGAAAAAAAAATTGAAATATGAAGGATCAAAATGAAAAGAAAAAAACACACACACACACACAAATTTTAAAGGCTAATAAATTATTAGGTTGTGGTAAAGTATACAATACAATACTAATAAATTATATGTATGTGTGTGTTAGGTTTATGTCAATAAATTATTATAATAGCTTTAGTTAGATTTATGTAGGAGTGTAAAAATGACCCACAGTTCATGAGCAGTCCAAAGTTTGCCTGTGGCCTGGGATAGGCCCGACCCGTTTGGACTCAGGCCCAAGCCCTTAGACTAGGGCCTGGGCCATCATTTTGAAGTCCAGCATAGCACGTGGGCCTAACCTCCCTAGCTCAGCCCATGGTCGAGCCCATCAGCCCATTTAAGGCCCACTCAAGGCCTAGCTTGAAGCCCGGGCCGCTAGGCTCGCTTGAGGCCCAGTGTCTTTTTTAGTAGAAAATAATAAAATTTTAGTAGAAAAAATTTTTAAAAACAAAAAAAAATAATCAAGCCCGCCCAAGCCCAGACCCATCGGGTCGGTCCCGTCCAAGGCCCGAATATCCCTGAGCTTGGGACTGGGACTTTTTTTTGGGTCTGTGGACCGGCCCGACCCGGCCCGAATTTTGATAGGAGCTCACGAGACCCAACATGGGGCGGGTCGGGCCAAGTCAGATTTACACCCCTAGATCCATGAATGGTTGTGGTGAAGTATACAATCCTAATCAAGCTTTACAATCTCAATGTAAATATATTTCATGGTTAATGATTTTTAAAAACTTACGACCGCATTGTCCAATTTCGAATACTTATCATTGGATATATACTCTGCATACAACTACATGACGTATACCAATTTTTTCCCAATATTACTATTTAAAACGTTGCTTCTTATATCAGTGCAATTACAAATTAAAAAAAAAAAAAGAAAAATTCTAGGTTCTATGATCAATTTCTGTACAAATTGAAAAACTGATTACAAACACTTCCTTGCTTGCAGAGGTTTTTAATAGTTTCAGGGACAAGTTTGGGAACTTCAAGAAGTCTTTATGTGAGGATACCAAGGGACTTCTTTCATTGTATGAAGCTTCATATCTCTTAATGGTGGATGAAAGTATATTGGAAGAAGCTAGAGATTTCACAGCTAAACATCTCAAAGAATGGCTCAAGAAGGAGAGCATAGATCCAAATCTTGGCATGCTTGTGAGTCATGCCTTGGAGCTCCCATTACATTGGGCAATGCCAAGAATGGAGGCAAGGTGGTTCATTGATGCATATGAGAGGAGATTGGACGTGAATGCCAAGTTGCTTGAGTTTGCCAAATTGGATTTCAACATGTTACAAGCAATTCACCAAGAAGACCTAAAACATGCATCAAGGTAAAAGATCACTTCCATGAAATAGAATTAAACCATAGGAAAATGCTATTCCACTAGAATATTTATATAGAATTTTACACCAGAATGATGTGGTAGTTTCATTTGTATTATTACCAAATTGGAACAACTTATTACTCAATTTAATGTATTTTATTTTATCCAAAAAAACTCTATTTTTTTAATTGTTATATACAATTAGGATACCAAATGAGTCGAGTAATAGGTTGTTTCAATTTGGTTTGAAAATTTGACTTAAAATGTGTTTAAATTTGACTTGTTTATCCTATCTCAAAGCAAGTTTTAATTGAGCCGACAACAAACTGAGGTCTAGTAATTTGATTTCATTTTATTTATGGTGCATATAAATTTTGGTTATTACACTTTCCCCCTTTTATATTTGGACATTTTCCCACTTTGGCCCTTAAAGCTTGTTTTTCTTATTTTGGCCTTTCATGTTTCAAACTTTTCTCACTTTACTTCTAAAGCTAATTTCTATTCAAAATTAGATTAAAAAAAGGTCACAATAACTATCACATAATATAAAAAAATATATTATTATATTAGAGTTTAAATTTATGTAAGAGGTGTTAGTCATATATAATAAAATATTTTTATACCACGTAATTATTAATCTGTCATTTTCTGTCTAAGTTTTAATAGGCCAAAGTGGAAAAAAATAATTGTAAGGGCCAAAGTGGGAAAGCGGTCAACATAAGGGGAGCAAAGTGTAATTTACCATTTAAATTTATCGAGTTGAGCAATAGGTTGTTTATTCTTGGTTTAAAAACTTAACGGGTTTCAAAATGTGTTAAAGTTTTGTTTGTTTACATAATAAGCTGATTTTAAATGAGTTTTTAATGAATTGAATACAAGTTGAGTTTGAGTTTAGATAACTTGATTCGTTTAATAGCTCTATACACAATTCTCAACCAAAATATATGATAATGACATTTTTAAAATAATACTAGTCACGACATTTTTAAAATAATAAGTCACGTTTAAAATGGTGAGACCAAAATTTGTTACATTATTATTTTTTATTAAATTATTTATTTATATATTATTACTGATTTTATCTTTCTACATAATAATAATAGGTGGTGGGAAAGCACAGGTTGGGGGAAAAAGTTGCCCTTTGTTAGGGACAGGGTGGTGGAGAATTATTTATGGTCTCTGGGAGAGGCTTTTGAGCCTAAGTTCCAAAATTTTAGGAGCATGGAAACAAGGATCAATATATTGGCAACATGTGTTGATGATGTTTATGATGCTTATGGTACCTTGGATGAACTCCAACCTTTCACCAATGCCATTGACAGGTTGGTACAAGTAGGGAATGTCATTCTTTCTTAATATTTGCTCTTAGGTGACTCTGATTTTAAGTTTGAAAAAGTTGAATGGTATAAAAATCGATCATAAAAACAGACATAATTTTCTCACTCATAATAGATTTAGGTTATGTTTGATTTTGTGATTAGTTTATACATGAGTTGAAGAATTATTTATATTTCTAACACAAAATTTTGAAAACACTTATGCGTCTCAGATGAGATGTTAATGCAACGGAACAATTTCTGGACTTTTTAAGTTTTAAAAAGTCTAAACAGACATTCATTGATTACAAAATCAAACATAATCTTCTCTCATATAAGGTAGATTTCACTTTTTTGTCAGCTTCCATACTTATATGAGAGAATTTATTTGATTCTATAATTATCTTTTGTACAAGTAAAAAAATTATTTAAGTTCTTAACACAATTTAAAAAATACTTTTTGCATCTCAGATGGGATGTCAACGCAGTTGAACAACTTCCAGATTATATGAAGATATGCTTCCTTGGTTTATTCAATACCATTAATGAAATGGCTTATGTCACTCTTAAGGAACAAGGTGTCCATATCCTCCCATACCTTAAAAATAAGGTACCCACATCCTTTTTTATATCTTATTTAAGCAAACTACCATATAATTATTTGATCACATTCAAACAAATGCTGTATATTAGCTTACTAAATCCATGCTCATTTACTTCTTGTGTCAATTTGATTCTTATAGTTCTCATGATATGAATTTTATCTTGAAAATTTTCAAAGAGTGTCAATTAAATCTAATTGATAATGTCCATTTGAAAAATAGAATGAAAAGGGACAAAATAGTTCATTCATTCTCTTCAAAGTGATTGAAAGGTTGTCATCTAATTTAAAATGATCTATTTCTTTTCGAATGGGTCATTTCGTCCTTTTTTTTCTATTCAATTTCTTAATGGATGTTATTAATAAGACTAAAGCGACACAACATAAAAAAAATTGAAGAACAAAATCAATACAATTTAAATTACAAACCAAATTGACATGAGGAAACATATAAAGAATATAATTTGCTTTTTTGAAATGTTGTAGTGGCGAGATTTATGTCAATGTTACATGAAGGAAGCAAGATGGTCTCACAGTGGATACATGCCAACACTTGAGGAGTACCTTGACCATGCATGGACTTCATCCTCTATTCCTACATTACTAACACATGCTTATTTTCTAAGTACAAATGCCATAACCAACGAGGATTTGGAATGCATAGAAAAGTGCGATGACATAATTAAGTGGTCATCAATGGTTGTAAGACTCGCAGATGATTTGGGAACATCATGGGTGTGTAAGCTAATTGGATTGGGCTTCTTTCAAGTTCTCTAATTAGACTAGAGGGTTTAATATAGAGCAATTTTGGCCTGTTTTGAGTCTATCTTGATAATCTAAACTGTTTAATTTTTAGTGTCTTTTGAGTAGATTATTAATACAAAAAATTCAATTGATCAGATATTGTTAGGGCTCTTTTGGGAAAGAGGCAAAAATGCGCGTTTTGCGTTTTTGATGAAAACGCAAGTTGCATTTTTTGTCCCATTTGGGAATTGCAAAAAGTAAATTGCAAAATTACATAATTACCCTCAATCCTTATATTTTATAAAAATAGATAAAATGTAATTTTGTAAGTTAGGTGGGGGTATTTTAGTCATTTTAATATGATGTGACACCATAAATAAATATTAATCTAGATAAAAAAGCAACTTTTTATTAACTTCCCAAATCACTTCAAAAAATCTTGGTTAAAAGCAAAAAAGCTGATTTTTACCATCTTCCCAAAATACCACTTAGTCACATGGTTGGATCATGTTTTCCTTTTTTAAAAAATAAATGACAAGTCTAATCTTGAGAATAGACCGTCTATTTTTTTTAAAAGACAAATGTGATCCAAATATGTTACTACCGATATCCGTTCGACGTGTTTATTGCATGGATGATCTACTCGGAAGGTAAAAAATAAGTGGTTCAGATCACCGACATGCACCCGAAATGGGTCCAAATTGCCCTAAATTGGATCCTCTAGTCCAATTAGAGCAATATATATTTCTTATATTGGCCTAAGTACTTCATAAAGTTACTTGCAATTCCTTTTTCTTTACTAACACCTATTGATCTGCAATTTCTTCTTGATTTGTTTAGGATGAGGTAAAACGAGGTGACATTCCTAAATCAATCCAAATTTACATGCACGAAACTGGTGTTTCTACAGAAGATGCTAAAGAACACATAAACTATTTGATTAGTGAGGCATGGAAGAAGATCAATGAAGCTCGTGTTGTGGACTCTTCCATCAATGGTACTTTTGTTGAGATTGTAACAAACATGGCTAGGGTTTCCCAATTCATGTACCAACATGGAGATGGCCATGGACATGATATTGGAGGGAAGAACAAAGAACGTGTCACTTTGTTGCTCATTGAGCCCATTCCACTTAAATAGATAAATCTTGGTTTAAGTGAAAGAATAAATTATAGAGGTACTTTTTCATAAATCTCTCTTCACCTACTTATATTTCACTTAATCCAAATTGTTTTCTTATGTTTCAATAAATCCCATTGATGAGTAATTCTATTTCCACACACTAAATCTCCCCAGGGCACACACTTAATGAATTTCTTCAAAATCACATTTTTATCGTTTAATTAAATTATAATTTAGGACAAATCTTTATCTTTTTCTATTTTCCCAATACACATCCGAACATATAGGGTTTGGTTGGATATCAACCTTCGAACGGATCTAGAGTTTGCAAATGTTGGGTTCACGACAATAAAAAGATTTGTCAAGGTTGGGATCGTGACGGAGAAGGTCGTAGAGGTTAAGGTTTTGAAGAAATGGTGGGTAGCAAGGGTATATTAGGGTGGTTTAGGCCAAAGTGAGGATGGGCTAAGAGTAGCAGTGGCAATGGAGGGCTAAGAGTGGTGGTGTTGGCGGCAACGACAATGGTAGCAGTGTCATTCCAAGTTTTTCGAAAGAAGAAGAATAGGTGGATAAAAAAAATAAAAATAAAAAAGGATTTTGAAAATAAAATATGAGAGCATCGTTGGAATGAAGAGATGTGTACTGAGAATATTTTTATTTTTGACGTGTGCTCTGAGAAAGTATTCATTAAGTGTGTGCTCCAAGGGAATTTAGTATATGGAAATAGAATTAGCCCCCATTCATGTTATAGTTACTAAAACACCCTTGGAGGTTATTGTTTTATTCAAACAATATCACCAACTTCACATTAGAAAAAATTGCTTCATATACTCTCCAAATTTCTTTGAAATTTGAAAATGACTTCGCCGATTTTCCTTCTATCATCTATGATCGGTGTCGCATCATTCGGTTTGTAAGTTGAAAGTGTTTTGTCGCTGGTATCACATTATTATTAATTTACTTTTAATACTTAAATTTAGCAAATTCGAAATTATAGTGCTCAAAATTTGTAAGGGGTTTTGTTTTTAGCTCCTCCATTATAAGTCTTTACAAATGCAAGGACACAAAAATAGTATTACTAATATAAGTTTTCCAAGAGTACGTTTTATTTGAATGAAAATACCCTTATTGAATCTAAAGGCTTGAAAGAACATAATGTATACAACAGTCATGTTAACATATAAAATTAATACCACATCTATCAACTAATAATATATAGGAGTTGGCAACATTTAGCAACATTTGAAATGCACCATTCCTCCTTGCAAGGTATTTTTCGTGCAATTGCAACCTCAAACGTATGCACTTAAATTTTATTAAGACAACAATGCCTTTAGTTGGATCCATGAACGTGTGTGGTAAAGTATACAATATACTAATCAAGATCCACAATCGCCAACATAAATATTTTTTTCATAGTTAATGATTTTTAAAAATTCATGACTGCATCACCTGATTCCTAATACTTATCACTAGATACTCTGTATACAACTACACTGTGACATATTTTGGTCAATACTACTAATTAGGTGCTTATATCAGTGCAATGAGTAATTAAAAATAATAAAAAAATTCTAGGTTCTATGATCAGTTTCTATACAAATAGAAAAACTAATTAAAAACACTTTCTTGGTTGTAGATGTAGTGTCTAGAGTCTTAATCCTGACTTGTTTATGTTAAGTGGTAACCGTTACTCTATACTTACATTTTTTTTTTTTTTTTGGACTTTTGAAAAGTTATGGGTTGCATTTGACCTTTTAGTTATTATAATTGGAACCTCCTCTTCATTGTTTGGAGCCTTGATTGATGAGTTAACTTGTTGCACTACAAAAATTTCAATTTTTTGCGACGACATACTCCTAATGCCGTCTCAAAAACCTTTTAGTGATAGCAAATGGGAGGTCACAACAGAAGGCGTTGTTAAAATATTTTAGCAATGGCATAGTGCCGTCACTTTTTCTTTTTTTTTTTTTTTTGCGACGGCAAATGTGGCCTTTTGCCTATAATGGCCTATTTTGGGAAGGTGGTAAAAATCAGTTTTTTTGCTTTTAACCAAGATTTTTTAGAGTGATTTGGGAAGTTGGTAAAAAATTACTTTTTTATCTAGATTAATATTTGTTTATGGTGTCACATCACACTAAAATGACTAAAATACCCTCACCCAACTTAAAAAATTACATTTGACCCATTTATACAAAATATAAACATTGAGGGTAATTTCATAATTTTATAACCTGCGTTTTTGCCTTCCCAAAAGAGCCAAAAAAAGCAGCTTCGGAGTTTGGGACAAAACGCAACCCTGCGTTTTTCTTCCTTCCCAAAAGCAGCCAATATGTAAAAAATTGAGACCTTTTGCGACTGCAATGTTTTATCGTTGCTAAAAGTTTTATTTGAGATGGCAAAAAGAAAATGCTGTCGTGAAATTTTTTTTGTTACGATTGTGACGACCCGCTCCCCGTACCCAACGGTTAAGTATCGTAATGGCCAGTAACTGAGGTTACCTCCGGCCAATTCTTAAACAAATTAATAAACGCGAGCGGAAGAAATATTTAAGTGAGGGTACCAAAATAATCATTGGAGTTTCTATTTTTATTACAAAATTTATTGACCAAAAAGCCGATATTTACATATAAAAATATGATAAAAGTAATGTGTGTGTCTCTTCTGCAACCCGACTTTCCAAAAGCTATTTCTGAATTACATTGTTTCCTGAAAATTGGTAAACAACTATAAGCACATGGCAGAGTGAGAAATATTATACTAAGAGTATAAGGACATAAAATTCACCATGGATAATTATTGGTTAAACAGAGCTTAATATTAAAACACATAATACATAATACGGAGATCATTTGACATATATACAGAAATCATATAAACAAAATAATGATAACCACGGTACAGAACGGAACGGAACAAAACAGATGTATGGACTAAAGATGTGGCTCGTACGAACTCTAGAGGCAGCTCCACCATAGTGTAGCACTTAGTTCCATACAGCACTTTGCTCTACACCAGAAGTCATAACCACGGTACAAAACAGAACAGATATATGGACTCAAGAGATGGCTCGTACGAACTCTAGAGGTGGCTTCCACCATAGTGTAGCACTTAGCTCCGTACATCAATTTACTCCATACTAGAAATTCAAAGGGTCAATGGATCCATGACAGACAAAGCGTCACAAAGTGACTAATCAGATAGCCAATGGTTATTTAGGTCCCCCAAGGCGTGGGACTCCCATGTGGTACTTACAAAACATAATTGTATATAAGATTATAGTCAAATATTCTTTAAAATATAAACAAATATATCCATGGGTTTCATTTTAGCAAATATGATTCAAAAATTAATCCACGTAATTAAAATATTAATATAATTTATAATAATTTATAAAACATAGCTTATATAAATAAATAATGGTAAGTCAAAACATACGTAAAATATATTTTGATAGCTTAAGGTGTAATATAACTCATCTTAATTTTAATTCTAACTTTTACCTTTCGCTCATTGTGACCCACTAAATATTTCAAACTAAACTCAAAGTATTATTTATATAAAGAAAACACTAAAGACGAGAGAGAGAGAGAGAGAGAGAGAGCTTGGAAAATGGGTGAGGATGAAATGGCTCTGGACATTTATATATATATATAGGCGACAAAACTTGGGGAGAAAGACACTTGCGGGGCACGTTTTTATTTTTGGTATAGAAAATGCTACGTTTTAGTGTATTTTGGTTTTAAAAAAATATAGAGAAAAATATAACAAAAATATCATAATACTCAGAAAATAATTTCGAATAATAATATAAAGTTTTTTTTTTGAAATCATTTTTAATTAAATAATACTAACATAAAATTTAAAGGACTATTTAAATTTTCTGATTATTACAATGACAGCATGACCTCGGTCGTCAATTTATTTTGTGACGGCATTGCCTATGTCGCCAAAAAACAAATTTTAGTTCTAATGTTTTTGTGACGGTGTGGTGCCGTCGCAAAAATAAAAAATAAAAAATAAAATAAATAAATAAATAAATAAATAATATAAAAATTCTTGTATAGAAATAACAATTTCTCCATAATAAAAATATTCTTGTATTCATAACTACACATTAACAAAATTATCCCACTACATAATGTTCCATAATATATATATAATGTTTAAATACATAATGTTGTTTACAATTCAAAATAACATAAACCAAAAACAAAAGTTTTCATCATCATTCTCCGTAGGTAACAAAAACAAAAGTTAGTCACATTTTTCATAGGCATGCATTCCACAAAAAGTAAACTCTTACTCAGGAAATATCTAAAAAAAAAAAACAAAAGTAATTAATGACAATATAATTATGTATTAATATGTTAATTACAGAAAAATATAAAAAATTAACTACTATACAATTACGAAGATAATTAAGTACATAATTTTGCCTAAACCAAAATCCGGCTCTAACTCCTAAATCGAGAACTTGATTAGAGTCTCGTCTTCTCCCATAAGTCTCTCGTGCCAAGGCGGTCATGTGTGCCAAGTTTTGTGCTAATCTAACGCCGTTTGGTGATTTTGGGGTGTCAACACCTTGAATTCTAAGTTTCTTAATAAACTAGTTTGTCTAGACCGAAATCCGGTTTTAACTCCTAAATCGGGAACCTGATTCGAGTCCCATCTTCTTCCATAAGTCTCTTGTGCCAAGGCGGTCGTGTGTGCCAAGTTTCGTGCTAATCTGACGTCGTTTGGTAATTTTGGGGCGTCAACACCTCAAATTCTAAGTTTCTTAAGGAACTAGTTTGTCTAGACTGAAATCCGACTCTAACTCCCAAATCGAGAACTCGATTCGAGTCCTGTCTTCTCCCACATGTCTCTTATGCCTAGATGGTCGTGTGTGCCAAGTTTTGTGCTAATCCAACGTTGTTTGGTGATTTTGGGGCATCAGCACCTCGAATTCTAAGTTTCTTAAGGAACTAGTTTGCCTAGACCGAAATCCGGCTCTAATTCTCAAACCGGGAACCCGATTTGAGTCTCATCTTCTCCCACAAGTCTCCGGTGCCAAGGTGGTCGTGTGTGCCAAGTTTCGTGCTAATCTGACGCTGTTTGGTGATTGTGGGGCGTCAGCACCTTGAATTCTAAGTTTCTTAAGAAACTAGTTTGCCTAGACCGAAATCCGGCTCCAACTCCCAAATCGGGAATCCGATTCCAGTCCTGTTTTCTCCCACAAGTCTCTCGTGCCTAGGTGGTCGTATGTGCCAAGTTTCGTCCTCATCCGATGTTATTTGGATATTTTGGGGTGTCAACGCCTCGAATTCTAAGATTCTTAAGAAACTAGTTTGCCTAGACCGAAATTCAGCTCTAACTCCCAAATCGAGAACCTGATTTGAGTCTCGTCTTCTCTCACAAGTCTCTCATGCCAAGGCGGTCGTTTGTGCCAAGTTTCGTGCAAAGGCCCTCTTGCCCAAGTCTATGGAGAAGGAAAGAGGATAGACTTGAGCAAAGGGTTAAACATGTTATTTGGGAACCAACGGGGATGCCATTTGTTCATTAGAATTGTCCAAAATTTTTAAGTAAGTGGAACTGTTCTATGGAGTGTAGGGGAGGTCATTGGAATTTGGTGCAGCTGTACAACAAAATAATAGACACCTTTTTGGTAGCCTTGAAAGTGGCTTGTGCATGTAGGCAACTTCAATGGCAATCTATAATTAACTTTGAAATTAATTAAAAACTAATTTGTGTAGCATAATATGGCCACAAACAAAAGGTTAGTTTCATGAAGCACTAAATAATAAATTAATTTTTGTGTACTATTTTGTTTGCTAATTTCGATAGATATCGTTGTTGAACTTGTAGTTAGGTATAAATGCATGAACCTTTCCATGTGTATTCGAATAATAAATGTAAATGTGTATATATGGAGTCTATTATATTTAAAAAATAGTAGAACCCTTTATGCCCACATAAAAACCAAGGAAGTGAAAAGTTTGGGGAAAATATTTAGGTGATCTTGAAAAGAATTCAATTAACTAATATATAGGAAAAAATTTATTTAATTTTTAAGCTGAGAATTAAAGAAACTTGAGTTTGAATTGAATAAAATTGAATTAATAATTGCATCATTGAATCAGAAAATAGAACCAATTTATATAAATGGAACAAATTCCTAACATAGGAAGTACATAAGAATTTTTTGTTACAATAGAAAATTCCCACAATTACAGTATTAATATATCTCAAAATTCTATGAAATAAATACATTATGCCACAAAAAAATCAATTAACAAAATAAAATTTTCAATAAATATATATGTGTTAAGCAACTATGGCACAAAAAAATCAACAAGTCTAATTGTTAATATTTTTATTTTCTTTTTTAATTTTTTTAGTAGTTAATATAACAATAATTGCTAGTCTACCAATATATCTACAACCACTACAAGAGACCAAAAAAGAAACAGTTCAAAGAAACAGAGACTAAATTCAAAAGAAACAATGAACAATAAAAAATCCTAATTAGGTATCCAAAACAAAAAGCAAAGCACTAATTCAACAGAAACCATAAATAATTTATCATAATCAACCACATATAGGCCTGATTTATACTAAATTTGAGAAATTGAATAAAAGAAATGGCAATGGAATGGCCAAAAACCTAAAATTAAATAAAAGTGATATATACATATATATAGAGAGAGAGATAGAGAGAGAGAGAGAGAGAAGGAGAAAAAGAGATAGAGACAGAGAGATAGACAGAGTGCCTTAACCTTAGCTCAATGGATCTATGATTTCCACTTTAGAGGCTCTAATTTGACAGCAAACAAAGGGCATACCCAGAGACTCTACGGAGGTGAAAGAGGTGGCAAATTTGGAAGAAGAAGAAAAAGTGGTGGTTACAATGGATATAGCTATTTGGCGTTGTCTTGGTCGAGGCAAGAGTCGGGAGGCGATGGAGGAGGAGCAGTAGTGCACCAAAAAGAGATGTTGAGCAATTCTGGGACTTGCTTTTTCACCACCGCTGCCGCTGCTAGCCGTCGTCACTTGCTGCTCACCGTCATTGCTCGTTGCTCGCCATCATCTCCCCTTGCTCCTGCTGCCACTGCCACTGCTTGCAGTCGTCAGTGTGTGTGTGTGTGTGTGTGTGTGTGTGTGTGAGAGAGAGAGAGAGAGAGAGAGAGAGAGAGAGAGATTTTTGGGGATTTTTGAAATTAGGGATTTTTTTGTTTAAGGGATTGGGGATTTGAGATTGTGAGAAACAAAAGGGGGGAAAGAAACGGGGGAATTCGGATAGAAAAAGCGGAAAAACGAAAAGAAAAAGAAGAAAAGAAGAGGAGAATTAGGATAGGCGGTGTGAACGACGTCATTTTATTTATTTTTTGTTAAAATAAATTTATTTTTTTGTACTTAATGAAATTTTTTTTCATTTTATTTTCATTACTAAGGTTGAAAATTTATTTGTTTCATTTTTATTTTAATGAATTTTTTTTTTATTTGGTAGAAGTAAGGGTAATATTTTAATGAAAAATAGTTTCCTTTAAAATAAAGTTAATTTTTTGTGGTCAATGAAAAATATTTTTTTGCGGCCCATTTTTTTTGGTTACTAAAAATCAAGAACTAATTTTTTATGGTAGAGGAGACGGAGTGGCAGTAGTGGTGAAGGTGGTGGATAACAGGTGATGGTTGTGGTGGTCATGATGGCGAAGGAGATTAGTGGTGAAGTTGTGGTAGTGGTTGAAGAGATGGAGTGGCGGTGGTGGTGGTAGAAGAGAGGTAATGGTAGTAGTAGTGGTAGTAGTGGCGGTGGTAGTAGTGGAGTGGTGGCGATGGTGGTAGTAATGGTAGTCGTAAAGGTGGAGTGGCAACAGTGGTAGTAATGGCCCAAAAACTTATTTTCAACGACAAAAAGAAATTTTAGTTGTCAAAAAACTAAAATATTTGGAAGGAAACATTTCAAATTTTGGAGGGATTTAAAAATCAATTGGCGACTATAAATATTTAGTCACTAATGGTGTAATATGTATATATATATTTGGTTTCCAAACCACAAACCAACGTCTTTGTCATTCTCTCTCTCTCTCCCTCTGCCTCTCCATCTTCGTTGTTTCTCTCTCATCCATTTCTCATTGCCGCTCCCCCTCGCAGTCACGGGCAACTGGAGCATCGATTCACCTAGATTTGTCCTATTTTTTCTCTCTAAAATCTCTGTATATTCGTATATCTGTCTATCCATCAACAGCGAGACCGATAACGTGTCGGAGATTGCAACGGCGATGAATCAAGAGAAGACGAGTCGAAGGAGCGAGAGCGATGGTGAACAGAGCAATTGGCACAGCGCCAAGTATAATTTGGATGTGTTGTCTTATCCTCTGTACGAGCAATTGTTATTGGCTCATGTTCAGTGCCTTCGAATCGCTATGCCGATGGATCAATTGCTAAGGATCGATGTGCAGCTAGTGCAATCGCAACATGTGGCGGCCAAGTATTAGGTTCTTGGAAATGGTAATCAACCTCTAGATGATAAGGACCTTGATCAATTCATGGTGAGGCTCTTCACTTGGTTCGTACTTGTATGCATGTCTGTATAATTTCTCTTTATGTGTGTAATTATATGTAGGTTTTGTTTAAATTTGATTGTTTTGTTATTGCAATATGATGTGATTTGTCATATTAAAACAATAGTTTGATGTTTGGTTTATCAATTTTTGGAATTTTTGGGCTCCTGTTACAATTCAAATTTTGCCAGTTCTATAAATTGTCCAATTTCTTGGGGGATTTTGTTCTTGCTATTTGTCATATATGTGTTTGTATAGAGAGAGAGAGAGAGAGGGACTAGCAGAGTGTGAAAATAGGACAATTTTGGTGAAGGTTCAAGTTTGAATCCAAGTTGCATGCTTTTTATTTTGGAAAAATTTCATTTCAGTGCAAATTAAAAAATATATATTTGCGTATTAATTTTAAATGCTACAACATTAAAAGATAATTTTACAAACTTTCTTATGTATCTGAAATTATTTTTTAAACTTATTTCTCATTTTATTTTGTGCTTTTATGATATTTGCATTGGTTAGAACTGGTACTGGATATAATTTATGATGAAGTTTAGGTTTACAATTTTCTTTGGAAATTGCTTGTAGAGGATGGCCTTGTAGAGAAAAGGATGGCCTCGTAGAGAAATTGCTTGAATTTTCTTTTCTTTTATCTCTCTCTTAGCTCTCAAAACCAGTCTTTTCTTTCTATCATTTTGTCATAATGATGATAAGATTGGTAACAAGAAGATAACATGGAATAATTTCTTTTTTTTTGTGTTTGTTTGGGACTAAAGTTGTTTTGTTTTGATTTTTTGTAGTTTGCTTTTTGTTTTTGTTTTATATTCTCTGTATTGGTTGGGGGTGGGGAAGATAATAGTCAACATGGAAGCAACTCTTTGTTTTGTTTTTGTTTGTAGTTAAAGCTAGTTTTGCTTTTCTATTTTTTTTTTGTTTTTTAATAATCATTTTCCTTATTTATGGTTTTTGGGCCCAACTACGCACATTGGAAGATAGTGATTTGGTTATGACAACTGCACCTGTTATAGAATTATTGAGGAGAAAGTCATAAAATTGTTGAGGAGCTTGTGTACAATTTATAAAAACAACGAACAAACTAAAGAGTACTTTTTAATTCTGTGTCCCCTCCCACTGTTTTGGCTAATTTAAATAATTGAAAGTAAGTACTACGGTATTGGTACTAAGGGGCAGTTTGAGAAGAGGCTAAAAAAGTTAATTTTTTAT
This sequence comes from Camellia granthamiana, assembly GCA_036172215.1. NCBI lineage: Eukaryota > Viridiplantae > Streptophyta > Magnoliopsida > Ericales > Theaceae > Camellia > Camellia granthamiana. The sequence goes on from CM069914.1 coordinate 33,667,535, forward strand.
TTTTTTAGTTTTTTTAGTCAAAAAAGTCAATTTTTTTTTTACTCAAAAGAATCTAACTTTTTGCTAAAAAAGCTATCAAAAAAGTCAAAAAGCTAAAAAATTAGTTTTTTATCAACTTTCCAAAACACCACTAATTGTTATTTGTCTGGTGTTGGAATCTTAGGCTGTGTTTGGAATGCTTTTCCAAAGTTTATTCTACCCTTTTATTTGTGTTTCATGTTTGTTTACGGTTTTTCAAAATTAATTCCACATTCGAGTTCAAAAAAAAAAGTTAATTCCACATTCAATTTTGAAAACTCTGTCTTAGGCGGGAAAATTTAGGTTAACAGATCGTCCCACCGATCGTTCAGCCGGTTGACTGGAACAATAAATTATTATTATTATTTTTTTTGCAATTGACACATTAATTTTTATACATTCGGAAAAAATATTTTCTGAATTTTTAAAATTTTTTTATGAGTTTTAATAGAATTTTCAGTTGTATGTTTGGTTATGAGTTGTAAATTTCTGTATCAAATATCATATGTCACATCAAAAATTTCCCACTCAATTCAAAACTATTTTCAAAACTCTTTCACCAAACAAATTTACTACACTCAAATCATAATTCCAAAACTCACAAACTCAAAATATAGCTCCTACTCTCAAATCATATTTAGAAAACTCTACCAAACACAACCTTTAACTTGCTAAATGAAGTTCTTGGAAAAGTTATTTTGATCCTTGTAACTTGTGTAAGATAGATATACTGCAATTGATTATTGGTGGATAGGGAAAAGGTTTTGATGTCCACGTTTTGTGCCTAAAAATTCTTCAAGTGTCATCCATATAAGTATCAAAGAAACTAGAGGTCCTCGTGGATCTCTTGGTCACCTAGCTTCATGAAGTCTCCACCATATTTGATTATTATAAACCACTTTCACAAATTTAGCAATATGCATGATCTATCGCACTAGCCAATCTTCCGGAACTTCACTGACTTGAAGCCATTGCATGTAATTGTCAAATTAGAGTTTACTAGGTAGGCATGAGATTCAATTTGGAGATTGTATAAATTTTAAACAAAATATAAATATTTAAATGATTTTGATGGGATTATATGCTGAGTATAATATATCTAAATTATTAATTTTATAATTGTGTGTGAGTGATTTTCTGACCACACTGCTCTCCTTAGGAATTCAGCTGTAGAACACAGGCAGAATAGATGACACCTTGCTGTCCTGCACAAAAAGGAAAGGCTCCGGCGGTGGTTCTTCCACCCGAGGGCACTCCGACGATCAAGTCAGTATATCTCTCAAAGATAATCAGTAGTGCTAAACTCACTAGCTTGAGTATAAAAAACATACCTTTGACCCATGGGGGTGCCTCTCTTTTATAATCAATACAGTCCTAGTCCCAATAGAAGCCTAACTCCAATGGACTCAAGATTATTGCTAATCTGGAACTCCCAATGGGTTTAGGACAAAACTCTTCAAGAGTTTTTCCTTTATCCAAATTGAAGTCTTCTCCCAATCTAGGACTCCTGTCTTTTATCTGCTTATCCCGGTATTCCGACATCTTCGGAGATAACCTCGGCAACTCCGAGATTACCTCGGCATAACTTACCACGGCACGTGGCACCTCGGCTGACACGTCGGCGTCACCTTGCCACGTGTTGGTACTTCAGAAATATATCCCCACAACTGCCCCCTAGGTTCTATTACTTCGGCATTCTGAGGTGATGGAACCTATATTTTTCTTCTTTCTCATACGTCGGCTTAGAACTTCCCAGCCGAGGTCTTTCATTTCAGGCTGACATGTCTTCTTTCAAAAACAAGAATTCAATGGAACTCTCTTACATGTATGAGCTATCACGCATCTCCCCTTAACCGTTTTACTTACATGTTTTCTATTGGGTCGTGCCTATGACGCGCTTGCAAGTCGTCTTTCGCCTGTCCACGCCGCCTGACGTCTGCGTTACTCTAGGCGCATTTAATGCCTTGTTTTGCCACCGTTTCAAGTTTTTCAACAAAACTTTGTTTTTTCCTCTTTCTTTTCTTACCTTTGTATTCTGTTCACTTGTTTTTCTCTCTCTAAAACTTTTTCTTCTCCGAATCCGCCATTGCTCTGAGCTCCAAGCTCTGCAACTGTCCTTATTCTCCCGTTCTTGCGAAGCTCACGCTACTGTCGTCTGTCCTCGGCGAATTTCATTCCGGCGTCACTTTTTCTGGTAAGCAACTGGTCTTTCTTCTCTAGTTTTCGATTGTCCCTAAAATTCCCTGCTTTTATTGTTCTGTTCTGGCATTCCATTTGTGAATTATTCTCCTGAATGATTCTTATTTCATGACTTTGCACATGTCACTTGCACTGTTGTACCACTGTTCTTGGCCTTCCACCCTTTGTGTACTTGAATCTGAAACTTCGTTTTTGTTTTCTGCTTTTTGTATCTTTTCCAGATCCGTGCCTTTGATCTTCGTCTTCATAGTTTTTAGGTTTGGGATTTGTTTATAGAACCTTCAGTTCTTAGGAAAAACTGAAACAAGCTTTATCAATATATACCTGAGTTTAAGCCGAGGTCCCAAAAACCCCTTAAGAGCATCTCGTTTCTGTAGCCAAGTACCTTTATACCAAAATCATGGATATGTGGAGACAAAGGGTAAACACCCCAACCAAACTTGAATTTTTTATGCAAGAGTTCTCTATTCCTGATGACGTCCTCCTTAGGCTAGCTGGGGATGATGATTCCATCATGCCTACAGACAATACAATGCCTTTCCCTGTTGTAGCTTTTGTTGAGTGTGGACTTCGGCTCCCACTCAATCCCCTTTTTTCGTGAAGTTCTTCACTACTACACCTTGAACCCTATGCAACTCACCATCAACTCCTATAGAATACTTAATGGTACCATAGCCTTAGCTCGGCAGGAGAATGTTAGGATCACTCTTGTCGATATCCAATACTGTTATACCATGTGCGCCCTTAACCTGAAAGAAAAGGGTTATATGTATTACCTCAAGCCGAGGTCTACCGAATTTAAAATTGTAGCCGACCTCCCAGACTCCAACAAAGGGGGCTGGAGACGATTATCTTATTGCTTCGGGAAATTGGGAGTTTGGCCCAGCCGAGGAAGTCCATCTCTTCCCTCTTCCTCGAACAGTTAAAGAGGGCAAGGGTAAGAGCCCAGTGTTAATTAATTAATTTTTTTTGTAAATTTTCAAAACTTTGCCTATTTCTGATGTCATGTTCTTCTTTGCAGACGTCCGCAAGCCACCCAAGGACTTTCGGCAGTCTTATTTCCTTGGCAAAGATTTAAAGAAGCTTCTGGACTTTCCTATCCAAAAGCGCAAAGCTCCACTCTTACTGAACTTCATCCCCACGTACAAATCTACTTTGCCCGACGCCCCAAGGAAGAAGAAAAAGAGCCTCTCTCCATCTACTGTCACAACTCAAGCTCCTTCTTCATCCCGGACAGATCAAGGATCCACATCTAACCCAACCAATCAACCTTCCACCTCAGCACCATTCTTGGTACCAATTCCCGAAAGAAAACGCTGACGCAGACTCGTTAAAACTGCCGAAATGGTTCGTCCAAAACCTGTCGTCCAAGACCTCCTAGCCGACCTCCCAGTCGATGCCGACGCTGTACCAGCTCAAACAGTGCCTCCGCCAAAACCAAAAAGAACTAAAAAAGCCCAGCCAAAGGCCAAAGCAACTGAGGCTGAGGCTGAGGATGCCATGCCTATCTCCCAATTGGCTGAGGGCAAGAAGACTGCATCTATCTCGGTTAAAAGGTCTGCTGAGACTCAACCCTCAAAGTCCCAAAAATCGAAGAAGCCGAGGTCTTCTTCTGCGACGACTTCAAAATCCAAAGTACCAGACGTCCCCTGGACACCTGCAATTACTTTAGAAAACAAGCCTGTCCTCGCCAGCGATAGCGCCGACGATATAAATATCGGTGTTGCACTCAGTACCGCTCTTCTTCTTCCAGGTGATCTGGAAAAGAATGCTGAAATGAGCGAGTACGAAAATTACACTTTTATGCTTCAACGCTGTGTGCAAGTAAGTGTCTTCACTTGGTAACTTGTTTTATCCTCATCTCTCCAAACTTGTAAAATTCGGTAATAACTTTTTGCTTTGTGTTCTTTCAGGCTGTCCAGCATGCACACTCCTTCTCCATGCAATCCTTTGAGACTAGGGAGAAATTAAATGACTTGAAAAAGGAGTTTACAGCCCTTCAAAAGATAAATAAAGGACTTCAATAAAAAATGAAGAAATTAGAAGATCAAGCTGAGGCTGCTACTAAAGCCCAAACCCTCGCTGAAGAAAAAGTTGAATCTGCCGAGGCCATTAAGAATGTCACCGAGGCTCAAAGGAAAGAGGCTGAAGAAAAAGCAGCCCAAGCCGAGAAGGAGCTCCAAGAGGCTTTGGCCACCAAGGATGCTGAGATCAAGGCGTCTGATGAAAAGGCATATGCCCAAGGCATGGCCGACGTTACTGAGGAATACAAACTTCAAGTCAGGCAGGCATGCAACAGGGGCTTCTCCCTTGGTTGGATGTCTCTTGCCAAGAAGCTTAACATCCCAGATGACTCGCCATTGCGCAAGGCCGATGCTATTCCTCTGCCATTCCCTCCCCCTCCTCCTCCTCCAAGTCAAACTGAGGAAGAAGATGAATCCGAATCTGAAGCCGAGGATGAGGATAAGGATACTGATGCGCTAGTAAGGAAGGCCAAGGATACCAATGAGACCAAGTCTCTTCCTTAGGATGATCAAGTCCTTGACTTAACTAACGAGGAAGATGAGGAGGTCAGTAAAGAGGCCGCTCCTGAACAAGCATTATCTGATGTCCACTTGGTTGAAAAAAGTCTTGATCAAATAGTCGCAGAAATTGACGCCGAGATTGCGGCAGAAAAAGATGCTGAGGTTGAAAAAGATGCCGAAGTTGTGGCAGGGAAGGATACCGAGGTGGTTCTCCCAGAGTCCTCCGAGGTCCTAGTCCAACCATCTGTCGATGTTGAAGAATCTTGAAATGTCTTTTGTTCTCTTTTTCTTTTTTTTGTACTTTTGTTTTCTGAACAATGTAAGCTTCCTCTTTATCGCCGATGTGGCTTTCTTTGTTACTTGTGAACAATTTACTTCTGCTAGGCCATAGTGCCTTCATTATATACAACTGTAACTGTTTTTCTCTGAATGCTTTAATCCTTAATTTCTCTTCATTGCTTCTGTTTGGTTTTATACTTAGAATATTTTGCATGATTTACATAATTCTTCCTTTGCACGATCTTCTCGGGGTTACATACCTCGGGTATAATAACTGTAAATTTACTTCAGCAAGACATTGTCCTGCAATCTTTTCATAAATTTCAACAAGTATAAAACATATACTCTTCAATGTTAACTTTGCAAACTTTTCTCAAGTTTCAACGAGTATTTAAACAGTAATCTCAATCTGTCTGTGGTGAATGTGGTTTGGAAATACTCTTCAGATCCTGGAAGACGCCAACGATCCTCTGCTAGTCACCTGCAAAAATATAAACTCCGGTCGGGGTGCCGGAATTAGCACTCCGACGGACAAGTCAGTTCCCCTCAAGAAAGCTTGCTTACTAAGTTTATAGAAGTGATTCTTACATACCTTTTCTGATCTACTACCATTATATTTATACTCGTCTCTTCTGATCCTCGGGACCCGGGCCTACTTTTTCAATCATTACCTTTCCTTACATTCGGCTGCAGGGGTTCTATCCTATTCGGCCTAGCCGACGTATTCGGCCGATCACCCCTTCGGGATTTTTGCCCGTTTGGCGTCTAGAGGCCGAGATATTCCTCCTTTACCTCTACTGAATATTCGGCTACCACAATTGCCCCCCGAACTCCCTATTTAACCAGCAGTTAAATCGGCGTGTTTGGCTCGGAATTCGAAAAAGTTTAGCATCGGGCGGCCTTGCGTGTCCCAATGCGCCAGGAGGCGCACGCCTTTTTTGCTCATCATTACACTTTCCCGCTCTATTCGTATATCTCAGCATTTATTGTGATTTGAAACTTTAGTCCTTTCGAATTCATATTTCGTCGGTCTCCTGAGCTTTTTGGATCGCCAGTGCATATCCCGCTGTGGCTCGCGTTTTCTACAACCTCTTCCTGCCTTCCTTTGTCTCATCCGTTTTTCGTAAGTCTTCTTCTCCCTTCATTGTAACCCTATTTTCTATTTGCTATTTTTAGCCTCGGCGAATACTTGGTTCCGCTAGAATGGCAAAACACTTGAAGGACCTCCTTTCCGAGGATCGTGTCTCTGGTTTCCGGAAGCATTTTTCTATTCCTGACGACGTTCATCTGTCCCTCGTCACGGACAACGCTCTCGACATGGAGAGGGAAGATCAAGACACGGTTGTATTTCCTCTTTTGTCCATTGCGGAGGGCGGAGTTCGCTTCCCCTTACACCCACTTCTTAGGGCCGTTCTCCGCTATTGGGGTTTGATCCCTTCTCAACCCAATGTAAATTTCTTTCGAATCATCATGGGGGTTGTGGAGTTGAATCAACGCCTTAGGATTAACCTTGGGATTCCGGCCATTCGGCACTGTTACGCCTTAGCCAAATCCTCTGGTCGGCTGGGGCGATATTTTCTCAGGGCCAAAGATACTGACCATCATTTAGTGACTATGCTTGCCAGCTCTGGTAAGCGAGTTGACGACGTGATGGTCAACGTCCGAGGTAATTGGGAGTTCGCCGAGGGGGAGGATCGCCTGGACCCTATTCCCAGGCATAAGGGTGAACCAGGTTGACACGCAATGTCTTATGTTTGTTGGTCTATCCCTTATTCGGCTTCTTTTTCTTAGATCGCTTTTTATCTTCTGCAGGTAATAGGTTGAAGAAAATTTTGAATTCGGTTGACGACGCAGTTCTTAGGGAAATTGAGACTGCATTGACGTATTTCGGCCGCCCAAACGTACAAAAACAGGGGAGGGCCGCCCATATCCTCCTTCGGTACGAACCCACTTACACCACTTTTTCGGCTGTAGATAACATTCCGATTCCATCGGGCGATCAACAGCTCTCGGCCCTTATCTTTCCCAGCTTCAGAAATCTTCGGCAGATCGGTCTCGCAGCTTCTGATTCGGGGGAAGACGCCGAGCAGACCGTAGAAGTGATTGCCGATCCGACTGGAGGATCTGCTGAAGGGGTCGAGGGCGGCGAGGCCGTACGCTCGGCATCCGAGGCCACTCAACCATCCACCTCAGGACGAGCAGATTTCTCTGGGGATATTTTTGCGAACTTGGGGGATCTACCCGGCGATTTTTCTGAGGATATGGCGAAGGAGAGCTTAACGCAGATGGCGCGCAAAAGAAATGCCGAGCGCTTGGCCGCCCGACAGAAGGCTGAATGTGCCGAATCTAATCCTAGCTTGATCAAGCCATTCGTAACTGTTTCTGAGGGCACGGTTGAGGTTGCCGTGTCCGTCAAGGAAAAGGAGGGTGGAGAACAGGCCGATCAGGGACAACTAATTTCGGAGCAAGGCCAAAAACGCGATGCCGAAGGAGAAGCGACTTCAGAAGCTGCCCCTGGTAGTAAACGGCCTCGACTTGAAGAACCGGTCGTGGTGGCTCCGTTCGTTATTCAGCCGAAGATCAGGGGCACGCCGATTTTATCCGATGCTTCGGCCAGCGAAGATCCGGCCGTCGCTCTTAGCCTGGCGGCTTCAATTTCCCTGCCAGCTGACAGCAAAGCCTTCGGTGCCGTGCCTGATGTCATGGCCGTTGCCTTAACCGCTCAATCGGCACTCCTGGTAGGTCTGCTTCGTTTCCTTCTTGTTTGTTTAAGGGCGTCTAATTACACCGAATTGTTTTGCAGACGATCGGAAGGGTCGCCGACTTGGGCCGCCGCCTGCGTGATGCTCTCGGGAGAATTGACCATTTGCAAACAGAGCTGCAGGGTCAGAGAAGTAGGGCGGAATTCGAAATTATGAGGGCTGAAATGGAGAGCGCGCGAGCCGAAGCGGAGAAAGAGAGGGTTCGAGTCGCCGAACAGCTTCGTGTTGATGCTGAAGGCAGGGCAAATACGAGCGAGGAATCGCTCAAGCTTTCCCAGAAAGCACTTGCTGAAGCGGAGGCTCAATTAGACGAGCTTAAGGCGACCCGCGAGAAAGCCGAATCGGAGGCCTTTGAGGCAAGGAGAGGCGCCGCTCTGTCGGAGTATGTTGAAGAAGTGGCCAAATTTGAGAATCGCGGGTTCAAGCATGGGTGGCTCAAAGCCCTTGCTGCCGCTGAGGTTACATTGGATTTGCCAATTCCTTATGAGCAAGTGGATGTTGAGCCGCTTGAATCCGATACCGACGAGTGATCTGGGAGCCGTTTACCGAGCGGGCGTCGTTTTCTTTTTTGTTTTTGTTGTTTTTCTTCTTTTGGATAGTGCGTTGGTAGTTTTCATGTATAAATTGGTTAGCATCTGCGCGCAATTTATTAATGAAAACTTCCTTGTAATTTCAATACGTATTAATTTCCTTGTTAGAATACGTATTAATTTTTGCTGCCACCACACACTTTGTATGAGACGGTTCTATGTTTAATTTTAATGAAAGAGTTCTATGTTTTGTCAATGCATTTGGTAAAATGGAATTGCATGTATTGTGGGGAAACCCTAATCGGTGAGCCTGCCCGTACCCCAGGGGGTTCGTGAAAAGAATTGCCTTTTATCTAGAACTCTTCTGAACAAGCCGTACATGCAATATCGTTTGTTTAGTATATATCCGCAAGAACCGGGCTCTTGCAGTTTCAATAAATATCCTATCAAAATCAGCATTTGCAATTTCACTGCCTACTGATCTTGGGTCGACTGGGGCACTCGAGCCGAAAGGATTGACGAATCTGCCCTTGTCCCAGTGGGCTCGTGATAAGGGCGCTTTGGATTCAATCTGCAAGCCGGCTGGATACCCTGGCCGAACAATTTTGATAGGATTCAATACGTATTCTATCAAAATCGGCATTTGCAATTTCACTGCCTACTGATCTTGGGCCGACTGGGCACTCGAGCCGAATGGATTGACGAATCTGCCCTTGCCCCAGTGGGCTCATGATAAGGGCGCTTTGGATTCAATCTGCAAGCCGGCTGGATACCCTGGCCGAACAATTTTGATAGGATTCAATACGTATTCTATCAAAATCGGCATTTGCAATTTCACTGCCTACTGATCTTGGGCCGACTGGGCACTCGAGCCGAATGGATTGACGAATCTGCCCTTGCCCCAGTGGGCTCATGATAAGGGCGCTTTGGATTCAATCTGCAAGCCGGCTGGATACCCTGGCCGAACAATTTTGATAGGATTCAATACGTATTCTATCAAAATCGGCATTTGCAATTTCACTGCCTATTGATCTTGGGCCGACTGGGGCACTACAGCCGAATAGATTCATGAATCTGCCTTAGCTCCAGGCAACCTGTGAGCAAGTTGAACCAACCACCTGCCCTGCCGTCAACCCATTCGGCGTCGGGCGATTGGGTTCGTAATTAATGAACCTGCCTCGATCGCGTTGCCTTTGCGAGTGTTTAAAGAGTCTGGTAGGTACTGTGTTCGAAGGGACAGCTTTAAAGAGTCTGGTAGGTGCTGTGTTCGAACTCCTGAAGGGAAGTCGATTGTGCGAATGTCGAACAAACGTTTTTTTAACAGCAAAGGGGAAGCGAAGACATTGGCTGAGCTGGGTGGCGATATGAGTCGGAGTGAACATCGAGGCACGCCCTTGTGCACGGGGAGCAAGAGCTCTATGGGTAGAGAGGGGCGTCGATCTCCTCGACGTCGAAGCAGATCGCCCAGACGAGACAGGCAGTCTCAAGGGAGGTTGCCACACGCCCGCGTCGAGAGGAAATCAGACGCGAGTCCGTGCCCGTTGAGTTTTGCAGTGTTTGTGAAGAATAAGCCCATGACGGAAGCGGATTCGATCGTGCGAGATCCAGATGTGGCGGTTGAGTTCGCTCGACAAATATTTCCTCCTGAAGTTCAGCAGTCGATGGTTGGTCGTCAGGACTACGAAGTGTTTCGCGAGGGTATACATGGGGCGGTGAAAGGGCTCTATACGGCTTACGAAGTCGGCATGCGATTGCGCGCCGCCCGCCGAGAAATGGCGGAAAAGGAAGAGCGTATCCGGAGTTTGGAGGCTCGAGCGGAGGCGGCTGAACGTGAGTTAGGGACGATCAAGGCAGCTCAGGCACAGCCAGCAGGGCAGGTAAACCCAATCGTCGAAGAGAGGGTTACCAGTCGGCTTATAAGCGCTGCCATTGCCGATCGGGATACGGCGAGTATGTTCGCCTTGGAGTCCGCAAAGGGGAGGTCCTATGAAAAAGGTTTTCACGAAGGGCGGCTGGTTGGAATTCAAAAGACCAAGGAAAAGCTCGCCGAAGAGGTTTGCCGATGTGAAAATCGTGGGTTTAGGCACGGTTGGATCAGGGCAACTCAAGTTGCCGAATCTCTTCGCCTGGCAGGAATTGATGCGGCGTCGCCTCGCTACCGCAAGAAGGACTTTCCGTTTTCTGCTTTTGAGGTTGAAAAGAGTGAAGATGAGGGTGACGCCGTATAATTGTATTTGTTGTATGGTTCGGACGCTGGTCGCGTTCGTATTTATGTAATTTTCTTGATGTTTAATAAAAGATGCTTTATGGGAAATATCAAACCCTCTCCCGCATTCGACGTACGCGTGTTTAATTTTATTGCATAAATGTTTGGCTAGATGTAAATACACCAATCGGACTCAGCGTTTTAATTCGATGCGCCGATTGGTTGGCTTGATCGGCCTCCATGTAATGGCCGTTTGATTTAGAATTAAACCATTGGGTGTTAAACCGTTGGGTGTTTAAAATTTGGGTAAGCCATGAGCCAGGGAACGGAGGGGTATCGGCATTCTTGTTTTTGTTTGTAAGACGGCACAAATGCCGCGTGTCTTAGCCGTACGGGATAGATAGTTCTAGCCCTTGCGCAGGCTGTGCGCGTTTTAGTCAACCGTTGGTTTAACTAAGTCATGGAGAATGTTGATCGACGCCTGTCTCGTGGGGTTTAACGCTGATAAGAATTACTTCGAGATTTGGGCCTCGAGATCGGGGCCATTACTGAGAATAAAAACGACAAGGCCCTTATGCGATCAAACCTATTTAGTTCCCCAGCGGCTATTGTATGGGATAATGCAGATCAAGAGTTCTCGTCATCAGAACGTGATGATAGTTGCAGGGGCTCAGCTTCCGGCCGAACTTGGCGTTCCGCTGGTTTGCGGCGGAGGATTCTCCGGTGTGGGAGGTGGACCGGTGAAAGGAGGAACTGGAAACTCGTCAGTCTCCAAGTCGCTGAAGCAGATCGTCCCGAAAGGAGATACAGCGACCGCTCCCCCAAACCTTCCTTGTCTTGGATCTTGGCCTTGACATTGTCGATGGTGTCAGAGGCCCGGGGGGATTGCGATTCGGGCGCGGTTAGGTCCATGCGTTTTGGGCCGCGATGGTTGTTCGACTGGCGAGTTAGAAATAGTGATGTTCGAACGCCGTTGCGTCTATGTGACCTTGGATCGATGGATTCGTTTGTCTTAGAAGTTAGAAATAGATATTGTAATGTTCGAACGCAGTTGCGTCGATGTAACAACTTTTTAATCGAATAAAAAGTGTCATTAAATAAAAAGTGTTATTTCACATGCTTTACTTCATATAAAAAGTGTTGTTTCATGTGCTTTATTTCATATGCTTTAATAGTTTGCTGTTAGCTTGCCATCAGAACTGTTGTGGCTTAAACATTTTTCCTGTATGCAGGGATCGGCCCCTGCCTTAGGCGGATTGGGAGTTTGACAATTGTTGTATTCCCGGGCCGGCTAAGGCATGTTGTCCGGGAAGTCACGTTAGTGATTCTGGCTTAGTTGATTAAAACGGGCTCCGTATCAGGAGACTTGTTTTGGCCGGTCGGGAGGAGCATTCGACCCTCATTAGGCCGGGAGGTGTCGTGCACCAAAAGAAGTTCCGAATTCGGACTAGTTATTCGAGCCAGGGTGACTTGTATCGAAAAGGTGCTCCGAATCCGGAGACTTATTTTGGCCAATCGTGATATCCACGAAGGGCGCTCCAAATCCGGAGGCTTATTCGGCCCCGGGCGATTTGCACCGAAAGGGCGCTCCGAATCCGGAGACTTATTTTGGCCAATCGTGATATCCACGAAGGGCGCTCCGAATCCGGAGGCTTATTCGGCCCCAGGTGATTGGGACCGAAAGGGCGCTCCGAATTCGGAGACTTATTTTGGCCGATCGTGATATCCACGAAGGGCGCTCCGAACCCGGAGGCTTATTCGGCCCCAAGGGACTGGGACCGAATGGACACTCCGAATCCGGAGACTTAATTGGGCCGATCGTGATATCCACGAAGGGCGCTCCGAATCCGGAGGCTTATTCGGCCCCAGGTGACTTGCACCGAAAGGGCGCTCCGAATCCGGAGACTTATTTGGCCAATCGTGATATCCACGAAGGGCGCTCCGAATCCGGAGACTTATTCGGCCCCCGATGACGTGCACCGAAAGGGGCGCTCCGAATCCGGAGACTTATTTTGGCCAATCGTGATATCCACGAAGGGCGCTCCGAATCCGGAGGCTTATTCGGCCCCCGATGACGTGCACCGAAAGGGGCGCTCCGAATCCGGAGACTTATTTTGGCCAATCGTGATATCCACGAAGGGCGCTCCGAATCCGGAGGCTTATTCGGCCCCCGATGACGTGCACCGAAAGGGCGCTCCGAATCCGGAGACTTATTTTGGCCAATCGTGATATCCACGAAGGGCGCTCCGAATCCGGAGACTTATTCGGCCCCCGATGACGTGCACCGAAAGGGGCGCTCCGAATCCGGAGACTTATTTTGGCCAATCGTGATATCCACGAAGGGCGCTCCGAATCCAGAGGCTTATTCGGCCCCAGGTGACTTGCACCGAAGGGGCGCTCCGAATCCGGAGACTTATTTTGGCCAATCGTGATATCCACGAAGGGCGCTCCGAATCCGGAGGCTTATTCGGCCCCAGGTGACTTGCACCGAAAGGGCGCTCCGAATCCGGAGACTTATTTTGGCCAATCGTGATATCCACGAAGGGCGCTCCGAATCCGGAGGCTTATTCGGCCCCCGATGACGTGCACCGAAAGGGCGCTCCGAATCCGGAGACTTATTTTGGCCAATCGTGATATCCACGAAGGGCGCTCCGAATCCGGAGGCTTATTCGGCCCCAGGTGACTTGTACCGAAAGGGCGCTCCGAATCCGGAGACTTATTTTGGCCAATCGTGATATCCACGAAGGGCGCTCCGAATCCGGAGGCTTATTCGGCCCCAGGTGACTTGCACCGAAAGGGCGCTCCGAATCCGGAGACTTATTTTGGCCAATCGTGATCTCCACGAAGGGCGCTCCGAATCCGGAGGCTTATTCGGCCCCCGATGACGTGCACCGAAAGGGCGCTCCGAATCCGGAGACTTATTTTGGCCAATCGTGATATCCACGAAGGGCGCTCCGAATCCGGAGGCTTATTCGGCCCCAGGTGACTTGTACCGAAAGGGCGCTCCGAATCCGGAGACTTATTTTGGCCAATCGTGATATCCACGAAGGGCGCTCCGAATCCGGAGGCTTATTCGGCCCCCGATGACGTGCACCGAAAGGGCGCTCCGAATCCGGAGACTTATTCGGCCCCAGGTGACTTGCACCGAAAGGGCGCTCCGAATCCGGAGACTTATTTTGGCCAATCGTGATATCCACGAAGGGCGCTCCGAATCCGGAGGCTTATTCGGCCCCAGGTGACTTGCACCGAAAGGGGCGCTCCGAATCCGGAGACTTATTTTGGCCAATCGTGATATCCACGAAGGGCGCTCCGAATCCGGAGGCTTATCCGGCCCTGATTGGGTTGAAGGTCAGGCAAACAAAATCCGTTTTCATTAAAATGAAGTACCAGTACAAGCATCAGGTCCTACAAGTTGGGTCTGTAGATGAATTTGCATAAAATCTACATTCGTGTGGATTGCTGCGAGCCACGGATCTCTTCAATGCCGCGGTCTGTTGGGAAGCGCATAAGCCGATGGTAGGTGCTTGGGACGGCCTTCATGACGTGCAACCAGGGGCGGCCCATGATGGCATTATACTGCGATGGAAGCTTCACAACCAAGAATTCTGTGTCGACCGTTTTTGAGCCCGCCCGAACCGGCAGCACGACCTTCCCCAACGGATACTCCGGATTCGCGCTGAAGCCGAACAGTGGCTGGGACGATGGTGACAGATCCGACTCGTTAAGGCCGAGTTCTACAAAAGTTTTGTAGTACAAGATTTCCGCAGCACTTCCTGGGTCTATGAGGATGCGCTCAACACTGAATTGACGTACGCGCAATTTGACGACCAAAGGGTCGACGTGGCTAGCCTTCATTCCGAGGAGGTCGGAGTCGTCGAACCTAATCGTCGGGGCTTCACTGGGCCTGCCGGTTGGCTTGTTATGTTTTTGGGGAGCCGAGTGCGATTGGATCGTATGGACGACCGGGGTGGTCGGCAGACCGTAGATCATATGGATCACGCCAAGCGGAGGTGAATCCTGTCTCAGGGCTAATGCTTTAGTCGGCCTTCCCTTGCTAACATACTGCTGTAGCCGACCATCCTGCATCAATTCTTCTAGATGATCCTTCAGTGCATAACAGCTCTCGGTTTCGTGGCCGTGATCTTTGTGGTATTCGCATCGTCTGTCCCTCCTCCGTGTGGCGGGAGGCCCTATCATCTTTGACGGCCATTTGAAAAATGGGAGGTGCTGGACCTTGGTCATTATTGCCGCGATCGGTTCTGTCAGCTCCGTATATTTCTTGTCGTTTCGTCTTGAGCGTCTGCTGTCGACTTGTAATTGTTCGTTGGCTCGGTAGGGGCATTGATCGCTTGTTCGGCGGGAATCCCGCCTTTTGTCTCGCTTGGTTCGTTGCCGGGGTTCAGGGCTCGGTGGCACGGAGTTTATTGGTCGAGCAACTTCGGGGAGTTCCGTTTTTCTGGAGCTTTGTCCGGCCTTTGTCCTCAGGGCATCATCTTCGACTTTACAATATTCTTCGACTTTCTTCATCAAGGCCCAGACTGTTTTGGGGGGCCTCCTGGTCAAGGAGCTGTGCAGAGCACTGTCAGGGTGTAAGCCATTTTGAAGGCGGTTATGGCCATGGAGTCCGTTGCAAGCGTCGTCAACAAGGTTGAAGCACTCCCAATATCGAGCTGAATACGCTCTGAGCGTCTCTCCCGATTGGATCTGCATTGCCCAGAGGGAGTCGGCCTGTTTCGGTTGTACCTCGTTGGTGATGAACCTGGCCCTGAAAGACTTTTGCAGTTGGTGGAAGTTCTTGATCGACGCTGGCTCTAACTTGTAATACCACCTGACGGCTAGCGGTCCTAGGCTACTGGGGAATATTCGGCACATGAGGGCTTCATTGTCTGCGTGTAACGTCATGGCCTGTTTGTAGTGACGGATTATGATCAGTGGGGTCTGATTTTCCGTCGTAAAGAGTGAACGACGGAGCTTTGAATTTCTTGGGAAGGGACGCCCTTGCGATTCGCCGAACGAAAGGGTCGTGACGGTCTTCCTCGTTTGAGCTGCTTCTTCTACGCTTGTTCCTTGTTCGCGGATCTTTCTCGGAGGAGCTGGAGGTTTCGGATCGTCCCCTCGCGTCGAGCTCCGTGGATAATGAGTTGGAGTCGTTGTTGGTACCCTTTGGTCGGGCCCGTGGCCTTTGTCCGTCCGTCCTTGGAAGTGCTCCAGTTTCTGGCGCATGGCTTCCTTAGATTTTGCTACCTCCAGGGCCAAGTCTTGACGGAGTCGTTCGTTCTCAGCGATCATGTTCTCGAGCCTTTGTTCGTTCTACTTTGCCTGTTCGATGACAGCCTGCATTGTTTCTTGTGCTGAAGTCGTTGGCGAGTCGAAGCGCAAGGTGCGTCGTGCCACAATGGTTTCTTTTCCGAGCATGTTCGCTGGGGTGAGGTCGTCTCCCTGCGCGATTCTCGTCGGTGGCTATCGGAGGATCTTCGGTCACGCCTTCCATGGATATATTTGAGTATTCCCACAGACGGCGCCAGTTGTGGTGAATGTGGTTTGGAAATACTCTTCAGATCCTGGAAGACGCCAACGATCCTCTGCTAGTCACCTGCAAAAATATAAACTCCGGTCGGGGGTGCCGGAATTAGCACTCCGACGGACAAGTCAGTTCCCCTCAAGAAAGCTTGCTTACTAAGTTTATAGAAGTGATTCTTACATACCTTTTCTGATCTACTACCATTATATTTATACTCGTCTCTTCTGATCCTCGGGACCGGGCCTACTTTTTCAATCATTACCTTTCCTTACATTCGGCTGCAGGGGTTCTATCCTATTCGGCCTAGCCGACGTATTCGGCCGATCACCCCTTCGGGATTTTTTGCCCGTTTGGCGTCTAGAGGCCGAGATATTCCTCCTTTACCTCTACTGAATATTCGGCTACCACACTGTCCTATTTGTAAATGCTACAAATTTCAACAAGGATTAACATATACAGTAAACCTTTCTCAAGTTAGAATAAGTATCAAACAATGATCTACTTGTAAATTGCTGCAAATTTCAACAAGGGTTTAAACAATATACTTATCTTTTACCTCAACCTGTAAATTGTTGCAAATTTCAATCAGATGATCGTATGTTGGCTTAACTTCAACTTGTAAATTGCTACAAATTTCAACAAGTGTTAAACATTTTCTTTGGTTTATCCAACCAGTAGATTGCTATAACATTGGCTTCACTTCGACTTGTAAATTGCTACAAATTTCAACAAGTGAAGAGAAACAGATATCTCGGCTTAACTTCAACTTGTAAATTGCTACAAATTTCAA
This sequence comes from Camellia granthamiana, assembly GCA_036172215.1. Lineage (NCBI taxonomy): Eukaryota > Viridiplantae > Streptophyta > Magnoliopsida > Ericales > Theaceae > Camellia > Camellia granthamiana. Next base: position 33,684,365 of record CM069914.1, read on the forward strand.
CAATTGAAGTTTAAGGAACCATCTCGGCTTACTTTTAACTTGTAAATTGCTACAAATTTCAACAAGTGGTAGACTTTGTATCGGTCTGACCAACTTGTAAATTGCTACAAATTTCAACAAGTGGTAGACTTTGTATCGGTTTGACCAACTTGTAAATTGCTACAAATTTCAACAAGTGGTAAACTTTGTATCGATCTGACCAACTTATAAATTGCTACAAATTTCAACAAGTGGTAGACTTTGTATCGGTCTGACCAACTTGTAAATTGCTACAAATTTCAACAAGTGGTAAACTTTGTATCGGTCTGGACCAACTTGTAAATTGCTACAAATTTCAACAAGTGGTAGACTTTGTATCGGTTTGACCAACTTGTAAATTGCTACAAATTTCAACAAGTGGTAAACTTTGTATCGGTCTGACCAACTTGTAAATTGCTACAAATTTCAACAAGTGGTAGACTTTGTCTTCTCTCTGCCCCCAATGTGAACCTAAGTTCCACTTGGGTTCTCATTTTTTATGTCTTTCAGAAATAATGTTAAGTGTCTTAATCA
>CM069914.1:33685116-33852616 GCA_036172215.1 Camellia granthamiana
AGTGGTAGACTTTGTCTTCTCTCTGCCCCCAATGTGAACCTAAGTTCCACTTGGGTTCTCATTTTTTATGTCTTTCAGAAATAATGTTAAGTGTCTTAATCAATCATATGTGCTTGAAGAATTCTGAAAAGATTTTATTAATGACATCGGTCAAAAATAATGAACATCTCAATGATAGAAAAATTTCAAATTACAAGTGTTCCAGGGTCTTGGTAATACTTTGCCCTCATTGTCTTCAAGCCGATAAGCTCCATTGCCTAGAACCGAAGTAATTCTGTAAGGTCCTTCCTAGTTTGGGCCAAGCTTGCCCTCTCTGGGATCTTTCTTGTTGCCGACGACTTTTCTCAAGACTAGGTCGCCGACTTGAAAATCTCTTGGGTTGACCTTCTTGTTGTAAGCTCTGGCAAGCTGTTGCCGGTATACTGCAAGCTGAATTGCGGCCTTCTCTTTTCGCTCTTCTAAAAGATCCAGATCTCAGGCTAAGAGTATGTCATTAGTCCCATTCTCAACTCCCTGGGTTCGGATCCCTGGGATGCCGATTTCCAGTGGAATTACTGCTTCTGTGCCATAGGCCATGGCAAAGGGGGATTCCCCTGTTGATCTTCTCGGCGTAGTCCGATATGCCCAAAGTACGCTGGGTGATTCGTCTACCCACTTTCCTTTTGCTGCCTGTAGCCTCTTCTTTATTCCATCCAAAATTACTTTGTTGGATGCTTCTGCTTGCCCATTACTTTGGGGGAAACTTGGTGTTGAAAAGTAGTTCTTGATTTTGAATTTCGCACAGAAGTTCTTGATGAGTTTGCTGTCAAACTGTGTTCCGTTGTCGGCAACAATGGCTCTAGGAATACCAAATCTGGCGATAATATTTTTCCATATGAAATTCTTGACGTCCACATCTCAGATTTTGGCAAGTGGTTCTGCCTCTATCCACTTTGTGAAGTAATCCGTTGCTACCAGCAAGTATTTTCTCTGCCCAGTTGCTTGGGGATGTTGTCCAACCAGATCCATGCCCCATTGGGCAAACGGCCAAGGGCTAGGTACTGGGTTTAGGTCAGCAGCTGGCTGATGAATCAAAGGTGCGAACCTTTGGCATTGTTCGCACTTTTTTACGTATGCTTCTGCATCTTTTTGCATGTAGGGCCACCAATACCCCTGGGTAATGGCCCTATGGGCTAATGATCTGCCCCCAATGTGGCTTCCACAAATCCCTTCATGAATTTCATATAAAAAATCTTCAACTTGTAAAGGATGTACACACCTTAAAAGAGGTCCAGTGAAGGACCTTCTGTAGAGATGTCCGTCCGTAGTTAGGTTGAATCTTGCCGACTTCAATCTGACTTTGTGCGCCTCCTTGCGGTCTTCTGGCAGCTTTCCTTCTTTCAGGAATGCAACAATTGCATCTATCCAGCTTGGCCCCATGTCCACACACATTGCCTCTTGCTTTGCGTTCTGTGGTTCTATGCTCGGGCCCGACATGTAGTCGATCATAATTGTTCTTGTCTTTCCAGTTTGCATTGAACTTGCCAGGTTGGCCAACGTGTCGGCGTGCCTGTTATCATCTCGGCTTACTTGGAGAAGTCGGCAGTTCTGAAATAACTCGGCCAATCTGATAACCTCTTTTGCATATGTCGACATCCTCTCGTCTCTGGCTGCAAATTCTCTTGTTGACTGGTTAATAATTAACTGTGAATCACAAAAAACTATTACCTCATCTGCTTCTGCTGCCGCTGCTAGCTTTAGTCCTGCAATTAATGCCTCGTATTCTGCTTCATTGTTTGAGGCCTTGAACCCCAAACGGATGGATTGTTCTATTATTTCCCCATCTGGGGATATCAGCAGCACTCCTGCCCCCGCTCCTTGTCGGTTTGAACTTCCATCGACAAACAGTCTAAATGAGTCGTCGATGTAGATGCTGCCGGGTCTGAGCTTTTCTTTCTTTTGTTCCTTGGCCTTTGGCTGGAATTCTCCTTTCTTGTTGGGACCTCGTGCATCTTGGCTCAATGGAGCCCGACGTTCGATGGATTCAGGCGTGAATTCTGCCACGAAGTCAGCCAAAACCTGGCCCTTAATTGTTGTTCTGGGCCTGAACTCCAGGTCATACTGGCCCAAGGCTACTGCCCACCTTGCAATTCTTCCTGTTAAGTCTCCTTGTTGTAATAAGGACTTCAGTGGGTGCTCTGTTAGCACTACAATCTTGTGTGCCTGGAAGTAGTGGTTCAACTTCTTTAAGGCCATGACTAAGGCCAGCATCAACTTCTCTAGTGGTAAGTACCTTGCTTTAGCGTTGGCTAAGGTTTTACTTACATAATAGACAGCCTTCTGTTCTCCCTGCTCTTTTCGGATTAGAACTGCACTTACTGCGTGTTCTGACACGGCTAAGTACAAAAACAACTCCTCCCCAAGTTCAGGTGTGGAGAGAATTGGGGCCGTGGTCAGATACTTCTTTAGGTCGGCCAAAGCGGCCTCACATTCTTCAGTCCATAAGAAGTCTGCGGTCTTTTTTACCAGGTTGAAGAAGGGTTTACACTTGTCTGAACTTCAGCTTATGAACCTGTTTAGGGTTGCGGCCCTTCCAGTGAGCATTTGAACCTGTTTTGCCGATGTTGGACTCTGTAGATCTAGGATGGCCTTGATCTGATCTGGGCTGGCTTCTATTTCCCTTCGTGTTACCAGGTAACCTAGGAACTTACCTGATCCAACTCCAAACGCGCATTTAGATGCGTTGAGTCGGAGCCGATATGTTTTGAGTATTTCAAATACCTTTTTCAGGTCGGCAAGATGACTCTTAGGCTCCTTGGTCTTCACGACCATGTCATCGATGTAGACTTCAACTGTTTGGCCTATCAGGTGCTTGAACATTTTAGTTACCAGCCTTTGGTAGGTTGCTCCTGCGTTCTTCAGCCCAAAAGGCATCACCCTGTAACAGTACAGGCCTTTTAGGGTGATGAACGCTGTCTTTTCTTCGTCTGGGGGGTACATGGCTATCTGGTGGTACCCCCTATAAGCATCCAGGAAGCTCATCCTTCCATGTCCTGACGTGGCATCCACTAGCTGGTCAATTTTTGGCAGAGGGAAGCTGTCTTTGGGGCAGGCTTTATTTAGGCTTGTAAAATCTATGCAAACCCTCAATTTACCGTTTTTCTTCCTTACCACCATAGTGTTTGATAGCCATGTTGGATAATTGACTTCTCTGATGGCCTTGGCTTCCAGAAGTCTGTCTACCTCTTCCTCCACAGCTTTGACGTGCATCAACGTCAGTCTTCTAGCTCGTTGTATTACAGGTTTTGCCGACCTGTCGACATTCAGTCTGTGGCATGTGACCTCGGGGTCAATGCCAGGCATTTTATAAGGTGTCCAGGCGAACACCTCTATGTTTGTTCTTAAAAAAGCTTCCAGTTCTCTCTCTTCTTCTTCGGCTAAGCCTGAGCCGAGAAGAAAGAAGCGTTCTTCGTCGCCCTCCTGGACGAGGATTTTCTTTAGTGATTCCTCACTCTTCTCGGCCAGCTCCTTGCCGACATCATCTAGGACCTCTATGTCCTCATCTTCAATCTCTGCCTTTGCTGGTTCTCGAACATTGCAGGTAGTCTTCATTGCTGCCATGGAGCAATTTTTTGCCTGCAATTGATCTCCTCTGACTTCTTCAATCCTATGTTCTGTTGGGAAGCGCAGTAGTTGGTGCAATGTTGAGGGAACTACCCCTATTGCATGCAACCATGGCCTTTCCAATATGATGTTATAAGGAGAAGGCGTATCAATCACGATGAACTCTGTCCTGATCTTCTTAGTACCGGCCTATACTTCCAAGTTTGTAGTGCCCAGTGGCCACGTCGATGTCCCATTGAAGCCGACCATCGGGCCATTCGATTGCTCCATGTCGTCTGGGTGAAGGCCTAGCTCCTTGTAACATCTAACGTACATGATGTCACAAGAGCTGCCTTGATCTATTAGGATACGTTTCACTTGGCACTCCCCAACCTGGAGGGATACTACCAAGGCATCATTATGTGGATGCTGGACCATCTCTAGGTCGACTTCGGTGAAGGTTATTATCGGTCCTTGGCACTCTTCAGGCCGATGTCTCTTTTCCCCGACGAAGGTGAAGACCACCTGGATCCTATGCCAAGACGAAGAGGTGAACCAAGTGGCCGTATAGCTCCTTATTATTTTTTTATTGTTATATATTTATTCGGCTCTCCTTCTACGTACTTACCGTTTGATTTGTGCAGGCAACGCTTTGAAATAAGTTTTGGTTTCAACCGACGATGTTGTACTCGTGAACATTAAAATCGCACTCCAATTCTTTGGCCATCCAAGCCTTCAAAAACAAGGGAGGGCGGCCCACATCCTTCTAAGATACGAGCCGACTTGTACAACATTTTTGGCGGCAGACAACATTCCAATTCCAAGAGGCGACCAGCAGCTTACGGCCCTTATCGTTTCCAACTTCAAAAACCTAAGGTAGATTGGTTTGGAAGCCTCTAATTCGGAACACGTGGAAGAACAAGTAGCCGAACCGGTCACCGAGCACCCAAACCAGTTTGAAGCCGAGTTAGACAAAGCTCTTAACTCGGCCTTTGAGGAAGCCAAACTTAATCTATCTGACCCTTCATCCACATCAGGCCGAGGGGACGTCTCCTTAGAAGATGTTTTTACAAACTTAGGAGACCTTCCCGGTGCTTATCCTAAAAATATGGCTGGGGAATCGCTCTCACAACTTGCCCGAAAGAAAAATGCCGAAATGATGGCTGTCAGGAGAAGAGCCAAGGCCGTCCTATCGAAAACTCCACCCGCTACGGTCATCGAGTCTTCTCCGCCTATTATTGCGGAAGAAATGGCTCAGACTGAAACGGCTGAGATGGAGTAGGTAGAACGGGCGGATGAGGCTGTGCAAAGGGGGAAAAAACGCCCTGCCGATCAAGAAGCCGTGCACGATGAGGACCAAAATGACAAATGGCTGCGCATTGAGGAATCGGACTTGGTTGTTTCATTCACTGTTCAACCAAGGATAAGGAATATGCCGATTGCCTTCGATGCGTCAGCTTTGAAGGACCTGGCTGTGGCCTTGAGTATGGCCTCCTCAATATCCCTGCCGGTTGACAGGCCCACATTTTGCACGGAGCCAGATCTAATGCTGATTGCTTTCGCCGCTCTGTTGGCCTTATTGGTACATTACTTCCCTTACCAGCAGTCTTCCATCTAAATATATATGTATATATATAAATATTTTTCTTATTATTTGTTTGTTGTAATTCTATTTCCTTGTTTTGTAGACGGTGGGTAGGATAGCCGAGATCAGCCACCGTCAACATGACGTCATAGAACAGATCGGCTTGTTGAAAGCCAAAATTGACAATGAAAAGAACAAGGTTATGATAGTCTCTCAAAGGGCCGATTATGAGGCAAAGCAAGCGGCGGAGGGATGAGTGAGAGTCGACTCTGAGGCCGAGCGAGCGAGGAATTCCGACCAATTAAGGCTTGCCACCGAGGAGAGGGCAAAGGCGGGCGAAGATGCGCTCAAGTTAGCCAATGAGGTGATTGCCAAGCTGGAAGCCGACTTGGAAGAGTCGAAGAAGGCAAAGGCAATAGCCGACTCTGAAATTTCCAAAGCGTTCCAGGCTGGGAAGGAAGCTGCCTTGGAAAACTACGTGGAAGAAGTGCCGAAGTTCGAGAATCGGGGCTTCAAACATGACTGGGTCAAAGCCTTCATTGCTGCGAATGTGACATTGGCACAGCCGATTCCATACGAGCAGGTGGACGTTGAGCCACTAGCATCTGACCCTGAAGATTGATTTAAGGCATATTTTGGTTTTTGGTAAGCATCTTAGATGCATAGTTTTTATAGGTTTTTGTTTGTAGATTTTCATTTCTTTAAATGTAAGCTAATTTTCATGTGTAAAATGACTACTATTAGCGTTCAATTTATTAATGAAAATTTTCTATGCTCTCAAGTTTACTGCATATATTATTTGTCTTTAATTCATTAATAACAATTCCTTATGCTTTTCTATTTGCTATATTAGTAAATATTATATCCGATAAGTTAACCGAATCAATTAAGCATCCTCTGCCTCTTTGCTATTTAGCTGAATAACTAAAAGAATCAGCAGTTAACAATTTGGAAAGGTGTATGAAAATTTAATAGACTAACAAGTAAAACGGCTTAATGACAATTCCTTATGCTTTTCTGTTTGCTATATGAGTAAATATTATATCCGATAAGTTAACCGAATCAATTAAACATCCTCTGCCTCTTTGCTATTTAGCCGAATATCTAAAAGAATCAACAGTTAACAATTTGGAAAGGTGCATGAAAATTTGATAGACTAACAAGTAAAACGGCTTAAGGCTTTGGTGTCTGGCCGATTATATTACTGAATCTGTACTTGACATTAGCTCATGGAACTGCTGTGGCCCATGAGATGATCGGCATCAGGCCTGGACAAGCTGATTCAATTAATGAAGCTGCCTTTGCTCCAGCTGGTGCATGAACTTGAACGCCGAATGCTATTAGTTCATGGAGTGGCTGGGGCACCGAATGATATTAGTTCATGGAATTGGTGGGGCACACAGCTTGATCGGCGCAAGGCCTCAACATTTGGCTGATTAGATTTATTAATCTGTCCTTGCCCCAGCGGATACATGAACTGGAACGCCGAATGCTGCAAATTCATGGAGTGGTTACGACGCCGAATGATATTAGTTCATGGAATGGCTGGGGTGCCAAATGATATTAGTTCATAAAATGTTTGGGGCATACAACCTGATCAGCACAAGGCCTCAATTTGGCCAATTAGATTAATTAATCTGCCCTTGCCCCAGAGGATACATGAACTGGAACGCCGAATGCTTCTAATGCATGAACTGGAACGTCTAATCAAATCTGGCGAAGGGTTTTGAAATTGAGCATTGATGAGACTGCCTTGGAAGCGTTGCACCTGTTAGGAATAAATGGGGTGGGTGCAAGGTGCACAGAGGTGCCATTGTTACGTTTAGAGTCAAGGAATTGAAAGGGAAAAAAACAGTGTGGAAATTGTGGATGGCAAGAAGATTATTCTTCAACAGTAGAAGAGAAGGGAAAACACTGATGGAGTTGGATGCGGAGATGAATCGAGGTGGCGAGCCTACATGCACAGGGAGTAGGACGTCGAGGGAGCGTGAAAAATGCCAGTCCCCACATTGTCGAAGTAGGTCACCCATAAGGAAAAAATAGCAACGGGGTAGCTTCCCTCTATCGCGCTCGAGAGGAGAGACCAGTGTGCCGCCGCGCCCATAAAATTTTGCAGTTTTTGTGGGAAACAAACCGATGACGGAATTGGATTCAGTTGTTCATGACCCAAATGTGGTAGTCGAGTTCGCTCGACAGATTTTTCCACCAAAGGTCCAGCAGTCGATGGTCGGTCGACTTGATTTTGAAGTGTTTCAGGAGGGTATTCATGGAGCAGTGAAAGGGATGTACACCGGCTATGAAATCGGCATGTGTCTAAGTGCCGCGCGGCGGGAGATAGAGCAGAATGATGAACACATCCGAAATTTAGAAGCTCGCGCGGAGAAGGCTGAGTGTGAACTAAGAAAGGTCAAAATTGCCGAATCGCAGTCTGCCGGCCAAGCTAACTCGATTGTGGAAGAAAGGGTGACCCAACGGCTCTTAAGTCATACGATAGCCGATCGTGATACGACAAACATGTTTGCAATAGAGTCGGCAAAGGGTAGGGCTTATGAAAAAGGCTTCCATGACGGCCGAAAAGTTGGGATACAGAAGACCAAGGAAAATCTCGTCGAAGAGGTCTGCTGATGCGAGAATCATGGATTTAAGCACGGTTGGATCAAGGCTCTCCAGGCTGCAGAGGCTCTCCGGGGAAGCAGACGTCAATTCAGCGTTTCCGTTATATCAGGGTCATCATTTTCCTTTCGTGGCTTTCGAAGTCGAGAAGAGTGATGATAAGGGAGATGCCGAATGAAACTGAACGTATTGTACCCCTCTAACGTAGATAGGAAGCCAATTATGTACTATTGATTAATTCAATGAAACATATTATTTTAAATGTTGGCATGTTATTTTAATTTTATGTTTATGAATTCGGCTATGATCTCCTTTCATTTCTCGTCAGTTTGCGTTTATGCTTGTCAATCATAATATTTACGAAAAGAGCACCGGATTCGGAGAAATTCTGTGATTTCCACGAAGGGCACTCCGAATTCGGAGGCTTATTCTCTTGGCCAGTCGTGGAGTCCATGAAGGGCTCTCCGAATTCAGAGGATTATTCGGCCCAACCGTGATTTCCACGAAGGGTGGTCCGAATTCGGAGGCTTATTCTCTTAGCCAATCGTGGAGTCCACGAGGAGCGCTCCGAATTCGGAGGCTTATTCTCTTGGCCAATCGTGGAGTCCATGAAGGGCGCTCCGAATTTGGAGGCTTATTCTCTTGGCCAATCGTGGAGTCCACGAGGGGCGCTCCGAATTCAGAGGCCTATTCAGCCCAAACGTGACTTCCACGAGCGACGCACTGAATTCGGAGGCTTATTCTCTTGGCCAATCGTGGAGTCCACGAGGGCCCTCCGAATTCAGAGGCTTATTCGGCCCAAACATGATTTCCATGAGGGGTGCTCCGAATTCGAAGGCTTATTCTCTTGGCCAATCGTGGAGTCCACGAGGGGCGCTCCTTATTCGGAAGCTTATTTGGCCCAAACGTTATTTCCACGAGGGGCGCTCCGAATTCAGAGGCTTATTCTCTTGGCCAATCGTGGAGTCCACGAAGGGCGCTCCAAATTCGGAGGCTTATTCTCTTGGCCAATCATGGAGTCCACGAGGGGCACTCCAAATTCGGAGGCTTATTCGGCCCAAATGTGATTTCCACGAGGGGTGCTTCAAATTCGGAGGCTTTTTGGCGGACAAATAACTGGGCAAAAGAGAACATTACATTAAAAGTGAAAAACGTTTATGGCGAAAAATCAAGACGAGTTGTCCTGCCGTACGAGTTAATGATAAAATTGTGCAAGTGTGTGGAATTTCATGGACGTAGCAGGCTTCTTCCATCCATATCTTTGAGCCGATATGCCCCTATCCCCGCGATTGAGTCAATCTGATAGGGGCCGTCCCAGTTGGGACCCAAATTTCCGTCGGCGGGAATCCTAGTAGCGGGTAGCACATTCTTGAGAACCAATTCTCCTGGTGTATAACGTCATAACTGAACACACTGATTATATGATTTAGCGAGTTGTTGCTGGTACCGTGCCATGGAAGCGAGGGCACGATCTCGGCGTTCTTCAATCAGAGTCAAGTCCAAAGCCAACATCATGTCATTTCGGCCCATATCAAAAACTTTAGATTTCAAGGTTGAGAGGCCGATCTCCAGGGGGATAATTGCCTGGGTTCCGAAGCATAGAGCAAATGGCGTTTCCCCAGTGGATCGCCTCGGAGTGGTGTGATGAGCCCACAACACACTGGGCAGCTCTTCGACCCATCTGCCTTTAGCTTTCTCCAGACTTTTCTTGATGCCGTCCAAAATAACCTTGTTGGTAGCCTCCGCTTGACCATTGCTCTGGGGTAAGCTGGCGAGGAAAAATAGGGCCGGATACCATAAGCGTCACACAATTCTCGATATACACCATAATCGAACTGTGTATCGTTGTTAGAAACAAGTGCTCGTGGTATGCCAAATCTTGTTATGATGTTTTTCCTCACAAAACGCTTAATGTTGAAATTTCGAATGTGTGTTAGTGCCTCTGCTTCGACCCATTTTGTAAAATAATCAGTCGCAACAATTAGGAATCTCCTGTTGCCCGAGGCCCGTGGTAATGGTCTGACAATATCAAGGCTCCATTGAGCAAACGGGCAAGGGCTAGTGATAGAGTTTAACTCCTCGGCTGGCAGGTAAGTTAAAAGGGAAAACTTCTGGCACTGAACGCATTTCTTGACATAACACTCTGCATCAGTGCGCATGGTCGGCCAATAGTACCCTTGCGATATGGCGCGGTGAGCCAAAGAACGTCTGCCCGAATGGGCACCACAACTGCCTTCATGTATTTCAGACAAAAGTTCCTCGACTTTATCCGGGTGAACACACTCTAAGTACGGCCTGGAGAGAGATTTTTTGTAGAGCTTCCCCTGTGGATCCAAATAATATTGGAGTGCTTTGTTTCGGAGCTTGTGTGCTTCTTTCTTATCCATCGGGAGCTATTTTAAAGATAGGAATGCGGCGATAGGGTCCTGTAGACGTCCCCGAACATCCCGGGAGGGAAATCCCGTTTTGTTCATTTGGGCTCACTATAGTTCAGGACACAATGTCACGGTCCTGTATCTAATCTCGCATAGTACAATGCAAGACCGATGAATCATCAAAGAGTCCAAATCCGGCAAATCGTTTTTGAAAATAGATTTTTTGAAAGAAGTGCCAAACATGGACTGCTTTGCCAGATACAGAGTCACCACCTAAATATTTATTTTGGGGGAATTTAGAAACCCTGACTTGTTGCCTAAGGCCACGTGTCCGTCATCACCAAAGTTGCCTCGGCTCGGGAACTTGGGTACGATTGGAGAAGGTCACTTTGTGAGTACCCCCGCTCGCCCGATCAAAGATCGGCCTCTACTAACCGTGATATCGAGTTTTGAAAACATTATGCATTCCTATTCCGGTTATTAGCCTAGATTTACTCCGTGATGCGCACAGCATACAAGTATAGACTGGATCGCCTGAATTGGAACGAAACATCTCATGTTTGTTTTGAAAAATGGTTTGCTACTCGCAAGTAGGCTAAAATGCGGATTTGCCACCCTCAGGTGGGCTTAGAAAACATGGTGATTTGCCACTATCTAGTGGGCTTAAAACTCGCAGTCGATGAATTGTTCCAATTCAGATAACCCAACCTCCACCCACAGGCATTCAGGTAGTTATATCACATAAGCAGTTAGCCTCATGGTAAGCATGCTATCATGGCAGTCACTCACACGCATGCAAGGATGCTAAAGCATAAACACTCACCGAGTACTCCAAGCCAAAATAGAAACTAGTTAGTAATCAATGCATGATCCTAGTTCATGTTAAGATAACTAATGCAACACATGCAAAATGTAACTAGAAATTGGCTCGGCTATCCTAAGATGGCATATGATGATGCTACAGCTAAAGGATAAATCATCAATCTTAGAAAACACCTGTGATCCCTGCAACTGGTCAAATAAATCATCAATACAGGGTAAGGGATACTTGTTCTTTATCGTTACCTTGTTCAATTCCCGATAATCGATGCACAGGCACAAGGTACCATCCTTCTTTTTCACAAATAACACTGGTGCGCCCCAAGGCAAAATGCTAGGCCGGATAAACCCCTTGTTAAGGAGGTCTTGCAACTGTTCTTTCAATTCTTTCATCTCGGCAGTAGCCATTCTGTAGGGAGTCTTAGAAATAGGTTGTGTGCCTGGCACAGTCTCAATAGTAAACACTATCTCCCTGTCTACCAATTCCCCTGGTAATTATTTTGGGAACACATCTGGGAATTCTCTAACAATAGGAATATCATTCAATTCAACATTCACATATTGTTCAGTCAACACATAGCACAGATAACCCTGGCACCCCTTGCTGGTCAGTTTACATGCTTTCATTGTAGATATCAAATAAGGTGGAGGCACTACCTCATTACCCACAAACACAATTTCTTTTTGTTCTGGTGGTTTAAATACAACCCTTTTTGTCACACAATCTATGGTGGCACAATACTTGGTCAACCAATCCATGCCCAAAATTACATCAAAATGTCTAAAGTTCAAGGGTAATAAATCTACATATAAGATAGCATCCTCAATATGCATGTCACAAAACCGATATATATAGTCACATAACACAGATTCCCCCGATGGAGCAGCCACACACAACAAATATGGCAACGACTCTAGGGGTCTTTTCAGTCTAGATGCAAATGTATATGTCACAAATGAGTGTGTTGATCCAGAATCAATTAATACAAAGGCATCCTGATTACATATTGAAATGGTACCTGAGACAATGACATTGGCATTTCGTGTATCGCTCAGAACAAGCGCAAAAACTCTCTCATGTCTCACGGTATCCCCAGTAATAGCGGATCTCAAAGTATTTCCCGGCTTTGGAACTAATGCAGTGGAACTAGCTGCTATCTTTCCACCATTCTGATTACACTCTCGGGCCATATGCCCTTGCTTCCCACACTTGAAACAGGCTCCTGATGCACGGTAACAGATTCCATGGTGCCTTTTGCTATAGATATTGTACATGGGAGCTGTGTCTCGGGAAGAATTTGAAGTAGTGAAGGAGCCCGTGTTTTGTTTTTTCAGAAATTTCTTCTTCGAAAAGAAGCCTTGCCTTTTGTTACCCTTCCATTCTGTTACTGGCTTAGCTTGTCTAGCTATATTAGCCTCTGATATGATGGCCCTGTCAAGCCCCCCAATGTAGGTTTCCAACTTTAGAACATTCACCCTCTCTAGGATGTCACTGCGGAGTCCACCTTCAAAGTGTCTTGCCTTCTTATAATCGGTGTCAATCACGTGTGGTGCAAACCTGGCCAATTCAGTGAACTTGGCCTCATACTCAGCCACTGTCATGCTATCTTTCTTGAGTTCCATGAACTCGGCTACTTTCCTATCCCGAACGCATTGCGGGAAGTACTTGTCATAAAAGATCTCCAGAAATTTTACCCAATCCACATCTTTATGATTTTCTCGCATCAACATCCACCATCTTCTTGCTTCGTCTTCTAGCATAAAAGTGGCTAGGAGCACTTTCTGAGTCTCTGAACAGGGGAACACTTCAAATAATTTCTCAATGCCGAGGACCCACACTTCGGCTTTCAACGGATCTAATCCCCCGTGGAACTGTGGTGGTTTCATTTTCTTGAATTCCTTGGTGAGAGCTATTATCCGATCATCATTTGATTATCTGGCACGGGTGGTGCCGGAGGTGGAGGTGGCGGGTGTGGTTGTTGCCACTGTTGTTGCCACTCCTGTTGCTGTCTCAAAGCTTCTGCCATTTCTTGGATCAATCTTTCCATTCTGTCTATTCTGGCAGTAGAGGACTCCTTTATCTCATCATCTCTGGTTCTCACCATCTGATTAAATTTGCATTATATTTCATACAAAAGATTCAAAAATATGTATACACTAAGAGCACACATATTCAAATAATCGCAAAGCAAGTAAATTACAACTTATAGCACATAATTACTCAAATCAAAACACTTAGCATATTCTCAATCCTCCAAATTCATATTTATCACAACGCGTATTGCTCTTTTGGACAAGTATGTGAGTTATTAACTCGTGCTCTGATACCACTCTGTCATGACCCAAACCCGCCCCTATGGGTTAAGGACATAACCAGCCAGTAATCCGATGATTACCTACGGCCTCAGACCAAAACAGACATAACTCATCAGAGTAAAGGGGCCAAACGGAAGTAAAAATTTAAAACTTTGTCCATAGAGCCGTGCTTATATGCACATCAAACAAACCATACCCATATACGTTAATAACCCACATCAAAAGTACAGTAGCATAAACTTCTTTACAGACAGGATCATCTAGACTGTGCCAACACATAATAGACTATATACAAATATACACGAAGTCCTTGCCAACAAGACAAAATGTAAATGCATAACAAAATGGCGAGGATGGGTCTCATGCGTAAGACACAAGGCTGACTCTCCAAAACTCGTGTTGTTCATGGCAGACTTCACTAGGGTTGGGTTTGGACTTCTCTTGGCTCACCTACAAACACATGAATGAGCGTGAGCGATAGCGATAGCCCAGTGAATAATATCAAATGCAGAAGTTACATAACAATGTAGAACAACAGGTTCCAAACGGCCTTGGGCCCAATTCATATTTCTATTTAACAAATATATATAACTATACGAATTTCAAATCAAGTGACTTGTAGTTTCAACATTCTGGCCTTCGGCCCATTCCGATTTCCATTCATGTCAAAACAGCCTTCGGCCCACTCATTTATGTCAAAACAGCCTTCGGCCCGGTCATTTATGTCAAAACGGCCTTCGGCCTGTTTATTCTTGTCAAACGGCCTTCGGCCCACTCATTCATGTCAAAACGACCTTCGGTCCATTCATGTAAATCAAAACGACCTTTGGTCCATTCATATATGTCAAAACGACCTTCGGTCTGTTCATTTCTATCAAACTGACCTTCGGTCCATTCATTTATTCATGTCAGACTTTTGTCCACAATACCAATTACTAACTCATAAAGCTTATAAGGGAATAAACAAGTGGACATTCACAAACATTCGAATATCGATATTACTTACAGTGATCGGCTTGTGGATTTGCCTTGGAGCTTGACCCTACACATTTCATGAACACAAAAGGGTCACTAACAGTTCAATCCGTTCTTTAATTCATATATTCCTCTTTAGGCTTTATTCTTATCTCATTAACTCATTTACAATGCTTAACACATGCCTAAGAGTGCTTGCAAGTGAAAGAGAATGGAAAATGAAACACAGAATGCGAAAACAAAATTTCAGAAAACAGGGTCCCCGCTCGAGCGTGGACTCCCCCGCTCAAGCAAACCTTTAAGGCCTGCAAAAGTGCTGGTTGCATGAAAAATGCGCTCGAGCATGGAATAGAGCGCTCGAGCGGAAGGATTGTCTACAAAAGCTCCACGCTCGAGCGTGAGATATCCCGCTCGAGCGGACATCCAACTTTGCAAAAAGTGCTGGGAGCACGAAATTCACGCTCGAGCGGAGGGTTTCCCGCTCGAGCGGACCTCAAATTTCTAGAAAACCCAGAATTGCATTCTTGAGCTTCATTTCGACTTTCTAGCCACAATACTTGCATGTAATGGCTCAAATCCCAAATATAATCATGCTAACATGGCACTAATGCAAGATCATAACATTATGGAGCTCAATTTCTTGATTTATCTACATGCATGTCCCAAAATATGTCAAACTCAACACCAACATAACAAACTCATGCATTCAAGCTCATATCTCCTCAAATTGTACATGCATGTGATGAATTAGCCACATTCTCAACTTAGATAACACAAATAGTGATCAAGACATGAGTTTTCCTTAACATTTCACATGGATTATACGCATTTGTGCTCAAACACGCAATATCAAGGTGATTTCCTACATGCATGCACATATTAAGCTTCAATTCAACGAATACAACCCAATTTCATTTCAATCTTACTCTTGATCACCAAATTAGCTTGACCACACAAAATTACGAACTATAATCCAAGAATTACTCACCTAGAAGCTTGGATCTTCTAAGCTCTAGTCAATTCTTGAGCTAAATCTCCAAGATTTCCAAGCTTTAGGCCAAATTAGCACAATTCTCTTCCTTTCTCTCACTATGGCCGGCTCTCTCTCTCTCACAATTGTCTAACTTAGATTTTTGAGTTCCAAAGAGTTAAAGGAGAGTGTAATGCTAACATACAACAAGCCCCACTAGCATATTATTTCAATATAAAATATTTGGGCACTTAAATTAGTTTAATCTGACCAGAATCAATTTCTAATTAAATTTCACTGTAGGCTCTAAAAATTATGCCAATCACGATGGCGTAATCAATTTCGGGTTCTGTGGCCGATAAGGCCCTCAATTTAATTTCCGAAATGAATTATTCAAACAGATATTCCTACGGTGAATAGATAAAATTTCAAAATCACATATATTCACATATGACACATAAAATCGTGCTAAACACATAATCATACTCAAATTAAGAACCAATTAGCGTACTACGGAACATAGGTATCACAGTTGGAAGACATACATCACACACACACGCACACTTATTACAATTGTGCCCTCGCTCGGAGGGTCCAAATAAATAATACAGTCCGAATAAATAATTAAATACTCTAGCTAATTAAATATTACAAAATCCCAATTAATTAACAAATTAACTAGGAAAGCAAGTAAATTAGCGTGCAAGCTAAATGGACTGCCTCAGCTCTGTTCCGAATGATGAAAGATGCATGCATGCTCGGGTCGCCTCGTCGGGAAATTCCTCGCGATGCCCCGATTTGCCTCTATTTGCAATTAATCCCAGAATGCTGTGCAAAGCTCTAGAAGGCTGCTGATTTCTGGTTTGCTGTAACAGAGAGCAAGAAAGGGGCATGGCAAAGTATTTTCACATATGTATGCACACCTCGATCCTCATGCCACCAATCACGCCTCTCGATACATGATGGCCGAGGAGTCGAATTTCATGACTCGATGTGAAATGAATGCACATGACAACACAACAAGGCCTAGACTCCATCATGGGTAATTCGGAGTGTCGGCGACCGGGAATTGAGACATGTTTCGTTACTTGGAGTACAAAACGTCCCTCGTTTTCCGTGTTTAGGCTAACTTCTATCCCAAACACAATGCAAATGAGATGGCATACATAATGCGACTAACATGTAACCTAGCATACGCAATGCTATGGACTAAAATGGCATACACAATGCACGTCGCATAACATGTCATACACAATGCTCTAACATGCAACCTAGCATACGCAATGCTATGGATTAAAATGGCATACACAATGCAAGATAGACTTATACCAATATGAGTGGACCTCGGCCATACTTACATCAGTGGCCATATGATGAAAATGAGACAACCGAGAATCATGCAAACTTGCACGGATGCAAAGGAGCGATCCTAAGACACAACATGCAACTCTAACAAGGCATGGCAAAGGATGAAACATGGCATACAAACAAGCAAGTTCCAGCTCTGAAACATGATATACAATGGTCCCCAAATATGCAAATATGGCACACAATGCAAGCTAGGGGCCCGGGTACCGAAACTAGTGAAGTGCGTTAAACTAGAGGTACCCAAAGCGATGCACAAATGGAAAAACCAACCCTAAACAGACCCTAGGCAGGTCTGAAACAGTAGGGAAATGGTCTAAAATGATGGCTCGGAATGCAAAGAATGGAGCTCATTCAATGGTCCGAAAACAAGGCATACAAGTCCGACTCTCAAACACATTTAAAGAGTACAAAACATGGAAATATGGCATTTAAACATGCTCTGTAATATGATTTATAATGGACCCAAAACAAGGAAATACCTCGGTATATGCATGTAATGGACCCCGAAACTCAAAGTTAAGCATCAGTATTGAACTACAAGCATGCAAAACCAACATCATTCAACCATGAGACCCAAAAATAGAGCTAGAGAAGTCCAAAATAAGCACAATATCAGTTTAAGGCAAGGCCAAAAAGAGCTAAAATCAAGGGTCATCAAAGCATGCGAAAAAGCTAGTGAACCATGATTTACACTACACGTATATGAAGCACATGAGGGCTCACCAAACCAACCAAAAACAGAAGTATGTCATGCCAAAATATGCCCAAATAACCACTGAAACTCAGTCAATGCATGCAAGAATGATGGGCTCCTTTGAAAGGCCACAAGAGAGGTTACTCTACACATGCATGATGGACACACACAATGGCAAAACCACCTCTGGATAGAGGTTTTGAGGGTCCTAAAACCCACTAAAAAGAGTCTAAAATGGGTCTAGGAAACATGCAAATAAAGGCCCCTTTGAAAGGCCTTGAATAGGATTGTTCTACACATGCATCAAAGACACAAAATATGGCCAAAAGGGATCTGGAAAGAGTCAAAGAAGACCTTAAAACTCATCAAATAGGGCCTGAAACAAGACTTCACAACATGCAAGTAGGAGCCCCTTTGGAAGGCCAAAAGGACCAACAAACAAAACAAGGAGAGAGGGGGTCACCCCCCTCTGATTTTGGCTCTCAAAATAGTATTCTAGCCACTGAAAATCCATTAGATTTCAGTGGCTAGAAGGCCAAACAAAGCATGAAACAAAGGCCTAGATGTAAGGCTCAAAACAAGATGCAAACAAGCATACAAGGGGGCAGATGACCCCCAACAGAAAAATTCCCTTAATCAAACTTCAAGAGGGGCTCAATATAAGACACTTTTCAGTTAATGACAAATCTCAAAAATGCTTGCAAGCAAGGCTAAGATAGGAAGCAAAATGAGCCTACAAAGAGGGATGGAGCATACAAGGAGGTAGATGACCTCAAACAGAAACATTTCCTTAATTAAACTTTAAGAGGGACTCAAAATAAGACACTTTTCAGTTTATGTTGAAGTCCAAAAATGCTTGCAAATAAGGCTAAACAATGGAGCAAAATAATGCAAGAAAAGGGGAAATAGAGACTTACCCTTGTAGAGAAGACCTCCAGCAACTTCTGGACCAAGATGGGAGTTCTTCAACCTTTGAAAATCAGCTCTAAGATGCTTGGATAGATGGTGGAGGTGGTAGGCTATGAGGTGTAGTGCAAATGGTGCAAGAATATTAGGGTTTGGAGCTTGGAATAGTGAGCTATGGAGGGAAGTGTTTTATGCCTTAAACAAAAAGGTTCAACCTTTGTAATGGAAGAGGAGGGCCTCTCTTATAGAGAAGAGAGGCCAAAGCTTCTCTTGGAAGCTTCAAATATCCTCCATACACGTGTTTGGAGGATGGTCCAAATGCCTCCCAGCTGGCACAGCTAGATTGCATTCAGAGAGAGCAAAAAGCAGATGGTTGGCCGACCAGTTAAGGTGGTCGGCCAGCCACTCCCCTTGGTCGGCCGACCAGGGGTCAAAAGGTTCAACCTCCAAAGGTGGTCGGCCTACCCAGAAAGGTGGCCTCCCAAATGAGTAGAATACAACTGTATGGTGGGAAACCAGAAAATGTGACCCAAGAGAGAGGAAAACCAGCTTTCTAGCAAGGTTCAAAAGGGTCAAGAATAAATACTGGTCGGCCTACCCATATTGGTGGTCTCCCAGATGAGTACAACACAATGGTGGTATGAAAAACCAGAAATTATGGCCCAAAAGTGAGAAAAACCAGCTTTCTGTCAAGAAAATCGGCTGGAGGAGAGAGAAAATGGTTTTCAAAAGAATTGCTAGTCTCCCACTATAGTACCATCTTCCAAACAATGAAAATAGGGTCCATACCAAAAATGAACCCTAACCGATGCAAGATGAGGGTTCGGGGGCCAAAACACGCGGCCTGAGGTCCTCAAAACAAGCTATTAAGCACCGGAGGTGCCGTACGACCACGAAGGTGGTCTGCCGGGCCACAGTGTCCCTCTAAGGAGAGGAAACAAGGTGTGTACCAAAAATTGGAGCAAACGGAGGTAGTTAAGTGGTCCCGAACCGAGGCACACGACCGACGGCTCCGAAAATCGAAAACTGGTCTCCAAACGGGAAAAGTGGCCTACGACCATGAAACGTAGCCTACGGCCACTGAGAGATGGTCTACAAGACCTCTCCCTCCCTTCAAGAAGAGAAAACAGAGAAAACAAGACCTGGTTCGCAAACCAAGAAAAAGCACAAAAGAGTCCCAAAGTCTTGAGGCAAGGCTCTCAGTCGAGACCCCGCAACCTCAGAACGAGCACAATATGCAACATCACCGAGCGCTCAGTTGGTGACGTCTGAGTCTTAAGGTCGGTCAAAAATGAGGTGTCTACAGGTCCATCCAACTCTGTCTTGGTTCGATAACGTTGACTTGAACTAGTTTTGAAGAGGCAATGCTTGGTTCGGGGACAAATCCTACTTCAATTGTCTGCTTAATCTCTGAGTTGATAGTAGAGGCTATGCAAGCGAGGGCGTCTACATGCGTGTTCTGATCCCAGGTTATTTGATTCAGGTCGTGGTGATCAAATTTGGCGAGTAAAGAATTCGCCTTTTTCATATAGGCTACCATGCGATCATTTTTTGCTACATATTCCCCTTTCAACTCGTTGATTACTAGCTTCGAGTCACTGAAAACAAGCAGATGCCGCGCACCAAGGTGAAGTGCGTTTCGCAGGCCGGTCAGCAGTGATTCGTATTCGGCCTCATTATTTGATGCGTCGAATCCCAATTTGACGGTATGTTCAATTATTGCCTCCTCAGGGGTCATGATTACTACACCAGCCCCGCAGCCACGCTGGTTGGATGACCCATCACAATACATCTGCCAAACGTCGCCGACATATATTCTCCAATTGGGCTTAGTTTGCGCTTGATCAAACTTAAAGTCGGCCAGGGATCCTGTGAACTCGGCAACAAAGTCAGCAAGCACTTGTCCTTTGATGGAAATTCTGGGTAGAAACTAGATATCGTACTGGTCGAGTTCAAGAGCCCATTTTGAGACGCGCCCAAACGTTTCTACGCTGCGAAGTGCAGATCGGAGGGGATATTCCGTTGGCACCCCAATGGTATGTCCCTGAAAGTAGTGCATCAGTTTTCTTGTAGCCATGTCGAGAACAAGGATAAACTTTTCTAATGGAAGATAACGTGTCTCAGTGTCGACCATAGCCTTGCTCACATAGTAAACTGGTCTCTGCTCCCCTAGTTCTTCCTTTAACAATACGGCGCTGACCACTCGGTTGGATACTACCAGATACAGAATGAGTAGATCGCCAGCTGCAGGAGTTGCCAAGAGCGGAACTGATCAGAGGTAAGATTTCTGGCCGTCTAAAGCAGCCTGGCAGTCGGGAGTCCAATCAAAGGCTCTGCCTTGTCTAAGAGTGTGAAAGAATTATCGGCAGTGATCTGTTGAACGTCTAATAAATCTATTTAGAGTGGCGGCCATCCCCATTAGCTTCTGAACCTCTTTCACTGACTGAGGGGATCCCAGCTCTAGAATTGCTATGATCTATCTTAGATTGGCTTCGATGCTGCGGTGGTTAATGATGTAGCCAAGGAATTTGCCGGAACTGATGCCGAATGCACACTTAGAAGCGTTCAATTTCATCTTGTATTTTTGAAGAATGCCAAATGTCTCTGATAAATCGGCTAGATGGGAGCGCTTTTCCTTGGATTTGACTACCCTATTGTCGATGTACACTTCCATGGTACGGCCGAGTTGTTCCTTAAACATGGAAGTCACTAGTCTTTGATAGGTTGCCCCCGCATTCTTCAGCCCAAAAGGCATGACCTTGTAGCAATAGGTTCCTCTTGGGGTGAGGAATGCGATTTTGTCGTGATCCTCTGGATGCATGGCAATTTGATGATAGCCTCTGTAGGCATCCAAGAAGCTCATGCGTTGATGATGTGCCGTTACATCTAAAAGTTGGTCGATTCTGGGCAAGGGAAAACAGTCTGTGGGGCAAGCTTTGTTCAAGTCTGTAAAATCCACACAGACGCACCAAGAACCATTCTTCTTCTTCACGACCACAGTATTGGACAACCATGTAGGATAAGCTACTTCGCGAACCGCCTCGGCTTCAAGTAACCTATCTACCTCTTCAACGACTGCCAAAGTATGCTCCGCGGCTGACCGCCGGCTTCTTTGAATGATTGGCTTACACTTTGGATCAACGTTCAAGCAGTGTTAGGCTACCGATGGATCTATTCCTGGCATTTCGTATGGGGACCATGCAAACACATCAATATTGCCGAGTAAGAAGGCTACCAATTCCTGCCGTTCGACGTTATCCAAGGAAGCACCGATCATGAAGAACTTGTCAGGATTTTCATCAATTTCAATCCGGTGCAGGGCTTCTGTTGCTTTTTCACTTGGGATCCTCCCAATGTCGTCGAGACTTTCCCTATCCGATACCTCAATTGAATGCACCTCCAGTTCCCTCGGTCTCTTTGCAGCTAGAAGATAGCATGCCTACGCCGATTTTTGAGAGCCACGGATTTGTTATACCGTACTCAATCGGAAAACGGAGCAGTTGATGGTAGGTGCTTGGCACGGCTTGCATCGTATGTAACCAAGTTCTGCCCATGATCAGATTATATGGCGAAGGGAGCTTAACAACTAGAAATTCTATGTCTACTAATCTGGTTCCGTCCTGTACAGGCAGTGTGATCTTGCCCAAAGGGTACTCTGGGTTAGCATTGAAGCCGAATAAAGGATAATTAGCCGGAGATAGGTCCGAATCGGTAAAACCAAGTTCGACAAAAGTTTTGTAATACATTATCTCTGAAGTGCTGCCTTGGTCAATGAGAACACGTTCGATGGTAAATCTGGTTACACGTAGCTCGATGACGAGGGGATCAGTGTGGGGTTGGGTCACTCCAACTAAATCACTGTCATCGAAACTAATCCTTCCAGTGTTGCATGGCCGTTTCGCTGGCGTCATTGAACTATGGACGCTAGACGGCAACTGAATTGTGTGTACCTCAGATGGTGCCGGCAAGCTGTATATCATATGAATTACACCAAGAGGGGGTGACTCCAGCCGTAGAGCTACCGTATTTGTTGAACTATTTTTTCAGACATATTGCGTAAGACGACCGTCTTGCACCAATTCTTCTAGGTGATCTCTTAAACAAAAACAACTATCGGTGTCGTGGCCATGGTCCCTATGATACTCACATCGTTTATCTTGCCTCCTTATATCGGGGTGTCCAGTCATCTTGGGCGGCCACTTGAAAAACGGAAAGTGTTGTATTTTTTACAGAATCTTATTGATCGGCTCTGTCAGCTCCGTGTATTTTTTGCCCGGACGCCTTGTCCACTTGCTATCCACTTGATATTGTTCATTAGCGTGATGTGAACATTGGTTGTTTAATCGGCGCGAATCGTGCCTTTTGTCCCGTTTAGGTCGATTCCTCTGCCCGAGGCTTCTTGACGGCATGGAATTAATCGGCTGAACAATTCCCGACGTGGCCGGATGAACGGCTTTACGCCCGGCTTTGACTCGAAGGGCATCGTTTTCCACTTTGCAATACTCTTCGACCTTCTTCATTAATGCCCAAACGGTTTTGGGGGGACGTCTGGTCAACGAACTGCGAAGGGGGCTATTAGTATGTAATCCCATCTTAAAGGCGATGATGGCCATGGAATCATTGCAAGCGTCATCTACCAGATTAAAGCACTTCCAATAGTGGGCCGAGTATTTACGAAGGATTTCTTCCGGTTTAATTTGCATGGCCCAGAAAGAATCGGCTTGTTTTGACTGGACCTCATTAGTGATGAATCTTGCCCTGAAAGACTTTTGGAGTTGGTGGAAGCTCTTAATCGATTCTGGCTCCAGTTTATAGTACCATCTCATGACCAGTGGTCCCAGACTGTTCGGAAATATCCAACACATAAGGGCTTCGTCGTCAGTATAGAGCGTCATCGCTTGCTTGTAATGACGAATGTGATCAGTGGGGTCTGATTTTCCGTCGTAGAGGGTGAACGGCGATGCCTTGAACTTTATGGGTAGTACAGCCCTGGAAATTTGTCACACGAATGGGTCGTGTTTATCTTCCTCATGTGAGTCATCGCTTCTTCTTCGTCTATGTCGTTCATATGGACTTTCTTCAGACGAGCTGGATGCATAGACGCGCCCTTTCTTTCTGGGCTTAGGGGATAGTGAGTCTGAATCACTATCATTATTGCATTTCTGAATTCGGCGTCGATGGCCATCATTCTTTTCCAGAGGTTGATCCTAGTCTTGGCTTGCAGCTTGCTGGGATTTCACTACCTCCAAAGCCAAATCTTGGCACAGGCGCTCATTCTCAGCCATCATGTTCTCCAGCCACTGTTCATTTTGCTTTGCCTGGTCCATAATTGTCTGTATTGTCTCATGCATTGAAGCTGAGGGTGAGGTCTGAGCTACTTAGTCAAAGTTCAAGGCACGTCGCACAGCAATATTCTCTAGTCCCAGCATGTTTCTTTGAGTGAGGTCATCTCTCGGTGTAGTTTCATCATCGACTATCGGAGGATCTTCCGTTACGCCCGCCATGGATGTACTTCAGTATTCCCACAGACGGCACCAATTGTGGAGGGGTGATTTGGAAATACTCTTGGATCTTGAAGGACGTTCCTAATCCTCTGATTGCCACCTGAAAAGGGGATTAAGACTCCAGTCAGGGGTGTCGGAATTAGCACTCCGACGGACAAATCAGTATAAATCAAATTTGCTTATGTCTCAAGTTTTTTTTGGGGTTCTTTCTCACATACCTTTCTTTGGCTGATGTTCTTCTATTTATCTCCGCTCTTGGGCCTCAGGGTCGGGCCCACTTTTAATCCACCGTCTGATTGTTCACTCGGCTTCTTCTGTCGTCAACCAATTCCTATTCGGCTCCTCACTTAACTGATCCTATGGCCGATCACGATGCTTGGCTTATAGATGATACAAGACGGGGCCGAATATAATATATATCTTGATCTTCCACACGTGTATTCGGCATCTTTGCATCCCGTTTTATTCGGCTCCCACAATATATTTTGTATCTATGATGGTCACAATTGGGTTTTGAATGGACCTAGAACAGTAGTACAGCTCAATGGATATATGTTTTGAAAAGTGCCTATGAAGTCCCAGTGGGTGTTGAGTGATGCCTACCACTATTAAAGAGCTTTTTGCATCTTGGTAAAAGATTGCACCATATGCAACATAAAAGAATTATAAACCATTGTAAAACATTTACTTTGGAGCTATAACCACACACCTCATAGAATAAAGGTTCTCGGTCAATAACAGATTTGTAAGTCTGTGTCAACACATTAAACAGAGGCAGAGCATCTCTCTACAACCTGCATTGGAAATAACATTTAAAACTTTGTATCTCATGATCGACATCCCTTATAATATGAAGAACATGCCAATATAATTCATATTGAATAGATGTCAAATAAGAAATGTAAATGAAAGTTACGTCAGTAAAAGATAATTGATGAACTGCATCAAATCTGATCTGGGGAGGTTAAGCTTCTTGTCTCTTGATTTTTTAGTTCATCCATAAGATAATTAGCATCTCTCAGATTGCCAAGAGATAAATACCTATTAGGGAGAAAAAAAAAATCACTACCTCACTTCTAATGTGATAGCAAAAATAACAAGAAATGGTAGAAAAGTTGAATGGGTAATTCTAATATAATAATATCAAGCATGTTAGATATGATAATGTAGTGCCTGCATGTTTATGATCCAATGTTTCCCAAAATCAAAGTGTCATCTTTTATTTGTTGGGTTAATTTATTGGAAACGCAAAGCAGATATTCATAAATTTTTTTGACTAATGCCACACTTAGAAACCAATTTTGAAGATGATTGTAGTAAGAAAAATAGGACACCTCTACATTCATGTTATGTGCTGTCAACTACAATCATGGAATTTTTTACTTTGTGATCAATCAAGATAATCTAGTTGTTCTTGTAGAATCTTCATTAGAGATACCTAGCCATCTTGACGAAGTTCTATATCATAATCTATCAAGAGCATTGTAGAAACTTTTAGTTTCTTCATTAATATGCTTCATGGTAGAAATGTTTCTAGTATGCTTGATAGTTCTGATTCAGGTTGCACCATCGGGATGCAAAAATCATGACAGTTGTTAATTTAGAAAGTAATTATCCATTTATACATAAATAGTCGTAGACCCGTCCAAGAATCTTTATTAGAGATGCCTAGTCATCTTTGATAAGGCTCTTCTTGGATTGTCTAGTTTGGACAATTCAGAATCACAAGTCTATGTTGTAATTAGTAGTTCTACTGCTTAAATGTTGTCCATCTCGTAGAGATTTCATGTAGTAGCTCCTCATGTTCTCCGGGTACATGCTAGACAAGGTGTAACAATGCAACCAGTCTATGTAGTGTACTTGGAGAACCATGGGGAGATACTGCCAAAATTTCGTTAGAGATGGATAGAGCAATATGAGCTGCTTTTTACAATATAGATTGTGCATTCCTGAATAAGAAAGTAGGATGAACCAACCTATTAGAGAAGAGTTAGAGGTGAATGGTGTCATGTCGTATGCATTATAAGGTACTTAGTTGAGGTTAAGAATAATTAAAATGAAATGATAATTTTGAACTTTGTTGATTTGGCAGTGACATTTGTAGTGTAAGACGAAGTTAGATGGATAAAAGTTGGATAAATCAGCATAGGTTTCACCAGGAATATATAGAAGGGGTTAAGGAATTTGTTAAACTTGCATGCCAAAAATAATCCTCTATCAAATGAAGTCACATGCCCATGTAAACGGTGTCGGAATGTCAAACTAGCAAAGAAAGACCTTTTGGAGGAACATTTAATAGTCAATGGGTTTTTTCCAAGTTACACCAGATAGATTTTTCACAGGGAAGATTCACCGGAGTCTGTGCCATTGGATGAGAATATCATTGATTCGAATGATGGCAATAAATTCAATGAAATGATATATGCGGGGTTCGGACTTCCTCCACCAAACTTAGTTCATCTTGCTAGTAATGGGACAGGAAGTTCTAACATCGAACTAGGCCCAGATAAGAAAACTAAAAGATTTTTTAGTTTATTGAAGGAGGCCGAAAGAGAGTTGTATCCAAAGTGTCACAAGTTTTCAACACTTTCATTTGTTGTTCGATTATTGCATATCAAGTGCCGCAGTGGATGGAGCAATAAGTCTTTCACGATGTTACTTAAACTTTTAAAAGAATTGGGCCTTGATTGCATAGTGTGTCAGACGCCTAGATACAAACAGTTTAAGGGTGAGAAGAATGATTATAAAAAGAAACAACAAAGAATTTCCCAAAAGATTGTGAGATACTTTCCTTTGATTCCAAGGCTTCAAAGATTGTTCATGTCATCCAAAACTGCTTCATTAATGAGATAACATGCAAAGGGCCGAATTGATGATGGCAAAATGAGACATCTTGCTGACTCTTCTGTCCAAAAATTTTTTGATACTTTGTATCCCAAGTTTGCGAGTGAGCCTCGCAATGTCAGACTAGGTTTAGTAGCGGATGGATTTAATCCATTCAAGGCAATGAATGTTGCTTATAGCAGTTGGCCAGTTATTGTGATGCCTTATAATTTGCACCGTGGTTGTGCATGAAGCAACCTCATATAATGATGATATTGCTCATTGATGGTCCTTCTTCACCTAGTAATAACATTGATGTCTACTTGCGCTTGTTAGTGGATGAACTGAATGAATTATGGAAAAATGGTGTTCAAAAGTACGATGCAGAAACTAATCAAATGTTCCGAATGCATGCAGTCTTATTGTGGACAATAAATGATTTTCTTGCATATGCAAATTTGTCTGGATGGAGCACGAATGGCACTTTAGCTTGTCCTTGTTGTAACATACGTACTCAACATCGGTATTTGAAGAATAGAAGGAAAATTTGCTACATGGGGCATCGCCGTTGGTTGAATACGAGTCACAAATTTTGAAAAGATGGTGCGTCTTTTGATGGAACTTCTGAATTTGAACCATGTCCGACTCGGTTATCAGGGGCTAATGTGTTACGACAACTAGGGCCTAAGCATCAACCAATTAACAGACGAAAAAGAACCATGAAAGGAAATGAAAAAAAGGACAACGAGGAGGATCATAAGTGAAGGAAGAGGAATATTTTCTTTGAGCTTCCACATTGGGAGCATAATTTGATTCGCCACAATCTTGATGTAATGCACATTGAGAAGAACATGTGTGATAATATATTGTGGGCAATATTAAATGTTAATGGGAAATGAAATGACAATTTAAATGCTTGTCGAGACTTGCAAGATATGGGAATTCGAAAGGCACTACATCCTAAAAAAGGGGTTGGGAGCAAGTATTATTTGCCACCTGCATCTTTCGCTATGAACAATAAAGAGAGGTTTATTTTGTACACTCCTAAAGAATATCAAAGTTCCAGATGGGTATGCATCTAATATTTCTCGTCGTGTTAACCTCAAACAACATAGCATATCTAGACTGAAAAGTCATGACAACCATATATTGATTCAACAAATACTTCCAATAGCAGTGAGAAATTTGTTACCAAAGAAAGTGGTTGAACCATTGATTGAGTTAAGCAATTTCTTCAAGCATTTGTGCTCCAAAACTCTAGAGCTAGATGGGTTAGATCGTCTTTAATCTCAAATTTCTCTTATAATTTGCTATCTTGAGAGAATTTTTCCTCCATCATTTTTTGATATAATGGAGCACTTGCCCATTCACCTAGCAGAGGAGCCCAAGATTGCCGATCCAGTGCAATATTGATGGATGTACTTTATAGAAAGGTATGCAATTCTACTCCAATTTATATTTTTATTAATTTGTTTGTTTATAATTGAAAGTCATGTGTGCATTTGTTTGTTTATAGGTATCTTATGATACTTAAGACATATATGCGTAAGCAAAGTCATCCAGAAGGTTCAATTGCAGAGGGATACTGAATTGAAGAGTGTATGACCTTTTGGTCAAGGTACTTGGATGATGTCGAGTCAAAATTGAATTGACCAATAAGGAATTACAATGTTAGCAACAATTCTGGGATATTACTGGGTCGTGCTTTAAGAAAAGAAAAAGGGTTTGCGCTTGATAACACATCATGGGTACAAGCTCATCGGTATGTGTTATTTAACACTGCTGCGGTTGTCCCTTATCGAGAGTAAGATACAAATCTTTGTTCCAAAATTTTATTGATACCATCAATAAGTATCTTGCATTTTATAAGTACTTTAAATGTATAGGGAGCATCGTGATTTTATTAAGTGGTCACATCATCGTTTTAAAGATTTTGATGTAGATCGCCGTCACAATGATGAGTTTTCCAGATGGTTTAATTCTCATGTAAGTACTAATAACTTACATGTTTCTAATTTTCAATTCTCATGTTTTCAATTTTTAATTCTCTGTTAGTTGATGTTTAATTTTATTAACTTTTTAAAAATAGGTTGAAGAGCTTCTAGCTATTGAAAATGCCGTGTTGTCAGATGAGATTAAAACTTTGGCATTGGGACCTAGTAAAAAGGCCACAAGATTCAGTGGGTATATAATTAATGGTACTATGTATCATATAAGGAGTCGTGAGTAGAGAAGAAAAACTCAAAATAGTGGGGTTATGGTAAAAGCAAAGACTTATAGCTATGCAAGTACCATAGACATGAATCCCGTAGAAGGTGAAGTAGCATACTATGGATACGTGACAGATATTATTGAATTGTATTACTCATACAACCATAGATATGCGTTATTCATGTGCGACTGGATTGACAACAACAAAAGACTGAAGCGGGATGGGTTTGGTTTCACACTTGTTAATTTCAATCATTTGTTATATACAAAGAAACAAAATAGTGATGAGTCATTCATCCTATCATCTCAGGCGCAACAAGTTTTCTATGTTAATGATCCCATTGGAGCTAATTGGGATGTTGTAGTCAAGATGAAACCTAGAGACTTGTATGAGGTGTGTGGAAAACAACCAATTAATGATGGAGTACATCACAATGAAGTAGAAGGATTTGGCCAGCAAGAGTTAGATGCAACTTCTTTTGCTTGTGAAGAGGACATAAATTTGGTTAGGCAAGGTGAATTTGGAATAACTATTGATGAAACTGTTGGACCTCTTGGGATATCGACATAGACACAATCTGAAGACGATGAAGAATTGATATGATATTTCAATTTTGTGTCATATTCATTCTTACATTTGTGCTTTCAGTATGGATATTCATGGTAATGAAACCTTTGCTTTTATAATGCATCATTTGTTTGCTTTGTTAATAAAATCTTTGTTTTTGTATTCACTATCGTATTTATTGTACTTTATAGTCATTGCTAACCCGTAAAATTCTACACGTATACTTGTGGTCTTTTATAAACTAGTATGACAGATCGACAATGCTCTAGGCAGAGTTCTTATAATGGGAGTTCAAATGAGAGTTCCTATAGTGGGAGTTCAGATGAGAGTTCAGAGGAGAGTCACGTATCATACTTGATCCACCCATGTCATGGTATCCTCCAGGTAGCTTGCCTAGTACGTCATGGAGTACTGGTTCAATATATGACATTACAGCCAGTATGAATTATTTTATTCAATTGCATTAATTCTATTAGATTTCTCTATTTATGTTCTTTTTTCTTTTAATGTTTTATCATTCTCTCTTGTATTTTCTAACTTGATATTGATATTTGGATGAGTAGGTTGTAGTTCGAGAGGCCCAACACTCATACATGGTAGTGATTGGAATCCAAGTGGTGGCATTTTACATATTGTGCCTAATGAGTTAAACCAAGTGGTTGACAGGTATACACCCTTGGCTTTTCGTTTGGGTGTTTTAGCTCAAGATGGGAACCTTACGCCCCTTATTTATAACTTGGAGCCATGTACCGAAGGAAAATAAAGAGATAATTTGGAGAGAAGTAAAGGTAACAGAATTATTTCATTTCTTATTGATAAAATCTGTTGGAGATTTTTTAATTGACATTCAACTTGTATAGACGGATTATTTTATGTCAAAATTGTGAGGCTTTTACTCAATATTAGTAGGCCTTTACTCCATTTCTGTCTCTATCTACATATACATATGTCCTGTAGAAATGTAGGGGTTAAAGGAGTGCTCTATACTCTATTAAGTTGAATTATTAGATGTGAATGAGTGGAATTCATTTTATGAAACAACGGCTTACCAGTTATAACTTGGTCCTTTGAAATGATGCATGTCAATTCCTAGATCAAAAAAATAATAAACTGGTCCAATATTAGCTAGTCCTTTGAAACAACAGCTTACCAGTTATAAGCTGGCCACGTCGTGTTCTATGGAAACGATGCATGTCAGTTCCTAGATCAGAAAAATAATAATTTAACATGCTTTATCTAAATGAAGTTAGGCTTGCTTTCGTTGATGTTATGGAGAAATAATAAATCAAAACTCCTAGAAGTCCTAAGTTATATACAACTTATGCTTGATGTTGTCTTAGAATGGTGGAGGTTTGGCATGTACAAGTGATGTAGTGAATTTAGGTATTTGATTCTGACTGTCGTCATGCCTGATTCAGTGGTCTAAATATTTACTTTTGGCATGAATACTGTGAGCAGCTTTTGATACTAATTTGTCTTGGAGTTTGTTGAATATGGAAGGTAGCAAATGGATAATTTCTATATAGTTTCTGCTAGTGCTTACATTACACCTGAGCTTGGTGGTGAGTTGCTTTAATGGTATGTCTGAAATCTATTTATTTGAAATTCAAGTTTCTGGTGAGAAGTTACAAAAATCTAGTAAAAGAACATATATATGCCATACACTAGTTTTAGTATCAAAAAAATAGTGATCTTTGCATTCTAGTGAAGAGATAAAATTGTATTTTATGATTATGGCTATTGTTTATTCATAAAATTGTATTTTATAAATATGGATAATGTTTCTATATAGTTTAAAGTTGCTGCTGTGGGTATGATGTTGTTGAGTACTTCATAGTTAAAGTTGTCAATTATTTACAGGTTAATACAAATGTTGACTAGTCGATGAAGAAGTTTATTTTGGCATTTGTTGGGAAAAAAATGGAGAGAGTGGAAGGCTAGAGTTAAAAAAATGGGGTATATGTCATTCAACAATGATGTTGATCAGTTAACTCATCGACTCGAAAAAGTACGTGAGCATCAATGGTAGAGCTTGGTTAATTATGGGGGTACTCAGAAAGCACAAGTATCATTTAATGTTGAACTCTATTAAATTGCTAGTTCAATGAATTGTTTGTATTAAATTGTTTATTGAACTCTATTGTAATCTCATAAGATGAGTTTGTTAATTAATAAATTATCTTGTGTTTGTGTTTATATATAATAGAAAGAAAAAAAAAGTACGAAACACAAAGAAATTCAGAAGAAGAAGACAATAAATTACATAATCGGCAGAAAACCATTCTCAGTTGTTCGAGTAGAGGTATATAGTTTCTTTATATTTCAAATTGAAATTGTATATTTTGATTTTGTTACTTAATTTTAATTGTAATTATAAGAAATAAATAAGAAGAATGGAGTTCCTGCAACTCGCTTAGAGGTGTGGATGGCTGGGTACTTAAAGGATAACAAACCAAGTATTGATAAAGTTGCTGAGGTCATGGTATGTAGCTTGTTTTCTTCTCTCTCTCTCTCTCTCTCTCTCTCTCTCTCTCTCTCTCTCTCTCTCTTGCTTTGTATTAACATGCAATTCATTTTCATCCTTATTAGTTATTTATTTATTGCTTTCATGATAAATGATAATCATAGTTTGAGTTTAAGTTTATGTTTTGGCTCTATTGATAAGTAACAGTTTTGATTTTTTTTTTTTTTCAATACCAATTAGTTGCAGCTTTTCAATAATTTTGAAACTCAATATATAAATTTCATAACTTGAGAAGCATAATAGTATAACAAGGCACATGTGCATATAACTTAATCTCGGCATGCTTAGCGCAAAATTCACTCACTGTACCAACAAAAACCCTGCAAATCAGATTCAGAAGTGTAGTGTCTTAGTATTTTGAACTTTGAGCATTACCATACAATAATCTACTTTATGAAGGTTTCTGAAAAGAAACATGTCCAAGCATGAGTGTGTGTGTGTGTGTGTGTGTGTGTGTGTGTGTGTGTGTGAGAGAGAGAGAGAGAGAGAGAGAGAGAGAGAGAGAGAGATTGCCTTCCTCACGTAGTAATGCACAAAGAAGTTAAAATATTAGGTTTAGGAGAAAATCAGGAGCTCTATGAAATGACTAAGAAAACTTGACATACTTCTGAAAAGGGCCAAGACCCCTGCATCCAACAACTAGAAAATCTAGTTTGACTTGGTTGACCTCATAGTAGATTACTTCCTTGGGATCACCTTTCTTGATCCATTGTTCACAAGGAACCTACAAGTTTCCAAAGTAAAGACTGCGAACTGAATGCCCAATATGACATTGTAAACAAAGTAACCCATGTGGGTCTAAGAAAACCAAATATTTTTTTATTTATTTCTTTTACATGCACTTGTGTGAGCATGAGTGGCTGACAGAAATATGGAGGGAGAGGGATGTGTAGGCCATCAAAGAGAAATTTTACAGTACCCCAAGCTCATGACACCTATTGACAAAGTACTCCAGTAGATGAAGCCCTCTTATCCTGTCCCTCTGCTTCATGCTCTTAAAATAATCTATTGCATCACATCTATAACTTCTATTGCATATAGAATTTATTGCATACATCTATTGTATCATAACATTTTATTGTCTATATCCTTTCCATGTTAAGCTTGGTTTGGCATGTGCCCATACCTTTTCACGTTAAAACATAGCTCTGCATGTGTACGCGCCTATTCTGCAAGAATTGTGGTATGAGGGTTTCGGCACCTTTTTTGTGTTAGACGTGGTTTGTTTTGTGTCCATACCTTTTCTAGGTAAAATGTGGTTTGGTGTACGCCTTATTCACTGCATCCATTGCATCCATTGCATTGTACTTTGTCTTGTTGTATTTAGCATTCAGCATCATCTTTCCCTAGTAGATCATTCCTCACTTATATCATACCATCCAATTATTTGTAGTCTTTCTCTTTCTACAAAAAACATAGTTCTGCATGTGCATATGCCTATTCCGCAAGAATTGTGGTTAAAGTGCTCTGGCACATTTTCTATATAAAACGTAGTTTGACTTGCATTACCAATCATTTATGATATTTGTATGTTTTGCACTGCTTGTGGTTTGATGATTTTGTTACATTGTATATCATTTGCATGATTTCATTACAAATGTGTATCATTTTGTATCCTAGCCCTGAACTACGCTGGTTTAATTCCTTGCAAAGGGATACGTAGGTAACCTTCGGGTTCAACCAATTGCATCTGCATTTTGTTTGTTTGCCCAAGTCTTACGGCCTTGTCAAAATGGGTCGTCTTCGGACTTTGACATTCACTCACGTCATTTCATGACTTCGAGATCTGTCAAAGAGGGGAAGCTGTAGACACCCCATTTTTGACCGCCCTTAAGACTTTGGTGCCACTGATTAATCACTCGATGATGAAGTTGTGCTATGCAAATGTTCGATTTCTTCAGCAAGAAGAGCTCTAAATCCCAACCTTACACCCCATTTTGGACCAAAACTATTTTGACCAAAATTATTTTAGACCTTAAAACCCTCTCTTTCAAAATATTTTTGAAAAAGTTTCTACGATGTTCAGAGGCTCGCATTTCGTTAAATGTTGCGCCTTTCGGTAGACTGAGCAAGGACAAAGTGGAAATGAATGAAAGAGAGGTGAACACTTTGAAAAATATTTCAAAAAATCTTATTTAGAGTTTTGGAGTTGAATAAAATTGGAGGGGAGGGAAGAAAACTAGTTGAGGAGAAGTTAGGCATGAATCCGGTTAGGATCAAAACTGAACAGTCTTTACTAAAATAGGCATATCTTTTTTCACTCTTGGAATTTTGATGTGAGGCTTCCACCATTGGAAACCTTACTTCCGGGGCTTCAATTTAGACTCAATAATGACCTGAAATAGAGTTCAGATGAAGGAGATATGCCCATTTAAATTTGGACCTAGAGAGCACATTTTTTCGGCCAGCCACTGGTGGAGTTTGCTGGCCATGGATGGGCTTTGACGGCCATGTGTCGGCCATGGCTGGGATTTTTTGGCCATGTTTCAGCCAGGGATGAATTGTTTCGGCCATCAGTGGTGGCTGTCGGCCACCAGTGATGGTCGGTCGGCCATTGGTGCAAAAAAGGCAGTTTTCTGCAGATATTTTCCTCCAGCTATTTTCACAATGTTCCAGCTGTCCATTTTGAGATATTTTTTACCAAGGCTCATATATTTCTATATATGGAGGACCTTCTCTATTGTTTTGGAGGTTGAAAAAATTTTGAGAGTCTCTCTCTCTACAATTCTCTTTCTCTAGATTTCTCTCTCTCTCTCTCGAACTTTTGTGCATACAAGTGTAGATACACTTCAAGTTTGACTATCAACCCTTAACCAAAGTTGCTTATCTTTGGGCTGAGGTTACTTCGGACCCTCTTTGAGCTCTAGAAGGTGGTTGTGGCTTGCTTTGTTGCCTAATTGGTGCCTTGGCTTCAAGAGGTATAACTTTAAAGTTTTTACTTGCTTGTTTTACTTACTTGCTTCACCATTTTTTCTATTGTTTTTGGACTATTTTTGGCCTAGTTTTGAACTGTAAAAAGCTCTGTTTTTTTGACCTAAAAATGGTGGTGTGAGGCCATTTTCAATTAGGAGGTGGTTTACCTTTCTTGCTCCTTTGCTTGTAAAGTTTTTGTGCCTTTGTTCACCACTTTCAAACCAACATTTTTGGGGCCTTTTAACCACTAATTTTCATAGGTTTTCAGAGGCTAAAAATGTTGTTTTGAGGTCCCAAAAATAGAGGGGTTAGCCACCCCTCTTCATGCTTGTTTATTAGCTCAAAAGCTCCATGTTTTAGCTTATTGCTTTAGCTACTTTTGTCTTCATACCAGCATGCTTTCCAACTGATTTTGGGCTATAAAAAAACTCCGTGTTTTTGGGCTAAAGCTTGGGTCCTAAGGCCATTAAAGGTTGAGGGGTTGATAACCTTCTTTGTACCTTATTTTGGAGGCCTTTACCTTTGTGTTTCCCACCCTTACATAATCTTTTTCAGGGCTTTTAAAAACTTTTTTTTAGAGTTATTTAAGTGGCAAAAAACTCATCTTGATGTCCAAATTTGGAGGGGTTAGCCTCCCCTCCTTGTGTTTTGTTTGCATGCCTAGTTAGCTTCACATGTTAACATATTTTTCTAGCCTAACTTAGCTTGAGTCCAGCATCTTTTACACTCTTTTTTGACCTGTTTTGCCACTATTTTGACTGTTTGGTACTTTTTGAGTCTTGTTTTGCATGCCTCTAGTGTAATACTTGGTGTTTTAAGGCTTTAGGCGCCATTTACTTGAGTTGATTGCATGTTTTAGTACTTTTTCTACTTCATTTCAGCACTTACAATATCTACAATCCCCCTCAATTCTTCACTTTTTGTTTTGCTTTGAAAGTGGTTTCAAACCACTTGTTTGCCTAAGTGTGAAATGAAGGTGCTACACTAATGGTTTAATCCCTTAAGGAATTCATTACCAATAGTGTAATGCTTCTTTCATGCCTAAAGAAACTTGTGATTTGAGCCTTCTTTCCATTAGAGAACAAATCACCAATGGCAAATTGATTAAAGGATGATTCGATAATTAAAATGTGTAAACAAAATTGGCAAGTAAAAGTGAGCAAGATAAGCATTCTTTTGTATTGCATTGCATGTGTTCAAATCGGACGTTAATTTGAACACAAGGAAAATGGGACATTTCATACTCAAAAGTGATGAAATGTGCCATTTTCCTTGTCTCCATTGCCCTTGATCATGCATAATAGGGTGATGGACATTTGAGTCTTGATTTGCATTAATTAAACTTGTTGAAACTTGGTTCCTTAGCCATCATGCATGGAAATTGCTTGGTTGATAGTTTGAGGGCCAAGAGTTTCTCTCATTTGAGCTTGCTAGATGATAAGGAGGGTAAACAGTACAAACAACCCTTGAAGAATATACTATTTTGCTTTGTTTTACTCTCTGTTGCAGCAAGGAAGTTCAAATCAGCTTTGGCCGACTACCACCACCAGTAGCCAATCGGCCACCATTGGTAGCCGACCGGCCCTTTGTCCCTCTCGTCGACCATCAGTGATTTTGGCACAATGTGTTGGTAAGATGAAGCAGAGATGTTCTGGAAGTGGGCAGCATTTTCAGTGATCAAATGTGCAAACAGAGGCTTACAACAGCAAGGTGTAGACACCCCATTTTTGACCGACCTCAAGACTCAGACGTCACCAATTGAGCGCTCGGTGATGTTGCATATTGTGCTCGTTCAGAAGTCTCAGAGTCGCGGCCGTGCACCCTGCCTCCGGACTTCCGAACCCTCTTCTGTGCCTTGCCTCGGTTTGCGAACCAGACTCGGTTTTCTCTGTTTTCTTTCCTGAGGGGAGGGAGAGGTCCCGTAGACCATCTCTCAGTGGCCATGCGCTACTTTTCGTGGCCGTAGGCCATTTTGCCCATTTCGGAGCCCGATTCCCGATTTTCGGAGCCGTCAGGCCGTGTGCCTCGGTTCGGGACCACCTAACCATCTCCGATTCCTCTGGTTTTTGGCAGGTACCTCTGTTTTATCATAACGAGGGACACTGGGGTCTTAGATACCCACTTCATGGCCAAACACCACTTTCGGTGCTTAACGGCCGGCTTTCGGGACCCCGAATTGCGTGTTTTGGCCCCCGAGCATCGTTTTGCATCGGGTTTTGTTCATTTTTGGCAGGTACCTCTGTTTTATCATAATGAGGGACACTGGGGTCTTAGATACCCACTTCGTGGCCAAACACCACTTTCGGTGCTTAACGGCCGATTTTCGGGACCCCGAACTGCGTGTTTCGGCCCCCGAGCATTCGTTTTGCATCGGGTTTTGTTCATTTTTGGCAGGTACCTTTGTTTTATCATAACGAGGGACACTGGGGTCTTAGATACCGACTTCATGGCCAAACACCACTTTCGGTGCTTAACGGCCGGTTTTCGGGACCTCGAACTGCGTGTTTTGGCCCCCGAGCATTCGTTTTGCATCGGTTTTTGTTCATTTTTGGTAGGTACCTCTGTTTTATCACCAGGAAGGTCACTGGAGGGTGGGAGGCCAGAAGAAACCAGTTATGCTCCTCCGGCGCCCATTTTTCTCACTTCCGGCCTAATGTTGAACACCATAGGGCCATTTTCTTCGAGCCAAAACCACATATTTGTGTTGTAAACACATGGGAGGACCCTAAAAACACATGGCCGGCCATTAATTCTTTTTTTCATTTTGAAACCCCTCTTTAAAGTGGGTTGTTCTCTCTCCTGGTTCACAGTTGCCAATTTTCAACCACAGGGTTGTGTTGAGGACACATGGGAGGACCCTAATATGCTATGGCCGGCCATTAATTCAACTTTCCATTTTTGCCCCTTGGCCGGCCGGCCACCTTCCATAAAAGTACCTAGTCGGTCGTATTCCTTGGGATGTGTGCATTCCAGCTATGCTTTGGTTTTCCCCTAAAAATATCTCTATTCGGGGAACCTTTTGGAGGGAAATAAGGGCTCATTTCCCTCCACTTTGGCAAGCATTCCTCTCTCCCTCTCTTGCACACATTAGTGTCCTCCCAACTCAAGAGAAGAAGCTAGATGGATTGATTGGAACATATACATAGATACAACTCCATTTTCTTCAAGTTTTGGGGCCATTTCTTCATCATCTCCAAGCCCTATCATCACAACTCCATTCCAGCAGCTAGGAGAGCTTTCCAGCAGCTAGGAGGCATCCATTCTTCAAGCAAAAGGGAGCCAAGACTTGTCTACAAGGGTAAGGCTCCATTTCTCTCTTTTGCAGCACTTTCTTGCCTCATTTCTTAAGCCTATTTGCTTATTGTTTTGGGCTCTGACCAGAACTGAAATGGGCCTTTTTTTGAGCTATTCTTCATGTTTGTTCAAGGGCTCAACCCTGTTTGAGCCCTCCATCTTGCACTCGTTTCAATATCCTCTTATATGCCATTATTTTGCATTGAATATTTGGCCTATGTGTGATCTGATTTGGAGCATCTCATGAACTGATATTGTGCTTATTTTGAGGCCCTCTTCAACATTGAAGAAGGGCTCAACCTTGTTTTCATGCTGCACATGCCACTTGCTTTGAATCCATGTTTTACCCTTGTTTTTGCATGCTTTTTCTAGCCTATGAGTGATCTGTTTTAGAGCATAATGTAAACTATGAGTGGGCCTATTTTAAACCCCTATTCAACATTGAAGAAGGGATCAACCCTGTTTGGCCTCTCTATCATGCACTTGCTTCATAATCTCTCACATTTACCGTAAGTTTACATGATTTGTTTGACCTACATGTAGTCTGTTTTGGAGCATTTTATGAACTGTGAGTAAGCTTATTTTGTGTCCCTATACAACATTGTAGAAGGGACCAACCTTGTTGGGGGTCTCCATGTTGTGCTTGTCTTTATATCCCTCTTTGACTCCCATTTTTGCATGCTTTGTTAGGCCTATCTAGCCTCTCTTTTCGGCCATCATCAGTACTGAAAATATCCATATTTTGGCCTTCTTGTCATTTTTTGTTAAGGGTCCAAGGCTATTTGATGAATGTAGGGCATACCTCATGTTCTAGCCCTTGTTGGCTTCATTCTTGCATGACATTTTTAGCAAATTTACACACTGATTTGAGGGTTGTCAAAAACTGTAAATGTGAATATTTTTAGTCCCTCATCAGTGTTGTAGAAGGAAATTTTTCAGTTTGAGCATCGCATACATCACTTGCTTCAATACCCCTCTCTTGGCCCCCATTTTTGCATGCCATTGTTGTCCTATCTATGCTCACTATTTCGCCATGTCTTGTACTGTAAAAAATACTATTTTGGGGCTGCCTTGCTACTTTTTTGCATGTCATGTACCAATTATGCATGTTTAGTATGGCTATAGGCCATTTCGGGTGCTTAATATCGCATTTCGGGACCGTTTCGTGCATTTAGTGTCATTTCCCCACCTTTCGGGACTGTTTTGCATCATTTGTGAGTGCTGAAAATCCATTGGCATGTTTGCATATCATTCTCTATATCATTTCATGTTTTAATACATCGCCTCGGTTTGCGTGCCCGTGTGCACGCATTTCGAGGCGCCTCATTTTCATCCATCGGCCTCTTATGTGAGTGTGGCTGAGGCTCTCTCATATTATTATAAGTCCAATTTGCACTTGGAGTGCCATTTCATGCTTTAGCATTATTGCCTCAGTTTGCGTGCCCGTGTGCACGCATTTTGAGGCACTTCATTTTCATCCGACGGCCTCTTATGTGAGTGTGGTTGAGGCTCACTCATGTTAGTATAAGTCCATTTTGCATTCCATATGTCATTTTAGTCTCATTGCATTGCGTATGCCATTGTCTCGATTTGCGTGCCCGTGTGTACGCATTTCGAGACACTTCACTTTTCATCTATCGGCCTCCTGTGTGAGTGTGGCTGAGGCTCGCTCATGTTGGTGTAAGCCCATATTGCATCGCGCGTCTCATTTTAGTCCTGTTGCATTCCGTATGCCATTTTCTCGGTTTATGTGCCCGTGGGCACGCATTTCGAGACATCTCATTTTAGTCTCATTGTATGTCATATTTTAGGCCGTTTCATGCCTTTATGTCATTGCCTCAGTTTGCGTGCCCATGCGCACGCATTTCGAGACACTTCATTTTTTTATCCGACGACCTCTTATGTGAGTGTGGCTGAGGTCCACTCATGTTAGTGTAAGTCCAATTTGCATTGTATATGCCATTTCATGCTTTAGGATCATCGCCTCGATTTGCATGCCCACGTGCACGCATTTCGAGGCATCTCATTTTAATAGCATTGTGCATGCTAGGATTGCATATTAGCTACATCTCGTGCATATCATGCATATTGCATCGTGTTCGGGATAGGAGTTAGCCCGGGCACGGGAAACAAGGCACGTTTCGTACTCCGAGTGACAGAACGGGTCTCAATTCCCAAGTCACCGACACTCCGGATTACCCATGATGGAGTTAGGTTTTGTTGTAGCATTCATGTGCATTCATCCTATATTGAGTTGTGCAATCCAATCCCTCAGTTACCATGCATCGATATGCGTGATTGGTGGCACGAGGACCGAGGCATGCATATATTTGTGAAATACATTGCTATGCCCCTTTCCTGCTCTCTGTTGCAGCAAAATGAAGAATCAGCAACTTTCCGGAGTCTGGCACGCATTTCGAGAAACATCGCAAACAGAGGCTAATTGGGGCATCCCAGTGGATTTCCGCGCAAGGCAGCCCAACATGCATCATTTCATTATCCGGAGTAGAGTCAAGGCAGCCCCTAGCTTGCACGCCAATTTTACAGCTTTCTTATTTAATTTGATAATTAATTAGGAATTTGTATATTTATTATTCGGACTGTATATTTCGGACCGTACTATTCTTTTATTCGGACTGTATTATTATTTTATTCGAACCCTCTGTGCGAGGGCATAATTGTAATAAGTGTGGGTGAGTGTGATGTATGTCTTCCAACCCTACGTCTTTCTTCCCTTTTATTTACCCGCTTACGATGGTTAGATTAGGGCATATTTCAATTAGCATACAGTATGACAGCATGTTTGCATCATTCATCTGTTTTGCATGCACCGGGCTCGGCACATCATACAAACTGCATTTGTATCTCAATTCCAAATTGAATATGTGTTAGTTGTAGCATCCCATATGCCATGTTTAGAATAGCCGAGCCTGCTATAGTTTCATCTTCGCATGTGTTGCATTAGGCAATCCTGCGTATCTAGGATCATGCATGATTTCTAACGAGCTTCTATTTTGGCGTGGAGTACTCGGTGAGTTTTATGCTTTAGCATCCTTGCACGCGTGTGAGTGACTGCCATGACAGCATGCTTACCATGAGGCTACGTGCATATGTGATATAACTGCCTTGAATGCCTGTGGGTGGAGGTTGAGTTACTTGAATTGGGACAATTCATCAAATGTTTGTTTTAAGCCCACTAGATAGTGGCAAAATCATGTTTTCTAAGCCCACACGAGGGTGGCAAATCCACGTCTTAGCCTACTTACGAGTAGCACCATCAAACCATTTTCAAACAAACAAACATGAAATGTTTTGTTCCAATTCAGGCGATTCAGTCTATGCTTGTATGCCATGCGCATCACATAGTAACCTAGGCTAATAACCGGAATAAGAACTCACAAAGTTTTCAAAATCAGATATCATGGTTAGTAGAGGCCGGTCTTCGACCGGGCGAGCGGGGGTGCTCACGAAGTGACCTTCCCCAATCGTACCCAAGTTCCCGAGCCGAGGCAACTTTGGTGATGACGGACACGTGGCCTTTGGCACCGAGTCAGGGTTTCTTAAATTTCCCATTTTGAAATATTTAGGTGGCGACTCTGTATCTGGCGAAGCAGTCCATGTTTGGCACTTCTTTCAAAAAAATCTGTTTTCAAAACGATTTGCCGGATTTGGACTCTTCTGTTCAAGATTGAGAACCGTGACATTTGAGTCCTTCGAACTGTAGTGACCCAATATCGAACCAGAACGGGGGGGGATTCGCACTCCCTTCCCCCGGGATGCGTTCGGGGACGTCTATAGTTTCTAGCGACTCTACTGGGGATTTAGAGAACTTGACTCGAACTCGTAATATCTGGTTTTGACTACATTTGTGTGTTTCTTTGCATTGCATTTGCATTGGTGCGCCTAGGACACCGTGTTTGCCATATGCCATTCCCGAACGATTTGCCGGAGGCTTGTCCTGTCAAGTCATGTCCGTAAGGCTGATCGGCTCTGGGCTCTGACAGCATGGGAACACAAACCCCGGTTTTACCGGGGCACCCTTTTTGACCATTCGACCTAGTGCATATTCGGATCCATAGTGACCATTTCAAACTAGGACAGGTTACTTACCCGTTTGTAGGTTGTTTGAAGCCGCTGCGTGCGTAGTGAAACCCTAGCTCCTGACAAAATAGGACAGGGAAACCCAACCCCAACATAGGGGTGTTTTCGGCTCTCACTTATCTGCTATGTGCTTGTTAGAGTGTGTCTCTACAGGAAATGCATGTATCAGTTGAGTTTGGGCATCAGGCCTGCGGGCATCAGTCAGTTATTTGAGAATCAATTATCTGCGGGTATCAGATTCATCTTTGAGGCAAAGATTTGGGCAGAATTCAGTAGAGGGCACAGTCATCCTGTTATGCTCATATCCGTTTTGGTGAAATCAGGCTGAGATGCTGCATGTTTTCTCTTTTGCTAGGTAGTCCTGGAACCATAGCTTCAGAAGGCTTCGATATCCCCCGGGTACATTGGACTAGTGCTGATAGACTTTGTTAGGTCAGAAATTCAATTCAAGGGCAACCAGTGTTCTGTCGCTGAGGCAAGGCAAAGAAAGGCCAGTCAGGGCTCACTGGTTCATCTAATCCGTCAGTCACCAGTCACATCACCTTTGTTCGGACTCAGCAGACCGTGATGTCACAGGGTTCGGAAGAATTTATGGCCGTGGTAGCAGCGTTAAATCAGGGAACTGCCATGCAGGCTGAGACCAGTATTGAAACGCAACGCCCATCTGGGGCATCTGCCTCACATCCAGCTTTGGGACCCCAGCCGAACTTTGACCCAATTCCGCCAGCTGAAGATTTGTAGGGTCCGGATCCTCGAGAAGGGTTGGCTCAAGCCCAAGTTTTCAGACCCCTGGTGCAGCCTAATGAGAGGCGTTATCCCCTTGATGCTAATGACCTCGATCTGACCGCAGTGAAAATTGCAAACCTTGAGAAGCAATTCAAAAAAGCACAGGGCCTTAACTCCATTCCCGACATTGAGGATGGACACACCGAGTCTGCTGTACGGCTCCCAGACAGATTCAAAATGTCATATATTGACCGTTTC
The DNA here is from genome assembly GCA_036172215.1 of Camellia granthamiana. Taxonomy (NCBI): domain Eukaryota; kingdom Viridiplantae; phylum Streptophyta; class Magnoliopsida; order Ericales; family Theaceae; genus Camellia; species Camellia granthamiana. The sequence goes on from CM069914.1 coordinate 33,728,242, forward strand.
GACGGGTCTGGAGATCCAATGGTACATATCCGACTTTTCTTGGATGTCCTGAAGCCGATGGGTCTGACTAAGCCACAGAAACTCTCTTTGTATGGAAGAACCCTGTCGGGTATAGCAGCCACTTGGTACGCTAAGTTGGAAGATAAAGCGAAACAAAACTGGGAAGAACTGGCTGAGGCCTTTTTTGATCAGTATTCTTACAATACCCAGGTTGAAATGACCATGCAAGAGCTTGAAACAACCCGCCAGAACCCAACAGAGCCTTTTGTGGAATTTGTTACAAGGTGGAGAGCAAAGGCCGCACAGATGACAGATCGCCGCCCTTCTGAGAGTGATCAAGTGCAGATGATGGTGCGGAACCTTGAGCATGATATGTTGCAAAAGTTGATAGTGGCTCCGCTATTCACTTTCAAAAGTTTGCATGAACTGGGGGTTCAGGTCGAGAATGCGTTCAACATTGGGATCATTCCCAGAACAAGTGAACCAACGAGGAGGGTAATTTCAAGGAGTACCAATGTCGGAGGTAGCACTATTCCCGAGCCCACTGAAATTGATACAGTTGCCACAGCCAACCCTTTTGCCAATCCAAGCCTGCAAATAGCTGACCCAGCCCGAGCTCAGGGCAGAACTTTCACTCCCCTCTATATGAGCCTAACCAGCGCACTAAAACTCCTGATGGAAAAAGGGCATCTCAAACCCCTCGATCCTCAACCTCTTCCCGACCCACTCCCAGCCTGACATAACCCTACCAAGTACTGTATGTACTATCAGCAGCGCGGTCATGGCACTGACTGTTGCTACCGCCTTCGTCATGAGGTCCAAAATCTCATCGATAACCGGACGATAGCTCCACCTTCAAACCCCAATGACCAAACATTTCCCACCCACCTCAATCTCATCCATACACTGCCATCCACCTATGACCCCAGCATATACATCACCCCGGCCCATCTACCTAAGCCTGAGGCGTTTATCCCAGAAAGCATGGACTTATGCATGATGGGTGCACCTGAACCCCAATCATCTCAAGCCCATGAACCCACTACTTCCGAGCTGATGAGGATGATTGAAGATCTTCAAAGAACAGTGGCAGATTTAGCCTTTGGAGTTTTGGCTCCATTATCAACCACATCGCCTACCAGGGAGTTCATGTCAAAAGGCTCCCAAGTCTTGGGACGGGCTGCATTTGAGGAAGGCCAATCCTTTGGCAAAGTGGAAGCGAGTGGAAAGAACAAGGTAGGGGCGGACATGGATTCCCATGAACATCTTCTGTTGGCTGTTAAGGCTTTGAAATCCGAGGGACTGAACAAAGAGCAAGTGCTCGCAGTTGTTGCAAAAACTGTGGACGGCATTTTCGCCACTCAAGTTGGGGGCAGTTTGAATCAAGGGGCAAGCCGGGAGAAGGGCCGATATACCAGAGGCAATCCTGTTAGCTCTAATCCTCTACTCAGAAGAGATCAGCAAACCAAGCCAGCACCTGCCAATCCCTTTGCGGGTGCACCCAGCAAAAATCCACAAGCCCAGAAGTACCAACCCCGAGGTCAGAGGGTCTTCCATGCCCTCCACATGCCTTTATCCAAAGCTTTCCAAATCCTTGTTGGACAAGGCCATCTCAAACCCCTTGAGCCTCGGCCTCTCCCGAACCCTCTTCCAGCTATGCATGACGCTACCCAGTACTGCGCATACCATCAGCAAACTGGCCATACTACCAACAACTGCTTCCGTCTTCGCCATGAAGTACAGGATTTATTTGACAACGGGGTCATCCTCCTGCCGAGCTCAGCAAAGTCTATCGGCACTGGGTCAGTGAACTTGGGGGATAATGTGGTTATGTGATCGGGGAATGAACCACCTGCGGATGGCACTCAGATTACTCCAGCTGTGGTGGATAGCTTGCACTGTTTTGAGCACATTTGCGAATGTTGTTAATTTGTACTTTCTGACTTGGGTATTGGGTCAGTCTCGTTGTGTTGTACAGAGTCAGTCTTTTCTTATTGAGTCAGTTGGGTCTGTCTTGTTGTACCGAGTTAGTCCCGTTTTGTTAGAGTCAGGTGATTCCGGGGGTGTTACCTCGGACATCACTGTTTTGTTTTCTGTTTGTCTTTTTGCTTTCTTTTGAGTCTGTTTCTGCCAGGGAGCCAGTTATGTCAACAGATTTTGAATGAAACAGCAGTGATTTCCACACTCTCGCATTTGCTTCTGCCGTGTGTTAGTTGTACCGGGATTTGAATGAAATGGCAGTGTATTCCACCTGCTCTCTTATGCCTGGAAGTCATTGTAATGACCTGAGTTTTTCAAAGCTTTTTGAACACTACGGTGAAAACAAAGAGTGTGGAATTCCTCGGGATTTGCAAAACTTTGATCAAACTGAGAGAAAGAGAGGCGTGCTAAGCCCTTAATGAATGAAATCATGCTTGTTAGTATGAGTACTGAGAAGGACCCTGGCTTTGATCCAGATTGATCCTATACTGTCTTCAGCGCGAGCGATTTGTTGTTTTATTAAAAACTTTCAAAAAAAATGTTTTGCGCGGTCTTGCGAAGACATGTGTGGAATCGCTCTTGAGATTGTGCAGCTTAGGATCGCTCTCGGCCTCGAGACTCAGCCCCTTTGCTTCCAAACCTTGAACTTGGATTTAGAATGTTCAATGGTCAACTACAATGTGAGGCCTGTGTGGCCAGATTTGAAGCAGCCCTCGAACAAGAGGCACCAAAGTCAGATCAAGAAGGTCAGACCCCATCAGAAGAAGCTTGCAAGGCTAGAGCAGAAGCACCCCTCGAACTAGGGGCAAAAAATATCCGATGTGCTCGAAGAGCCAAAGGTGGATCTTTCTGCAAGTCAATACAACAGCCACTCTCCTGGATATAGAGGGCTTCAATCTCAAAACCATTTGGCATGGACTGGTTACATTTTTACCCTTTGAGAGGCTCGCTGGGCCGAAAACCCGAAAGGGCGACCCAGGCAAAAGTTAGAGCGAGACAAGAAAAATATATATACAAAAATGCAAAAAGAAAAAAAAATGCAAAGATACAAAAAATGAAAAAAAAAAGAAAAGAAAAGAAAAATGCAAAAAAGAAGAAGAAAAAGGAATGAAAAGAATAGAAAAAAAGAAAAGAAAGAAAAATAAAGCTCGCAAGGTCGAAAACCTGCAACAGGCACCTTGGCAAAAGTTAGAGCATAAAAAGGAGAGGTTAAATACCCGAGTGTACCTTAACCCCGAACTACGTAAGGCTTGATTCCCATCTTTGGGATACGTAGGCAACTTCATTCTGAAGTCCAGCCGTAAAACGATTCAAATTCAATTGTGTCCATGTAATGGTTTTGACCATCTTTGCCTTCTCTGTATCCGAGAGTACGATTGCAATCATCGCTCCGAGGACTGACTACAATGCGTTGCGGTGCCGTTCAAACAAGGGGCAACTTTCTGTTGCCATTCAATGCGCCGCGGTGCCGTTCAAACAAGGGGCAACTTTCCGTTGCCATGCAACTCTCTTCAAGCACGGGGCAGTTTTCCTTTGGATCCGAGGTTGTGCATCTCAGGAGTAGGTTTCATGCTCGTTGAGCAAGTGGCCGTTTGCAAAAATAGTTTTTGAGAATTTTTACTGAGGTTGGCTAATTTTCTCGAAAAATCATTCTATCTTTTCCAAAACTGGACCATTTCTTGGACCCAAAAAAAAAAAAAAAAAAAAAAGAGGAAAATTTTCAGTGCTCATAGCCTGACTTGCATGATTTCAAATCAAAAACTGAACAAGCATGTTAATCTAACTCTCATTTTTGGTCAAAATTGTTTTAGTAGAAAGCCAAAAACAAAAAATGGTCGAAATGATGAACTAGGGGCACAGTTAAGTCAGGCTTCCTGTCCTTTCCTTGTTGTCAATGCATTTGCCAAAAAAGGGCACTCTACCTACCAGAAGAGGGCACAACTGAAGCTAGAAAGGGCAGAAAGCTCTCGTATCCTCCAAGCAGCAAGGTATCAAGCCAATTGCGAAGCACGAACTGGAATGGATCAGGATATTCCACTCCCTCATCTAGACGGATCTGATCATGTCCAAACTCCCCAGTAGAGCATCGTCAACCGATGTCAGCTGCAGATTTGCTAGACACCCAAATGTAGTGCAACCCCTCTGTGAGAGGAATTCACTAGCTGTGAGCGGAAGAAAGAGAATCGAGCAGAATGCTAGGGGCCCGAGCCTTCAACTTGCTGTTTATCCATCAACCACCCAGGGGAGGGATGAAAAATGAGAGATTTAAGAATAGAGAGATGTGCGATGAGAGAAAGATTGAGAAAAAGGTTTTGTGAGAAAAGCCGAGCTTGAGGGCCGAGTGATGTGAGAATCACAAAAAAGAAAGGGTGGGAAACCTACCCGGTGAAATAGGCTCCCTGTGCACGTCTGAATGTCGTGTCTTTTTGTTTTATCTCGATTCTTGTTTTGAGTCGTTTCGAGTGTTACTCGATGTGTCTAGGTTGTGTGCCTTTTATTTCCGTGTTGAATCGTTTTGCTGTCTTCAGTCGTAGGCTCAATACCTGGTCGAAAATCCATCTCTCAATTTCAAAAAAATAAAATCGTTTTGTGCTCCAAGTGCCGTGCCGTTCTCCACATTTGTTCAAAACAGAATTGGTTCTTTCGTAAAGCCGCAGGGTTCAACCCAGGTCATGTCAGAACAGTAAAACAAGGATCTATCTGAAGCTATTTAGGTTCCAAACTGCAAAGCAAAAGAAAAGAGGGAAAATTTGGGGCATCTTAGCATGTCTCAACTTTAGCAAAATCCGAGACTGCATTCTAGGTGCACCTTCTCAGGCCTCGCCGTCTCTCTGGAGTATGAGTGTATCTTAACCCCAAGTGTAAGCCTGCTTCAAGTCAGAATGGCAGTCCAAGTAGCACCCGAGGGTTTCACATGCAGATGTTATCTCTCGCCAATATGAACAGGGTATGCCCTTTTTGCTGAGTGTGTTGTGAAGTCCTCTAAGAGGCAAATCAGAGGCACCAGAGTACATATTTGATACTCCTCTATTGCATAGAATGTGAACTTTTATATACACTGTTGTTGCATGCGTGCCGCGCATCGTTATCATTCTTGCATAGAATATGCTTGCTTTCAATATTGCATAAAATTGTGCTTCCATACTTGCATAGAAAATGTCCGTATCTTTTGCATAGAAAATGCCTCCATACTTGCATAAAAGATGCATTTTATCGTACTTTCTTGTGCATTTTACCTCGTTCGCACTGTCTTGTGCACTTACACTTTGTATCTCACTTGCACTGTCTTGTGCATCTTGTGTTTGTATCTCACTCGCACTATCTTGTGCATTGCATATCAATCGCGCTGTTTAGCGTATCACACTGTCTTGTGCATTTCAAATCACTCGCGCTGTTTAGCGTATCGCACTGTTTAGCGTATCGCACTATCTTGTGCATTTCAAAATCAATCGCGTTATTTTGTGCACCTCATTCGCACTGTTTTGTGCAGTTTACATTCGTGCTATTTTCTGCATCGCATTGTTTTGTGCAGTTTATCATTCGCGCTATTTTACGCACCTCAATCGCACTGTCCTGTGCTTTGCATATCACATCGCACTATCTTGTGCATTTCAAATCAATCGCGCTGTTTAGCGTGTCGTACTATTTTGTGCATTGTATCATTTGCGCTATTTTGCGCACCTCAATCGCACTGTCCTGTGCTTTGCATATCACATCGCACTATCTTGTGCATTTCAAATCAATCGCGCTGTTTAGCGTATCACACTATTTTGTGCATTGTATCATTCGCGCTATTTTGCGCACCTCAATCGCACTGTCCTGTGCTTTGCATGTCACATTGCACTATTTTGTGCATTTCAAATCAATCGCGCTGTTTAGCGTATTGCACTATTTTGTGCATTGTATCATTTGCGCTATCTTGCGCATCTCACCTGTACTTGTTAGTGCATTACATTTCACTCGCGCTATTTTGCGCATCGCACTATTTTGTGCACATTACTTGCGTGGTGCATGCATTTTATCGCGCTATCTTGCGCACCTTACCCGTATCACACTGCTTTATGCATTCACTTGCCAGCACCGCGTGTGTCAAACTTTCGGAATCACAGGAATCACATTGAATATATGTTGTTAGCATATTGTTCTTGTTGAATTTCTCTCTTTTGCAGGCACGATATTATATGTACGGTTCATTTGAGGCTGGTGCGACCAGACGAATCGCGCAGGTATCATATCTTCTCCGTGTGAGACGCGACGAGAATTGAATAATTCTCCGCATTCCTAACTGCATGAAATGTAGTTATTGCTTTGCATTCTTGCTTAAAACTGTTGCATCTATTTGCGAATACTTGCTTCATTACAGCTTGTTGCACTTGCATGATCATTGAGTTACATCTGATCCTGTGCATATCATTTTGCATTTTGCCCCTGCCTGCGGGCACACATATCTCTGTTTATCTTGTATGATTGTCGAAGTCTTCGGCCTTGTCAAAAATGGGTCGTCTCTGGGCTTTGACATTCACTCCCGTCACTTGTGACTTCCGACTTCTGTCAAAGAGGGGCAACTGTAGACACCCCATTTTTGACCGACCTCAAGACTCAGACGTCACCAATTGAGCGCTCGATGATGTTGCATATTGTGCTCGTTCAGAAGTCTCAGAGTCGCGGCCGTGCGCCCTGCCTCCGGACTTCCGAACCCTCTTCTGTGCCTTGCCTCGGTTTACGAACCGACTCGGTTTTCTCTGTTTTCTTTCTTGAGGGGAGGGAGAGGTCCCGTAGACCATCTCTCAGTGGCCGTGCGCTACTTTTCGTGGCCGTAGGCCATTTTGCCCATTTCGGAGCCCGGTTCCCGATTTTCGGAGCCGTCAGGCCGTGTGCCTCGGTTCAGGACCACCCAACCATCTCTGATTCCTCCGGTTTTTGGAAGGTACCTCTGTTTTATCATAACAAGGGACACTAGGTTCTTAGATACCCACTTTGTGGCCAAACACCACTTTCGGTGCTTAACGGCCGGTTTTCGGGACCCCGAACTGCGTGTTTTGGCCCCCGAGCATTCGTTTTGCATCGGGTTTTGTTCATTTTTGGCAGGTACCTCTGTTTTATCATAACGAGGGATACTGGGGTCTTAGATACCCACTTCATGGCCAAACACCACTTTCGGTGCTTAACGGCCGGTTTTCGGGACCCCGAACTGCGTATTTTGGCCACCGAGCATTCGTTTTGCATCGGGTTTTGTTCATTTTTGGCAGGTACCTTTGTTTTATCATAACGAGGGACACTGGGGTCTTAGATACCCACTTCGTGGCCAAACACCACTTTCGGTGCTTAACGGCCGGTTTTCGAGACCTCGAACTGCGTGTTTTGGCCCCCGAGCATTCGTTTTGCAACGGTTTTTGTTCATTTTTGGCAGGTACCTCCGTTTTATCACCAGGAAGGTCACTGGAGGGTGGGAGGCCAGAAGCAACCAGTTATGCTCCTCCGGCGCCCCCCGGCGCCCGTTTTTCTCACTTCCGGGCTAATGTTGAACACCCTAGGGCCATTTTCTTCGAGCCAAAACCACATATTTGTGTTGTAAACACATGGGAGGACCCTAAAAACACATGGACGGCCATTAATTCTTTTTTTCATTTTGAAACCCCTCTTTAAAGTGGGTTGTTCTCTCTCTTGGTTCACAGTTGCCAATTTTCAACCACAGGGTTGTGTTGAGGACACATGGGAGGACCCTAATATGCTATGGCCGGCCATTAATTCAACTTTCCATTTTTGCCCCTTGGCAGGCCAGCCATAGGGGGTGGCCGGCCGGCCACCTTCCATAAAAGTACCTAGTCGGCCGTATTCCTTGGGATGTGTGCATTCCAGCTATGCTTTGGTTTTCCCCCAAAAATATCTCTATCCGGGGAACCTTTTGGAGGGAAATAAGGGCTCATTTCCCTCCACTTTGGCAAGCATTCCTCTCTCCCTCTCTTGCACACATTAGTGTCCTCCCAACTCAAGAGAAGAAGCTAGATGGATTGATTGGAGCATATACATAGATACAACTCCATTTTCTTCAAGTTTTGGGGCCATTTCTTCATCATCTCCAAGCCCTATCATCACAACTCCATTCCAGCAGCTAGGAGAGCTTTCCAGCAGCTAGGAGGCATCCATTCTTCAAGCAAAAGGGAGCCAAGACTTGTCTACAAGGGTAAGGCTCCATTTCTCTCTTTTGCAGCACTTTCTTGCCTCATTTCTTAAGCCTATTTGCTTATTGTTTTGGGCTCCGACCAGAACTGAAAGGGGCCTTGTTTTGAGCTATTCTTCATGTTTGTTCAAGGGCTCAACCCTGTTTGATCCCTCCATCTTGCACTTGTTTCAATATCCTCTTATATGCCATTATTTTGCATTGAATATTTGGCCTACGTGTGATCTGATTTGGAGCATCTCATGAACTGATATTGTGTTTATTTTGAGGCCCTCTTCAATATTGAAGAAGGGCTCAACCTTGTTTTCATGCTCCACATGCCACTTGCTATGAATCCATGTTTTACCCTTGTTTTTGCATGCTTTTTCTAGCCTATGAGTGATCTGTTTTCGAGCATAATGTAAACTGTGAGTGGGCCTATTTTGAACCCCTATTCAACATTGAAGAAGGGCTCAACCCTGTTTGGCCTCTCTATCATGCACTTGCTTCATAATCTCTCACATTTACCGTAAGTTTGCATGATTTGTTTGACCTACATGTAGTCTGTTTTGGAGCATTTCATGAACTGTGAGTAAGCTTATTTTGTGTCCCTCTACAACATTGTAGAAGGGACCAACCTTGTTGGTGGTCTCCATGTTGTGCTTGTCTTTATATCCCTCTTTGACTCCATTTTTGCATGCTTTGTTAGGCCTATCTAGCCTCTCTTTTCGGCCATCATCAGTACTGAAAATATCCATATTTTGGCCTTCTTGTCATTTTTTATTGAGGGTCCAAGGCTATTTGATGAATGTAGGGCATACCTCATGTTCTAGCCCTTGTTGGCTTCATTCTTGCATGACATTTTTAGCAAATTTACACACTGATTTGAGGGTTTTTATAAACTGTAAATGTGCACATTTTTAGCCCCTCATCAGTGTTGTAGAAGGAAATTTTTCAGTTTGAGCATCGCATACATCACTTGCCTCAATACCCCTCTCTTGGCCCCCATTTTTGCATGCCATTGTTGTCCTATCTATGCTCACTATTTCGCCATGTCTTGCACTGTAAAAAATGCTATTTTGGGGCTGCCTTGCTACTGTTTTTCATGTCATGTACCAATTATGCATGTTTAGTATGGCTATAGGCCATTTCGGGTGCTTAATATCGCATTTTGGAACCGTTTCGTGCATTTAGTGTCATTTCCCCACCTTTTGGGACTGTTTTGCATCATTTGTGAGTGCTGAAAATCCATTGGCATGTTTGCATATCATTCTCTATATCATTTCATGTTTTAATACATCGCCTCGGTTTGCGTGCCCGTGTGCACGCATTTCGAGACGCCTCATTTTCATCCATCGGCCTCTTATGTGAGTGTGGCTGAGGCTCTCTCATATTAGTATAAGTCCAATTTGCACTTGGAGTGCCATTTCATGCTTTAGCATCATTGCCTCGGTTTGCGTGCCCGTGTGCACGCATTTCGAGGCACTTCATTTTCATCCGACGGCCTCTTATGTGAGTGTGGCTGAGGCTCACTCATGTTAGTATAAGTCTATTTTGCATTCCGTATGTCATTTTAGTCTCATTGCATTGCGTATGCCATTGTCTCGATTTGCGTGCCCGTGTGCACGCATTTCGAGGCACTTCACTTTTCATCTATCGGCCTCCTGTGTGAGTGTGGCTGAGGCTCGCTCATGTTGGTGTAAGCCCATATTGCATCGCGTGTCTCATTTTAGTCCTGTTGCATTCTGTATGCCATTTTCTCGGTTTACGTGCCTGTGGGCATGCATTTCGAGACATCTCATTTTAGTCTCATTGTATGTCATATTTTAGGCCGTTTCATGCCTTTATGTCATTGCCTCGGTTTGTGTGCCCGTGCACACGCATTTCGAGGCACTTCATTTTTTTATCCGACGGCCTCTTATGTGAGTGTGGCTGAGGTCCACTCATGTTAGTGTAAGTCCAATTTGCATTGCATATGCCATTTCATGCTTTAGGATCATCGCCTCGATTTGCGTGCCCGCTTGCACGCATTTCGAGGCATCTCATTTTAATAGCATTGTGCATGCTAGGATTGCATATTAGCTACATTTCATGCATATCATGCATATTGCATCGTGTTCGGGATAGGAGTTAGCCCGGGCACGGGAAACAAGGCACGTTTCGTACTCCAAGTGACGGAACGGGTCTCAATTCCCAAGTCACCGACACTCCGGATTACTCATGATGGAGTTAGGTTTTGTTGTAGCATTCATCCTATATTGAGTTATGCAATCCAATCCCTCGGTTACCATGCATCGATATGCGTGATTGGTGGCACGAGGACCGAGGCATGCATATATTTGTGAAATACATTGCTATGCCCCTTTCCTACTCTCTGTTGCAGCAAAATGAAGAATCAGCAACTTTTCGGAGTCTGGCACGCATTTCGAGAAACATCGCAAACAGAGGCTAATTGGGCCATCCCAGTGGATTTTCGCGCAAGGCAGCCCAACATGCATCATTTCATTATCCGGAGCAGAGTCAAGGCAACCCCTGGCTTGCACGCCAATTTTACAGCTTTCTTATTTAATTTGATAATTAATTAGGAATTTGTATATTTATTATTCGGACTGTATATTTCGGACCGTACTATTCTTTTATTCGGACTGTATTATTATTTTATTCGGACCCTCTGTGCGAGGGCATAATTGTAATAAGTGTGGGTGAGTGTGATGTATGTCTTCCAACCCCACATCTTTCTTCCCTTTTATTTACCCGCTTACGATGGTTAGATTAGGGCATATTTCAATTAGCATATAGTATGACAGCATGTTTGCATCATTCATCTGTTTTGCACGCACCGGGCTCGGCGCATCATACAAACTGCATTTGTATCTCAATTCCAAATTGAATATGTGTTAGTTATAGCATCCCATATGCCATGTTTAAAATAGCCGAGCCTGCTATAGTTGCATCTTCGCATGTGTTGCATTAGGCAATCCTGCGTATCTAGGATCATGCATGATTTCTAACGAGCTTCTATTTTGGCGTGGAGTACTCGGTGAGTTTTATGCTTTAGCATCCTTGCACGCGTGTAAGTGACTGCCATGACAGCATGCTTACCATGAGGCTACGTGCTTATGTGATATAACTGCCTTGAATGCCTATGGGTGGAGGTTGAGTTACTTGAATTGGGACAATTCATCAAATGTTTGTTTTAAGCCCACTAGATAGTGGCAAAATCATGTTTTCTAAGCCCACCCGAGGGTGGCAAATCCACGTCTTAGCCTACTTACGAGTAGCACCATCAAACCATTTTCAAACAAACAAACATGAAATGTTTTGTTCCAATTCAGGCGATTCAGTCTATACTTGTATGCCGTGCGCATCACATAGTAACCTAGGCTAATAACCGGAATAAGAACTCACAAAGTTTTCAAAATCAGATATCATGGTTAGTAGAGGCCGGTCTTTGACCGGGCGAGCGAGGGTGCTCACGAAGTGACCTTCCCCAATCGTACCCAAGTTCCCGAGCCGAGGCAACTTTGGTGATGACGGACACGTGGCCTTTGGCACCGAGTCAGGGTTTCCTAAATTTTCCATTTTGAAATATTTAGGTGGCGACTCTGTATCTGGCAAAGCAGTCCATGTTTGGCACTTCTTTCAAAAAAATATGTTTTCAAAACGATTTGCCGGATTTGGACTCTTCTGTTCAAGATTGAGAACCGTGACATTTGAGTCCTTCGAACTGTAGTGACCCAATATCGAACCAGAACGGGGGGGGGGGATTCGCACTCCCTTCCCCCGGGATGCGTTCGGGGACGTCTACACAAGGCAGTGGCTTTTTGGGTAGAAACTGAGCGCGTGCATGAGCCTCCCTTACATTTCGCATTTATTTACCGCTTAAATATCTAGCTTAGATGCGTGTTGTAATTAATTAGTTGTAGCTAATTAAGTGTTGTAATAATTAGTTAGCTTAATTAGCGTAGCTAGTTAGCTTTTATTCATTCGGACCCTCCTTCGCGAGGGCATAATGTTGTAATAAGTTTGCATGCGTGTGTGTATGTCTTCCAACCCCACATCTTTCTCCCTTTTATTTAATCGCTTTTGATGGTTAGATTAGGGACATGTTTTAATTAGCATATCACATGCTTGCATCCATTCATCTTGTCCTGCATGCATCGAGGCTCGGCGCATCATTCAAACTGCATTGTCATTTCAATAATTCTTCGAATACGTGTTTAACCGCATGTTATCAAATCAAATCATATGTCATATTAGTAGTCGAGCCTATTAATTGCATATTGCATGCGTTGCATTAGACACTTAACATAGTTTGGAATCATGCATTATTTTCTAACTCTTGTTTTCCTAGCCTGGAGTAGTAAGCGAGTTTTACGCTTTAGCATACTTGCATAAGTGTGAATGTTTCCATGATTAGCATGCTTGCCATGAGGCTATGTGCTTAAATGCTAAACTGCTTGAATGCCTGTGGATGAAGGCTTGTTGTTTGAATTGGAATGATTTAACGAATGTAAGTTTTAAGCCCACTTTGTTGAGTGGCAAATCACGTTTTAAGCCCACTATGATTAGTGGCAAATCCACAATTTTTAAGCCCACTTGAGATGGCAAATTCAAACCATTTTCGCAAACAAATATGAGTTGAATTGTTCCAAATCGAGCCAACTAGTCTATACTTGTTTGTGCGCATCACATAGTAAAGCTAGTTTAATAATCAGAATAAGAACACATAATGTTTATAAAAAATCATATCTTGATTAATAGAGGCCGATCTTTAATCGGGTGAGCGGGAGTGCTCAATTCATGACCTTCCCCCCTCGTATCCAAGTTCCCGAGCCGAGACAACTTTGGTGATGACGGACACGTGGTCTTCGGCACGAGTCAAGGTTTCCTAAATTTTTCCAAAACAAAAAAATATTTAGGTGGCGACTCGGTATCTGGCAAAGCAGTCCATTATTGACATCATTTGATTTAAAATCGATTTTCCAAAAATATTTGCCGGATTTGGACTCTTTGGTGTTTATTAATTTCACATTGCACTAGTGAGATTAAATTTAGAACCACGGGAGTCCAAATTGTGAGACCTTTCTTTTCAAACCTTCCGAAAGGCGGGGCGCGAAAAAAGGCGAGTCCACAACCTCATCATTGAATTACCATCGTTCATCTGAGGAAGTGAGTAAATAGTTAATTATGAAAGTTTCAATATGACATTTTATTCATGTTATTTGTTCTTATCAAATGCAGGTTCACATATCAAAGAAAGAAAAGAAGAAGAAGATATGACAAACTCAATGAAAGAAGAACGATGGAGTCTACCGAATTTAAGGTTAGAACTGTTCCTAATTATAGTTTATTTGTGAATTTTCTTTTATTAATGAAGTTGAATTTTTTTAAGATTTTATTCTTAGTTTATATTTGTCACTCTTTTTATTTTGTTTCCTCTATTGGTGCTTTACTTTGGAAGATCAATGTAATACATGAAATAGGGATAGTAATACTTACTGGGAATATATATTAAGTTTTTTGGGAGACTTTTTCTTAACCAATTAGCGTTTTGATAAAAAGGAACGATAGGCTAGGTGTAACAAGTCCGCGGGGGACCTCGCTACAGTTCGGACTCGATTTTTGTCACGGTTCTTAATCTGAAACAAAGAGTCCAAATCCGGCAAATCGTTTTGAGAAAACAGATTTTTTGAAAGAAGTGCCAAACATGAACTGCTTTGCCAGATATAGAGTCGCCACCTAAATATTTTATTTTTGGAAAATTTAGGAAACCCTGGCTCGTTTGCCTAAGGCCACGTGTCTGTCATCACCAAAGTTGCCTCGGCTCGGGAACTTGGGTACGATTGGGGAAGGTCACTTCGTGAGCACCCCCGCTCGCCCGATCAAAGATCGGCCTCTACTAACCATGATATTTAGTTTTGAAAACATTGTGTGCTCTTATTCCGGTTATTAGCCTAGATTTACTACGTGATGCGCACAACATATAAGTATAGACCGGGTCACCTGAATTGGAACAAAACATTTCATGTTTGTTTTTTTGAAAGATGGTTTGCTACTCGCAAATAGACTTAAAATGCAGATTTTGCCACCCTCAGGTGGGCTTAGAAAAACATGGTTTTGCCACTATCTAGTGAGCTTAAAACTCACAGTTGATGATTTGTCCCAATCCAAACAACCCAACCTCCACCCACAGGCATTCAAGGAGTTATATCATATAAGCACATAGCCTCATGGTAAGCATGCTATTCATGGCAGTCACTCACACGCATGCAAGGATGCTAAAGCATAAGAACTTACCGAGTACTCCAAGCCAAAACAGAAGCTAATTAGAAATCATGCATGATCCTAATTATACAGAAATGCCTAATGCAACACATGCAATAATGCAACTAAGATAGGCTCGGCTATTCTAAACATGGCATATGAGATGCAACAGCTATCAAGTATTTAACTCGGATTTGAAATACAAATGCAGTTAGTATGATGCGCCGAGCCCGGTGCATGCAAAACAGATGAATGAATGCAATCATGCTATCATACTGTATGCTAATTGAAACATGCCCTAATCTAACCATCGTAAGCTGGTAAATAAAAGGGAAGAAAGACGTGGCGTTGGAAGACATACATCACACTCATGCACACTTATTACAACATTGCCCTCGCGTAGAGGGTCCGAATAAATAATACAGTCCCAAATAAATAATTACAGTCCGAATAAATACAAAATCCTAATTAATTAACAAATTAACTAGGAAAGCTATAAACTAGCATGCAAGCCAGGGACTGCCTCAACTCTGCTTCGGATGATTAATGATGCATGCTCGGGTTGCCTTGCGCAAAAATCCACCACGATGCCCCAATTAGCCTCTGTTTGTAATTGTTTCTTGGAAAGCGCGCCAAGCTCCGAAAGGCTACTGATTCTTGATTTGCTGCAACAGAGAGTAGGAAAGGGGCATGGCAATGTATTTTCACATATGTATGCATGCTTCGATCCTCGTGCCACCAATCACGCACCTCGATGCATGATGGCCGAGGAGTCGAATTGCACAACTCAATATAGAATGAATGCACATGAAAATACAACTAAGACCTAACTCCATCATGGACAATCCGGAGTGTCGGTGACTGGGAAATTGAGACACATTCCGTCACTCGGAGTACGAAACGTACCTCGTTTCCCGTGCTCGGGCTAACTCCTATCCCAAACACAATGCAATATGCATGACATGCATGGATGCAACTAAGATACAACCTAACATGCACAATGCTATGAAATGGCATACACGATGCACGAGGTAACATGGCATACATAATGCGCTAACATACAACCTAGCATACACAATGCTGTGAAATGAAATAGCATACACAATGCATAATGGGCTTACACCAACACAAGTGGATCTCAGCCACACTCACATAGGAGGCCATTAGATGAAAATGAGACACTCGAGATGCGTGCACACGTGCACGCAAACCGAGGACCGACCCTAAGGCACCAAATGCCACTCTAACAAAGCATGGCAAGGCATGGAATATGGCATACTAGCATGAAAATTTCAGCGCTAAAATATGATGCAAAACAGCCCCGAAACATGGAAACATGACACCCGTTCCATGAAATGAGACTCGAAACTCGAAACTAGGCGCATGGAATGACTTATAGCTATACAAAGCATGCATTATTTAAACATGAAGTATGAAGAAAGAATAAAGACAGTCCCAAAAAAAGCATATTTCCAGTTTTAAGAAAGGCCAAAAGGTGAACACAAGTAGGGCTAAGCTAACATGTAAAAATGGCCTCGAAAGAGAGATAAAGAAGCAAGTAACAGCTGCTGGCCCTAAATGGCAAAGAGACCATCAAAAAAGTTGAAGAGGGGCTTAAAATGAAGCACTTTACAGTTTACATCAAGCTACAAAAATAAACAAAAGCAGGCCTAAAACATTATGCAAGAAAAAGGGCCAAAGAGGGACAAAGAAGCAAGTGATGGCTTCTGGCCTCAAACAGAGGAGAACCCTTCAACAATGTTGAAGAGGGGCCCAAAACATGATATTTTACAGTTTATGACCAAGCCCAAAACAGTGCACAAGAAAGCTTAAAATACTATACAAAATAAGGCATAAAAGAGAGATTTAACACAAAGAGCAAAAAGGAACCCTCAAACAGTGAAAGACCCTTGATCAAACATGAAGAGTGGGTCAAAATATGACTATTTACAGTTCGGACCAGAGCCTAAAAAATACAAGCACAAGGAGCTAAAAAAGCATGCAAAAATAGGGCCAAAAGAGAGATAAAGAGGCAAGTGACAGATGGAAGCCCCAAACAGTGAAGAGCTCTTCAACAATGTTGAAGAAGGGCTAAAAAAAAGCCGCTTTTCAGTTTATGACCAAGCTCAAAACAGTTAAAAATAGGCCTAAAATACTATTCAAGAAAGAGACATAAATGAGAGCTAAAGAGGCAAGTGGTAGTATGAAGCCTCAAACAGGGAAGAACCCTTAATCAAACATGAAAAAGACCTCAAAAAATGACTATTTTCAGTTAGGGTCGGAGCCCGAAAATGTAAGCAAGTTTGGCTTAGATATAGAACAAAATAAAGCACAAAAGAGGGAGAATAGGAACTCACCCTTGTAGACCAATGAACCAGCAACTCTTGGCCTAAGAAGTAGTGCTCCTAGCCTCTAGAAAGAGCCTCCAAGCTACTAGAATGGAGTGTGGATTGGTTGGCTTGGAGATGGAGTAAAATGGGTGTAGGATTTGAGAGGTTTTGAGGTTGGAGTGTAAAGAGAGAGAGATACAATGTAGGAGACTTAAACCAAACTTTCTAACCCTCCAAAAGGGAGCTGGAGGGCCTGGTTATATAGGCACAAGAGTGGAAAAGAGGGGGGAGATTCAAATTTAAGTTTCCCCCCAAAAAATTTCCCCCATTGGATACAGAATCTGGAGGGGAAAGGAGGTCACAGCTGGAAGGAACAGTATGTAAGGATCATGGCTGGCCAGTTATAAAGGTTGCAGGTGGCCAGCCGGCCCTCCCCATGGCCGGCCAGCCAAGGGTCAAAAGGGTTAGGACTGATTGTTGGCCGGCCACCTCATATTGGTGGCCTCCCATGTGTGCTCAACACAACCATGTGGTCAAAAACTGGAGAAGGCGAACCAGGAGAGAGAAAAACCCATTTTTTGGAGGGGTTCAAAAGGGTCAAAGACAATTACTGGCTGGCCATATCATATTGGTGGCCTCCCAGGTGTTTACAACACAAATATGTGACTTAGGGGTAGAAAAAGTGGCCTTAGGGTGGTCAACATTGGCTTTCTAGTGAGAAAAACGGGCGACGGAGGGTGATGAAGAAATAAAACTGGTCCTCAGAACAATTGATGGCCTCCCACCCTTCTACAACCTTCCTAACAATGAAACAGAGGTGCCTGCCAAAAATGAACTCAAACCGATGCAAAACGAAGGTCCGGGGGCCAAAACACGCAGCCTGGGGCCCCGAAAACTGACTGTTAAGCACCGGAGGTGGCGTTCGACCACGAAGTTGGTCTCTCGAGCCACAGTGTCCCTCAAAAGGGAGCAAATAAGGCATGTGCCAAAAACCGGAACAAACGGAGGTGGTTAAGCGGTCCCGACCGAGGCACGCGGCCGACGGCTCCGAAAAATCGAAAACCGGGCTCCAAACGGGAAAAATGGCCTACGACCACGAAACGTAGCCTACGGCCACTGAGAGATGATCTACGAGACCTCTCCTTTCCTTCGATAAGAGAAAACAAAGAAAACAGAGCCTGGTTCGCAAACCGAGACAAGGCACGAAAGAGTCCGAAAGTCCGGAGGCAACGCTCGCAACTGAGACTCTGAAACCTCCAAACGGGCACGATATGCAACATCACCAAGCGCTCAATCGGTGACATCTGAGTCTTAAGGTCGGTCAAAAATGGGGTGTCTACAGCTGCCCCTCTTTGACAGAACTCGGAAGTCACAAGTGACGGGAGGGCCCATTTTTGACAAGGCCGAAGACTTAGACAAACAAACAAAATATAGATAAATAAATGGTTGTGCCCTCAGGCTGCCTACGTATCCTTTTGTAAGGAATCAAACCAGCGTAGTTCAGGGGCAGGATGCAAAATGATATGTAGAAAGATTTTGATAATTGGACTTATACGCTACGCGAAGCCGATTTGAAAGTTGGACTCATACGCTACGCGAAGCCGGTTTGAAGATTGGACTTATACGCTACGCAAAGCCGGTATGAAAATTGGACTTATACGCTACGCGAAGTCGGTTTGAAAATTGAGGACTCATGCAATGCACTGCAATGTAGTGGCTAAGATGCAATGTAATAGCTAAGAGGTAAAGGTACCTTACAGGGGCAATTGGCAATGACTTACCTCGGCAATGTCCTACCTCATGCTGATGTGGGAATCTTCCTCTTCTTCTCAGTTGAATCACAGGTACTACTTTTCTCCCTGACTATGGTTGCAGCTTTCCCTATTCTCCAACAGGGTGACAGACTAGGTTGGATCAGTATCCAGAATTGAGGCGCATACAGATGCTATCTCAATTTATGGGGCTGCCATACAGATTTCAAGCCGAGGATATACCCCTGGATATTTAAACCAGACTTTAGTCTCGGAAATCCCGAACCTTTGTGTTCTAGGCACGAGCCATTCGAACTCTAGTTTCCACCGTCTTAGTTGATCTCCTAGGAACTCACCGCTAACATAGGCAAGTGGCTATACCAAACCACCGGAAGTCGTTCGGGCACGACAAGTACCAAAGGAATTGCACCTTTAGAGGATTTAAGGTCTCCTAGACTAGGCAATAAAACAGATATGATGCAATGGATGTAATAGATGTGATGCAATAGATAATAGATGTGATGCAACAAAGAGTGCAATAGATGCAAAATGGTGTCGTACGCCAACCACGTTGGACTCGTGAGTGGAGGAAGAACAAAGAAAATCAATCAGGAGCGCGTTCCACGCAACCTAGGGTAAATTCTAAACACGCTGAAATCGTGTGAGGAATGGGACACTCGAACCACGCTGAAATCGTGAGAGGAGGTCCAAAAACAACCGCTCAAGTGCGCGCACAACGTAACCCGAGATAAAATCCAAACACGCTGAAATCATGTGAGAAAAAGAACACTCTAACCACGCTGAAATCGTGAGAAGAGGTCCGAAAACAACCGCTCAAGTGCGTGCACAACGCAACCTGAAATATGATCCAAACACGCTGAAATTGTGTGAGGAACGGGACACTCAAACCACGCTGAAATCGTGAGGAGAGGTCCCAAAACAACCCGCCCAGCGCGTCTTCAACGCAAACTGGGATAAATTCCAAACACGCTGAAATCGTGTGAGGAAGAGAATACTCTAACCATGCTGAAATCGTGAGAAGAGGTCCAAAAACAACCGCTCAACTACGCACACAACGCAACCTGAGATAAATTCCAAACACGCCGAAATCGTGTGAGGAAAAGAACACTCTAACCACGTTGAAATCGTGAGAAGAGGTCCGAAAACGACCGCTCAAGTGCGTGCACAACGCAACCTGAGATAAGATCCAAACACGCTGAAATCGTGTGAGGAACAGGACACTCAAACCACGCTGAAATCGTGAGGAGAGGTCCCAAAACAACCCGCCCAGCGCGTCTTCAACGCAAACTGGGATAAATTCCAAACACGCTGAAATCGTGTGAGGAAGAGAACACTCTAACCACACTGAAACCGTGAGAAGAGGTCCAAAAACAACCACTCAAGTGCGCACACAACGCAACCTGAAATAAATTCCAAACACGCTGAAATCGTGTGAGGAAAAGAACACTCTAACCACGCTGAAATCGTGAGAAAAGGTCCGAAAACAACCGCTCAAGTGCGCGCACAACACAACCTGAGAAAGTCCCGGAGGACAACGATCCCAAACGCTGCTCAGCATAAAAGGATAAATGGTAGAAGATAACACAAGATGCAAATAAATGCAAGTAAGGTGTGCATGACAATACGAGTGGAAAGGTGCATAACAATGCGGGTGGATGGGTGCATAACTTTGAAGCAAGCTTGATCTTGCGCTTGAAGTAGAGGCACACTCATACTTCGGAGCACTGACAAGGCTTGAAAAGGTACATCCGGAATACAATCACGGAATTTTCTGAAGTTGAAGCACACTGAGATGCTTCCATTTTCCCTCTTTTCTTTTGCTTTATAGTCCGGAACCCATGTAGCTTCAGATAGGTCCTTGTTTTACTGTTCACACTTATCGGGGGTGGACCCTGCAGTTTTATGAAAGAACAAATACTGTCTTAAACAAATATGGAGAATGGCACGGCACTCGGAGCACAAAACGATTTTATTTTCAAAATTGAGAGATGAGTTCTCGACCAGGTATTGAGCCTACGACTGAACACAGCAAAATGACTCAACAAGAAAATAAAAGGCACACAACCTAGACACATCGAGTAACACTCGAAACGACTCGAAACGACTCAAAACAAGAATCGAGATAAAAAAAAAAAAAAAAAAGACACGACACTCAGACGTGCACAGGGAGCCTGTTTCACCAGGTAGTGTTTCCCACCCTTTCTCATTTGTGATTCTCACATCACTCTAGCACTCAATCTCTTGTTTTCTGAAAAAGCCCTTTTCTCACTTTTTCTCTCATCGCACATCTCTCTATTCTTCAATCTCTCATTTTTCAATCCCTCCCCTGGGTGGTTGATGGATAAACAGGGAGTTGCAGGCTCTTGCCCCTAGCATGCTACTAGATTCTCTTTCTTCCGTTCACAGCTAGTAAATTCCTTCCATAGAAGGGTTGCGCTACAACTGGGTGTGTAGCAAATCTGCAGTTAACATTGGTTGATGATGCTTTGCTGGGGAGTTTGGACGTGATAAGATCTGTCCAGATGATAAAGTGGAATATCTTGCCCCATTCCAGTTCGTGCTTCGCACTTGGCTTGATACCTCATTTCAACCCTTTGTTGTGCCCTTTTCTGGCGAATACGGTGCCCTTTCCGGCAAGTAAAGTGCCCTTTCTAGCAAGTATTTTGACAAAAGAGAAAAGACAGAACACCTGACTCAACTGTGCCCCTAGTTCATTATTTTGACCATTTTTGTTTTGATTTTTCTACTAAAACAATTTTAACCAAAATGAGAGTTAGATTAACGCGCTTGTTCGATTTTCTGATTCAAAATCATGCAAGTTAGGTTATGAGCACTGAAAATTTTCCTTTTTTGGGTCCAGGAAAAGGGTCCAGTTTTGGAAAAAATGGAATAGTTTTTGAGGGAAAATCAGTCAACCTCAATAAAAATTCTCAAAAACTGTTTTTGCAATCGGCCACTGCTCAACGAGCATAGAACCCACTCTCGAGATGCACAACCTCAAATCCGAAGAAAAATTGCCCCTTTGCTTGAAGAGAGCTGCATGGCAACGGAAAGTTGCCCCTTGTTTGAACGACACTGTGGCGCATTGAATGGCAACGGAAAGTTGCCCCTTGTTTGAATGGCACCGCATCGCATTGTAGTCAGTCCTCAGAGTGACGAACACAACCAAATCCTCGGATACAGAGAAGACAAAGATGACCAGAACCATCGCATGGACACAATCAAATTGAAGTGTTTTACGGCTGGACTTCATAATGAAGTTGTCTACGTATCCCAAAGATGGGAATCAAGCCTTACGTAGTTCGGGGTTAAGGTACACTCGGGTATTTTATCCTTTACTTTTTTTTTTTTTTTTTTTTTAGGCTCTAACTTTTGCCAAGGCACCCGTTGCGGGTTTTCGACCTTGCGAGCTTCTGTTTTTCTTTTCTTTTCAATTCTTTTCTTCTCTTTTTTTTTTCCCCTTTTCTTCTTTTTTTCTTTTCTTCTTTTTTCTCTTTTCTTCTTTTTTCTTTTTTTGCTTTTTGTATATATCTTTTCTTGCTCTAACTTTTGCCTGGGTCGCCCTTCCGGGTTTTCGGCCCAGCAAGCCTCTCAAAGGGTAAAAGTGTAACAAATCCATGCCAAATGGTTTTAGGATCTCGAAGCCATCCGTATCCAAGAGAGTGGCTATTGTATCGATTTGCAGAAGGATCCATCTTCGGCTCTTCGAACACATCGGACATTTTCGCCCCTAGTTCGAGGGGTGCTTCTGTTCTAGCTTCGCAAGCTTCTTCTGATGAGGTCTGATCTTCTTGATCTGACTTTGGTGCCTCTTGTTCGAGGGCTATTTCAAATCTAGCCACACAGGCCTCACATTGTGGTTGACCGTTTGAACATTCAGAATCCCAGTTCAAGGTTTGAAAGTGAGGGGTCAAGTTTCGAGGCTGAGAGCGATCCTAGGCTGCACAATCTCAAGATCGATTCCACACAGGTCTTCACAGGACCGCGCAAAACATTTTTTTGAAATCTTTTAAGGAAGCGACCAGTCGCTCACGCTAAAGACAGTGTAGAACCAATCTGGATCAAGCCAGGATCCTTCCCAGTGCTCACACTAACAAGTATGATTTCATTCATTAAGGGCGTAGCATGCCTCTCTTTCTCTCAATTGATCAAATTTTTGCAAATCCCGAGGAATTCCTTCCTCTTCGTTTTCACCGCAGTGTTCAAAAAGCTTTAAAAAACTTAGGTCAATGCAATAGTTTCAAGGCACAAGAGAGCAGATGGAATACACTGCCATTTCATTCAAAACTTCTAGCACAACTGGCGCAAGGCAGAAGCAAACACGAGAGTGTAAAAATCACTACTGTTTCATTCAGATCTTCTTGTGTAACTGGCTCCATGGCAGAAATAGACTCAAGACAAAACGAAAAGACAAACACAAAACAAGATAGCGATGTCCGAGGTAACACCCCCAGAACCACCCGATTCCTATACAAAAGGACTGACTCGGTACAACAAGACAGACCCAACTGACTCAATAAGAAAAGATTGACTCTATACAAAACAAAAAGACTGACTCAATGCCCAAGTTAGAAAGCACAAAAACTGGTGTTTGCATATTGCTCAGAACAGTGCGTGCTATTTCCACGTCTGGAGTTAATCGAGCGCCACCTGCAGGTGGTTCATCCCCTGATCACATACTCACA
Organism: Camellia granthamiana; assembly: GCA_036172215.1. NCBI lineage: Eukaryota > Viridiplantae > Streptophyta > Magnoliopsida > Ericales > Theaceae > Camellia > Camellia granthamiana. The sequence continues at coordinate 33,751,436 of CM069914.1, forward strand.
TTATCCCCCAAGTTCACCGATCCAGTGCCGATAGACTTTGCAGAGCTTGGCGGGAGGACAACCCCGTTGTCAAACAGATCCTGTACTTCGTGGTGAAGACGAAAGCAGTTGTCGGTAGTATGGCCAGTTTGTTGATGCTACGCGTAGTACTAGGTAGCATCATGTGTAGCCGGAAGAGGGTTCGGGAGAGGCCGAGGCTCAAGGGGTTTGAGATGGCCTTGTCCAACAAGGATTTGGAGAGCTTTGGACAAAAGCATATAGAGGGCATGGAAGACCCTCCGACCACGGGGTTGGTACTTCAAGGCTTGTGGATTTTTACTGGGCGCACCAGCAAAGGGATTGGTAGGTGCTGGCCTGGTTTGTTGATCTCTTCTGAGTGCAGGATTATAGTTGAAAGGAATGTTTCTGATACAATGACCCTTCTCTCGGCTTGCCCCTTGATTCAAACTGCCCCCAACTTGAGTGGCGAAAATGTCATCCTGTAGACGTACCCGAACGCGTCCGGGAGGGTTAAGTCCCATTCCGTTCATATTGGGGTCACTACAGTTCGGACTCGATTGTCACGGTTCTACATCTGAACCAAAGAGTCCAAATCCAGCAAATCGTTTGAGAAAACAGATTTTTTTGAAAAGTAGTGCCAAACATGGACTGCTTTGCCAGATTACAAAGTCGCCACCTAAATATTTTAAAATGGGAAATTTAGGAAACCCTGACTCGGTGCCGAAGGCCACATGTCCGTCATCACCAAAGTGGTCTTGGCTCGGGAGCTTGGGTACGATCGGGGAAGGTCAGCTATGAGCACCCCCTTTCACCCGGTCCGAAGACCGGCCTCTACTAACCATGATATCCGTTTTTGAAAACTTTATGCGTTCTTATTCCGGTTATTACCCTAGAATTACTATGTGATGTGCACAACACAAAAGTATAGACTAGATTGCCTAACTTGGAAATAAACATTGCATATCCGTTTTGTCTCGAAAAACGTGTTAGTTTTTACTACTCGCAAGTAGGCTAAAATACGAATTTCAATGAGTTGTTCCAACTCAGGCAATCCAACCTCCACCCACATGCATTCAAACAGTTTATAACACATAAGCATTTAGCCGCATGGCAATCATACTGTCATGGCAAGACATTCACACGCATGTGGTATGCTAAAGCGTAAAAACTTACATCGTACTCCGTGCCAAAAACAATAACCTGGTCAGCAAACATGCATGACCTAGCTCATGTTAAGTGACTAATGCAACACAGGCGTAGATGCAATCTAGAGTAGGCTCGGCTAACCCTAAACATGGCATGTGAAATGCGCGAGTAGCACGTATTCAATTCGAAATTGAAAATTGCAATGCGGTTTGTATGATGTACCGAGCCCGATGCGTGTGAACAAATGCATGAATGCACACATGCATTGCATAAGGTATGCTAAGATAAAAATGCCCTAATCTACCAACATAAGCGGGTAAATAAAAGGGAGAAAGAAATGGGGATTGGAAGACATACACCCACTCACACACACTTATTACAATTTTGCCCTCGCTCGGAGGGACCAAAATAATAATACAGATTAATTAACCACGCAAGCTAATTAAAATATTACAAATCAACTAAATTAATTAAATAACATAATTAATCTAATTAAACAGTAAATCGCCTCGGGATGAGGGCCCAGTGCAGCACACGCTCGGGACTGGCTCGGAATCGCACTGTCATGCATGATTTGCCTCTGTTTCCTCTGCTCTCCTCCTCAGAAAATTACCAAAGTCTCAGGAGTGCTTCTCAGGGCACTGGGGAGTACCACCGGCTGGGGTAGAGCACCACCGGCTGAAGAAGGAGGCCACCGGCACTAGATGAAGTTATCGGCTGGTAATTGACTGCCGGTCGGCACTAAATAGTGCCGACCGGCACTTAACACCTGCAGAACCTGCAACTCACAGCAGCAGAGGACAACAACATGCATGGCAATGTGATTCAAGGTATTTATGCACTATACACACCCCTTATCATGTTATTGACTCAAAAGGGCATGTGCCTCGATTCCCGGACCACCAATCGTGCATTTCCATGCATGATGGCCCAAGGAACAAAGTGTGCAACTTTGATTTCAAATGCATGCAAACCAAACAAATCAAAGTCCCAATCCCTATCACCAAGTCAAGGGACAAGGAATGCGTGTTGATGCAATGCAACCTAGTCATGTTATCTAGCATACAACATGGACTATGTAATATACCTATGCAAGCATACAAGCAAGCATACAAGACAAGCATGCAAACCAATGAAAGGATGGTCTTATACATGACTTAGGCAACTCAAATAGGCCTAAAATCCGTGGCCAAAATGTCTAGACATGAGGACTAAACAAACACACACACATGCAAGTGTCGTGATCCAAACCTTAAGCATGAACATGGGAACTCTCAAGCACACTTAAAGAGACCAAACATAGATAATGAGCATGCATTGTAAAGCTCTGAAATACATGCAAAGCATGGTGCCAAACCAAGTCGAAGATAGGCCAAACAAAGCATGCAAATGGTCTAAGGCTTAAAGCTAGTCAAAGAGGCTTTGAACCAAACTTATTCAAGGCGATTATAGCATGCACTAAACAACTAAAAACAGGTTTTTAGTATGTCAAAACAAAGCCAAAAGGCTACTTAGATGGCATCTAAGAGGCTTGAAATCAAAGGCATGCAAAATGGCCAAAACATAGGGCATTCAAAACATGCTTTCAAAGCATTAAAGAGGCGACTAAGGTAAGCATACAAGCACACCAAAGGGACTGAAATGACATACTAAATGGTTCCAAACCATCAAAACGAGGTAAGCAACACATGCTACACATGCATACTCAAAGGCTAGCAAGCCTAAAATGCAAAGGGGCTATATGATGCATGCCAAGATCAACCCAAATGACTATGGACAGAGCTAAAACATGGCAAAATAAGCATACAAGCTTCATGGATCTAGGCCTAAAACATGCTAGAAAGAAGGCATACAAACCTAGAGCAAGTTAAGGCAATACAAGGCATTACAAAGCATCTATGCGAAGCATGCAAGGAGTGCTAAAACCAACTTAAAACAGAGTTTAATCATGGCATAATGAGCGTGAAATACAGCCAAGACATGCTCAAAACACAACCAAACATGGTGCTCCTTTGGAGGCCAAAACTTGCCCTTTTCAAGGACATCAAGGAGAGGGGGCGGCCCTCCCCTTTTGGAGACTTCAAGGCACCATCTCCGCCGCTGAAATCCCTCAAGATTTCAGTGGTGGAGAGGCCCAAGCACAAAAGTCTCGGAGCTCTCACAAAATGGCCTAAAATAGGGCCTCTTCAAGGCCTAAAGGGGGTCAAACTTCCCCAAAGTGCAAAACACTCTTGATAAACAATAAAGAGGGTTAAAAATCAGAACTTTTATGTGTTACTCACTAAGCACAAAAATGATTCTAAACTAGGCAAAAATCGAATGCAAGAATGGGGGAAAAAAGGACTAGTTGGCTCACCCTTGTAGACTTCTTCACCAAGCTTGATGTTGTTGCTTCCTTGAGCTCCAAACCAGTCAAAAATCTCAAGAACAAGCTCTGATCTTTGAGAGCACCAAGAAAAGGTGAAAGACTAGGTGTTTAGGTGCAATAATGTGAACTAAAACACCTAGAACACAAAGGAAAAGAGAGAGATAGGATATGTATCTATCCTAACCCTAAAAACCAGAGCTTGGTCTGTCTAAGAATGTCTAAAAATTTTGTAACCCTAAGCCAAGAAGAGGAGTGGTCCTCTTATAGGCAAGTAAAGCTTGCAAAGCTTACAAGCTAAGACATCAAAGGGCTCATCCCTCCATACACGTGTATGGAGGGGAAACCAGTGTAAGAAAGCTGTCTGAAAATATCTCATAAAGCAACTGCACAGTGGTCGGCAGGGCAAAATGGTCATTTTGCCAAAAAGAGTGCCGACCGGCACAATATAGTGCCGGTGGCAACACCAACCAGCCGGTGGCCTCTAGCCACTGCCGGTGGTGTGTGGGGATGTCTCAAAAAGCATTCCCTGCCCCTCCAAGGCAAAGCACAAGTGTTTGGTGCAAAACCAAACACAAAACAGTCAAGTTCGGAGGTCCTGAGGCAAGGCGCGTAGCCGAGAACTCCGGGAACTCCAAACAAACACAAACATGGATAATCACCGAGTGTTCGAGCGGTGACGTCCAAGTCTTGAGGACGGTCAAAAATGGGGTGTCTACAGTTGCCCCTCTTTGACAGAACTCGAAAGTCATAACAATGACGGGAGTGAATGTCAAAGCCCAGAGACGACCCATTTTTGACAAGGCCGAAGACTTGGACAAACATGCAAGACAAAACAAGGTATGCGCCCGAAGGCAGGGGCAAAATGTAAGACGATGCAAGAAGCCGAGCATAACTCATGATCATGCAAAGAAAGCTGTAATGAAGCACACCTACAACAGTTATAAGCTAGCATACGCCAAACTACACCACAATGTAGAAATGATGTAAGAGAATTATGCAATTCTCAAAACGTCTCACGCGGAGGGTACAATACCTGTGCGGCTCGTCCGGTTGCGCCGGCCTTAAATGAGCCGTACATACAATATCGTGCCTGCAAAGAAAGTAAACTTAACAGGTACAATATTGTTAGCAAAATGCATGACAATGCAATGATGAATGCAAGACGATATGCAATGTATACAAAATGATGTATGAACAATGAAAGTGATAGTGCAATGCAAAACAATTGAATCATAATTCAGTCATGAGCAGTTTGAAACCACACAAATGCCAAGTAGATTGATGGAAATAGCAAGTCCGTCTACCATAGAACGATGTCTGAACTATGAGTGATGCAGACGGACACAAGAACAAGTATTGGGTGGAATGACATAAGTGGGGTGACGACCCGCTGAGGAAAGAATAATGATCCTAATGCTGGATGCAACAAGTATACTATAATGCAATATGCGATTATGGCGCGCGGGCCAAACCGTATCTTGCTTAGGAAAGGCATGCACACATACAAGCCATGTCCAACACAGAAAAGGTGCCGCAACCTCAAACCAAGTTCATCAAGGAATAGACGCGATGCACATGAACCATGCTTTGACGTGAAAAGTAAGGGCACATACCAGACCAAGCTCAACAAGGAAAGGCGCAAGCCATAGATGGACGATGATGCAGTGGATGCATGCAACTACAATGCAATAGAAATGGATATTTACAGAAAATGCATGGCATATGCACTATACTACAATGATGATGCATGACATATGCATGTTCTTTTTTGGATTTTGGATTTTTTTTGGAATTTTTTTTTTGAAAATGCATGACATATGCAATGGTATTGATGATGCATGAAATGCATGTGTTTTTTATTGTTTTGAATTTTTGAAATGCATGACATATGCAATATTTACAAATGATGCATGACAAATGCAATATAATGCAATGTCTTCGATTGCAGTTTTCCCTATTCTCCCAACGGGGCGATATACTAGGTTGGTTCAGTATCCAGAATTGAGGCGTAAACATGCCGCCTCAACCTATGGGGCTTCCATACAAATTTCAAGCCGAGGGTACACCCCCTGGGTATTTAAACCAAACTTTAGTCTCGGAAATCTCAAACCTTTGCGTTCTAGGCATAAGCCATTCAAACTCTAGTTTTCACCGTCCCCATTGATCTCTTAGGAACTCACCGCAAACACAGACAGGTGGCTTTACCAGACCACCGAAAGTCGTTCGAGCACGACAAACACCGAAGGAGTTGCACCTTCAGAGGATTTAAGGTCTCCTAGACCGGAATGCAAATGTAGTGAAGGTTTCGCACCCTCCAAGGATTTAAGGTCTCCTAGACCGTGCGTGTTTAAGGTCTCGCCAGACCCGGGGGGCAATGATGAGGTGCGCGAAACAACGCGATGGAATGCATGCCAAATGCAATGAGGTGCGCCTTAATGCACCGAAGGTCTCGCATCTCCCGAGGATTTAAGGTCTCCTAGACCGTGCGTGTTTAAGGTCTCGCCAGACCCGACGGGGCAACTGTTACACAATACTTTAAGTGCATGCGATGCAAATGAGACATGCACGCGGATGCAAATGGGGCAAATGAGACGTGTGTGCAATGATGTACGCGTGCCTCAAAGGATGGAAAATGAAGTGCAATGAGGTACGCCAAACGGCGCAATGCACAAAATAGCGCGATGAAATGCATGCCAAATGCGATGAGGCGCACACCTTAATGCACCGAAGTTTTACACCTCCCGAGGATTTAAGGTCTCCTAGACCGTGCACAAATGGCGAAGGTTTTGCACCCTCCAAGGATTTAAGGTCTCCTAGACCGTGCGTGTTTAAGGTCTCGTCAGACCCTGGTGGCGCGGTTTCAAAATGCGCGGCAATGCGCGGCTGTTGAGATGATGACACATGGCAATGCATGCGCCAAAGGTTTTGCACCTTCGAAGGATTTAAGGTCTCCTAGACCGTACGTGTTTAAGGTCTCGCCAGACCGGGTGGCAATGAGGTAACGCACATGGGATGCGTATGCCAATACAAATGAGAAGTGGAATGCAAAACGAGGCACACGTACCTCGAGATGCAACGAATCGCAAGATGAGGGATGCATACCTCATTGAATGGAAAATGGAATGCAAAACGAGGCACACGTACCTTGAAATGCAATGAAATGTAAAATGAGGCACGCATACCTCATTGAATGGAAAATGGAATGCAAAACGAGGCACGCGTACCTCGAAATGCAATGAAATGCAAAATGAGGCACGCATACCTCATTGAATGGAAAAATGATGCAAGTGTGACACGCGTGTCACACGAAAAATGCGAGACAGTGCAAGTCACAAGGGACGTGCAAGACGGCACGACGCGACGCACAGACAATGCGATGGATGCGTGTAATGCACACGGGGCAACTTTTGAATCTTATAAAAGACAAAAGGATACAAAAGGATACAATCTTTGCTTGAATCTTAGTGCCACGTACAGAAGACACGGTCCGAGGTCAAAACGGAGGCCGGTTGAGCGTCGGGGGTGCATTTTCTTGCACTTTCTTGAGCTATGAAGACCAAAAACTCCTCAATTTTGCCTAAAAAAGGCCTTGGGAACACCACCGGCTGGGTGGGAAGGCCACCGGCTGCCTAAAATTCTCCACCGGCACAATAATGTGCCGACCGGCACAAAATAGTGCCAACCGGCCAAAAATGGCTGATCGGGGGCAGTTTTGCCATTTTGCTTCGGGTCTTTTAAAATAGGGCTTGAAACCCTATTTCTTCACTTCCTTTTTCGCCGAAAACACCCTCTCTCTCTCTCTAGAGTTTTGTTCTCTCATTTTTTCGCCGTTTCTTTGAGTTTTCGCGCCATTTTCGTCGTCCGATTCGCGAAGTTCACCGCGTTTCGGATATTTTGAACCGATTGAAATCTCATTTTGGTGCTCCCTTTGCTATTTCCGCCTTTTCGGGACTTGTTCCCCTCGATTTTCTCTACATTTCCGTGTATTTTCATCTCCCGGCCTTTCCGGCCATTTTTGACCCGCTCGGGGTTGACTTTTCTAGTTGACTTTTCGTATTCCGCCCCGGTTTTCCTTTCCGGCCATTTTTTTCACTACGATTGCTATGGCAGACGATGTTCCACATGTCGGGACTCCCCCGGATCACGAGATGGATCCCGGGGTCGAGCTCCTCCCATTGAGCGAGCCCCCGTTTAATCCGGCGACCTACCGCCCAGCCATTCACGTGCTTCCGCCAGATGGACTCCGCCACTTCCTCGGTTTTGACAGGGCTCTGGACCCAAAGCTTCTGCTACGCGAGCCTGCCTCTCATCTCTCATTCGGTGCTTCCGAGGTAACCCTTCTGCTCTGCTTTACTTTCTGCAATGTAGAACTGTAAACTGTCAACTGCCATAGCTGATTACAACCCTTAATTGCTTAGCTCTGATACACTGTACTGTAGTTGATTGTAGACCACTTCACAACTGATATCTGCTTAGGACCGACACACATGCACACACGCTGCACTAGCCTGAATCACCCAAACACGGCACACCGCATTTCACTGCAAATTCACCGATGTCCGGTACTTGTTTGAATCTGAAAACTCGCACGCATGCTAGACTCGCACTGAATCACATAGACATGTTGTGACATCACTTATTGGTAATTTACTGAAATATACCGGCACCCGGTACCCGTTTGAATTTTGGAAATTTGCACGCATGCTAGATTTACACTGATCTTCACAGGAGCACTGACATATCACAGGCCGTAGTCCACCTACTGGTACACTGAAACCTGACATTTGCTTGCATCTGAAAAACGTACACACGTGCACCATGTTTACACTGCACCACTCAAAAACACACTGACGCATCACATATTGTAGTTTACTGTAAGCACACCGGCACCCGGTTTCGGTTTGAATCTGAAAAACATGCACGCATGCTAGATTTGTATCGACTTTAACATGTTTCCTCAGAACTGTGCATTTCATATTGCTTTGCAACCATTTGTTTGTAAACAAGGAGATTCCCATACCATCCGCGGGTATGGGAATGTTTCGGCTCGAGATTGATACTCGGAGCTTCCCGAGGCGGTTCGACACATCGTAGATGAGGCGGGCTTCGGTTCCTTCTGCAGGGGTCTGACTCGGCTTACTGCCTGCAGGCCTCTTTTAGCTGCCTTGGCGGAGAGGTGGTGGGACACCACCGATTCATTTCACCTATCCGCGGCGGGGGACATGACGATGACTCCCTACGATTTCTCGGTGCTCACCGGCATCGGGGTAGGGGGTGATCCGATCCCCTTCGACACCGATATGGATGAGTGGACTGTAGCTCAGATCCACTTGCTGGGCGCGGCTCCACCTCTTGCACGTCCAGGCTTTGTCCGCTATTCTTGGTTCGAGGTGCAGTTCCGGGTGCAGCCTCTTCTTGTTGACGCAGCTCCGATGACCGAGGCGGCCGTGGAGCAGTATGCGCGCGGCTTCTTGATGTTTTTGCTGGGGACCACCTTATTCGCCGACCGGGCGAACACCGTGCCTCTCTGCCTACTCAGCGCACTGGTGGACGTCCGGGACATCTTGCGCTATGACTGGGGTGGCGCGGCTCTGGCCACTCTCTACGGCTATATGAGCTCAGTTTCCCGCGGCAGCGGACAGTTGCTTGGGGGTTACTGGCGAGCTTGGGAGGTACGTCTTCTTTTCCGCTTTACATTTCTGTTCTGTACTTTCTGTACTTTGCACACTGCACACACTGTAGTTTGCCTTACACTTGCTGTATACTGTACACACGGCACACACATACTCCTGCTTTACACTGACTGTACACTGTTCACATTGTACACTCTGCTCAATACACGGCACAACACACGGCTCTGCTATTTCTGCTTTATTCTTCATTTTTGCTGTATCTGATGATCATACTGACATCTGTCTTGCAGTTGTGGGTCTACGCCTACTTCCCCAGGCTGGAGCCAGTGCCGGAGACGGAGACTCCTCTGGTCGTTCCCTTCTCACGGCGCTATGACGGGAGGTGCACACGGCAGCCGCGGGAGACTTTCAGCTTCTTCCGCCGCTACTTCGACACCATCACCCCTGCCGAGGTATGTTTTACTTACAGTTCATTTAAGCTTCACTTTTCCACTGTATATTTGCAATACCAGTAGATAATAAACTGTATTTCAATTTCAGATCACCTGGCAGCCATGGGCTCCTCTGCCAGTGATGGTGCGGGATCGGTTTGCCGGCGCGATCGAGACCTCGCGTTACCGGATTTTGCTAGAGAGCCCGGTCTGTCGGGCTTGGTACCTGGGTGAGCGCTTCTTTTGTCAGACCTCAGGGTTACCTGAGCAGATAGTCCCGGAGCATCCTCCTGAGCATATGAGGGACACCGAGCGTTTCACCGCTGAGCAGATGGCGGACTACACCATCGGCTGGGAGGCAGACGGCTTCAGAGGCGAGGGCGATTACTCGGAGTACGTCCGGACCTTCATCATGCGGCCGCTGAGTGGTGGTCGCCGAGCTGAGCAAGAGAGACCTGCGGCGCCGGCGGCTAGGGCAGAGGTGGGAGCAGGAGTGGGATCGTCACAGAGAGCTCGAGCTCGCGGCAGGAGGGGAGTGCAGAGGGGACGAGGGATGGGCTGGCCCGCTCTGCCTACCGCGCTGACGTACAGGGGGCAAAGTGGGGAGACCTACCAGATCCCTTTTGCTCCTCCCCCGGCTGGTCATGAGTTTGTCGGCATTCCTGACTTGCCTCCGGTATGTACCACTTTATTTCTATATCTTGCATTGTCATTTTTAGTTCAGTTCATTCGATATTCCACAGAATATTGATGCATCTAATACTTTTGCAGGCTTCCTCTGAGTACACCTGGCAGTCATTGGAGCTGAATGCCTCCATGGCGGGGATGCTGCAGCGGACCTTCGAGTTCCTAGCCTTCTACGGCCTTCCGGTATGTTTTCTCTGACATAGCTCCAAACTATATACAAACTGCCTCGCATAATCTGATGCACGACACAACATCTGATAAACTGTTCACGGCACTTGGCACACTGTATTCATACACTGCATTCTGCACTGATAAACTGCTCACGGCATTCAAACACTGTACTCATACACTGCATTCTGCACTGATAAACTGCTTCATGTGTCCTAATGCATTTACCTTTTGTACTTTTTAGCCTCCCTTCCCGATTCGTCCAGTAGGTGGTGGCGCTCCATCTGGACCTCCCATTTCTACTCGGGATGGCAGGATATTCCCCTGCACCAGAGGGGGGCGTGGCCATGTGGGGAGCAGCTCGCAGGCTCCAGTTGCAGGGGATGGCGAGTCGGAGACGGAGGCCTCTGAGGAGGAGGCCGGGGGCAGCTCGGGCTCGGGCTCCGACAGCGACACTTCTGACGATGCTCCTGTGCTTCTGCCCAGGAAGAGGGCGAGGACGGATCCCCCGGCGCGAGGCCATTGATGATGATTACAGACTTCTGCTGTTTTTCTTTCTTTTTCTTTTCTTGTACTTTTCTCTTTTTGGTAGATAGAGTACTATGTACTGCCGCAGGCAGGTTTTTGCTTCTTTAAAACTTATGTACTTGAAAAGGTTATGAAATGGAACAAACTTTTGGTCTAAAAAAAGAGTGTTACATTTGTATATATATGCATATTTCATACCCTGCACTGCATTGCATCATATTACACCTCAAAGGTAAATGATATTGATCTGTTGTCTGACAATTGAACACTTGCACTGTAATAATCAGATAACCAACCAACTAAACAGCAACACAACACATACGAACCACTGCTCAAAACTGGGTTCACAACCCATACTCTGCTAGGGACTAATCTGCTGGGGATTGACCTGTACGCAACCCATAACACAGCATTCGGTTCATTCTGCACACAGCAAACTCTGAACAAATAGCCCCAATCTGACGAGACGTATCACAAAACTGACACGGTTGCAGTTGAAACACACTCGGATGTCCCAAATTTTCCCTTTTCTTCTCTTGCTTTGCCCGGATGTAGAGAATGGCACAGCATTCTGAGCACAAGCGATTACCTTTTGGAAGAGGATGGGTTTTCAACCAGGGTGTCGAGCCTACCTCAGAACACGACGAGACAGACTCAAACAAGGAAACAAAAGGCGCACGACCTAACACAACAAGACACACTCGGAAAAGACTCAAAGTCAAAATGTAAAGATGATGGAATTTTCGGGCTTGGGGCCGAGTTGAAGTGGTTAGTTTTTGGTCATTGAGGGAAGTGGTGATAGTGTCTACTTCTGAGCATTTCACAGCTGTGCTACCCTCAGTAGTAGCATTAGAACTGCGAGCAACATTTCTCTTCAAAGGCTCATTATCTTCTGCAAAGATCCCTTGTCTGATGGCATCCTCGATTTGAACCCCTATTTCATGAAGGGCTAGAAAGGTAAACAGAGGTAGAACGACCATCTTTTGCAGCAACTTGCCATGCAGATTCCGAACAATCATCCTGATCTGATCTTTGTCGGAAGGCCTTGTAGTCATCATTGAGGCCTTTGCTTTCCATCTTGTCACGAATTCTGAGAAACTCTCCTTAGGTTCTTGACGGGTAACTTCGAGATCACGAGTTGTGACCTCGATTTGTGTGTTGTAGGAGTATTGAGCAATAAAGGCCTCAGCCAGCTCTTTCCAGTTCTGCTTCACAAAGTTCTCTAATTTTGCATACCAGATTGCGGCTATCCCGAACAGGGTTCGGCCGAATAGTGACAATTTCTGGGCTATGGTCAAACCCATTGGCCTCAGGATATCAGAAAACAGTTTGAGGTGCACCATTGGGTCTTTAAACCCATTGGCCTCAGTCCGACTGTTCACTGGTGGGGTGGATAAGGGCCACTGATCTGGTAACTGCTAAACTGGTGATATGTGCTTGACTGGCCCTTTTACTCTCTCTCTGGCGAAGGAACACTGATTTGCCCTTGAATGGAATCTCGGACCTGACAAAGTCTATTGACACACGTCCAATGAACCTGGGGGATATTGAAGCCTTCTGAAGCTATGGTTCCAAGACTACCTAGCAAAAGGGAAAACAGAGAGCATCTCAGCCTGATTTCACGATAACCCATATGAGCCGAGCTGAATGACTGTGCCCCTACAGAATTCTGCCTGTAAACTGATACCCTCAGGTAAACTGAATCCCAAAATTCTGAACCGGTGCCCGCAGGCCTGATGCCCAAACTTGCAAACTGATACATGCATTCCTGTAGAGATACACTCTAAAAGCACATAACAAGCAAGTGAGAGCCAAAACACCCCTATGGAGGGGTAGGGTTTCCCTGTCCTATTTTGTTAGGAGCTAGGGTTTCACTACGCACGTAGCAGTTTCAAACAACCTGTATCGGGTAAGCAACCTGTCCTAGTTTGGAATGGTCACTATAGATCCGAATATGCACTAGGTCGAATGGTCAAAAAAGGTGCCTCGGTAAAACCGGGGTTTCTGTTCCCATACTGGCAGAGCCCACAACCGGTCAGCCTTATGGTCATGCCTTGACAAGACAAGCCTCCGGCAAACCGTTCAGGAATAGCAGATGGCAAAAACGGTGTCCTAGGCGCACTAATGCAAATGCAATGCAAAGAAGCACACGAGTGTAGTCAAAACCAGATATCATGAGTTCGAGTCAAGTTCTCTAAATCCCCAGCAGAGTTGCCAGAAACTGTAACAAGTCCGCGGGGGACCTCGCTACAGTTCGGACTCGATTTTTGTCACGGTTCTTAATCTGAACAAAAGAGTCCAAATCCGGCAAATCGTTTTGAGAAAATAGATTTTTTGAAAGAAGTGCCAAACATGGACTGCATTGCCAGATACAGAGTCGCCACCTAAATATTTTATTTTTGGAAAATTTAGGAAACCCTGACTCGTTTGCCTAAGGCCATGTGTCCGTCATCACCAAAGTTGCCTCGGCTCGGGAACTTGGGGCCGCTCGTCCGATCAAAGATCGGCCTCTACTAACCATGATATTTAGTTTTGAAAACATTGTGTGCTCTTATTCCGGTTATTAGCCTAGATTTACTACGTGATGCGCACAGCATACAAGTATAGACCGGGTCACCTGAATTGGAACAAAACATTTCATGTTTATTTTTTTGAAAGATGGTTTGCTACTCGCAAGTAGGCTTAAAATGCAGATTTTGCCACCCTCAGGTGGGCTTAGAAAAACATGGTTTTGCCACTATCTAGTGGGCTTAAAACTCACAGTTGATGATTTGTCCCAATCCAAACAACCCAACCTCCACCCACAGGCATTCAAGCAGTTATATCACATAAGCACATAGCCTCATGGTAAGCATGCTATTCATGGCAGTCACTCACACGCATGCAAGGATGCTAAAGCATAAGAACTTACCGAGTACTCCAAGCCAAAACAGAAGCTAATTAGAAATCATGCATGATCCTAATTATACAGAAATGCCTAATGCAACACATGCAATAATGCAACTAAGATAGGCTCGGCTATTCTAAACATGGCATATGAGATGCAACAGCTATCAAGTATTCAACTCGGATTTGAAATACAAATGCAGTTAGTATGATGCGCCGAGCCCGGTGCATGCAAAACAGATGAATGAATGCAATCATGCTATCATACTGTAGGCTAATTGAAACATGCCCTAATCTAACCATCATAAGCTGGTAAATAAAAGGGAAGAAAGACGTGGGGTTGGAAGACATACATCACACTCATGCACACTTATTACAATTATGCCCTCACACAGAGGGTCCGAATAAATAATACAGTCCCAAATAAATAATTACAGTCCGAATAAATACAAAATCCTAATTAATTAACTAGGAAAGCTACAAACTAGCATGCAAGCCAAGGACTGCCTCGACTCTGCTTCGGATGATGAATGATGCATGCTTGGGTTGCCTTGCGCGGAAATCCACCGCGATGCCCCAATTAGCCTCTATTTGCAATTGTTTCTTGGAAAGCGCGCCAAGCTCCGGAAGGCTGCTGATTCTTGATTTGCTACAACAGAGAGCAGGAAAGGGGCATGGCAATGTATTTTCACATATGTATGCATGCTTCGATCCTCGTGCCACCAATCACACACCTCGATGCATGATGGCCGAGGAGTCGAATTGCACAACTCAATATGGAATGAATGCACATGAAAATACAACTAAGACCTAACTCCATCATGGACAATCCGGAGTGTCGGTGACTAGGGAATTGAGACACGTTCCGTCACTCGAAGTACGAAACGTACCTCGTTTCCCGTGCTCAGGCTAACTCCTATCCCAAACACAATGCAGTATGCATGATGTGCATGGATGCAACTAAGATACAACCTAACATGCACAATGCTATGAAATGGCATACACGATGCACGAGGTAACATGGCATACATAATGCGCTAACATACAACCTAGCATACACAATGCTGTGAAATGAAATAGCATACACAATGCATAATGGGCTTACACCAACACAAGTGGACCTCGGCCACACTCACATAGGAGGCCATTAGATGAAAATGAGACACTCGAGATGCGTGCACACGTGCATGCAAACCGAGGACCGACCCTAAGGCACCAAATGCCACTCTAACAAAGCATGGCAAGGCATGGAATATGGCATACTAGCATGAAAATTTCAGCGCTACAATATGATGCAAAAAAGCCCCAAAACATAGAAACATGACACCCGATGCATGAAATGAGACTCGAAACTCGAAACTTGGCGCATGGAATGACTTATAGCTATACAAAGCATGAATTATTTGAACATGAAGTATGAAGACAGAATCAAGACAGTCCCAAAACAAGCATATTTCCAGTTTTAAGAAAGGCCAAAAGGTGAACACAAGTAGGGCTAAGCTAACATGCAAAAATAGCCTTGAAAGAGAGATAAAGAAGCAAGTAACAGCTGCTGGCCCTAAATGGCAAAGAGCCCTTCAACAAAGTTGAATAGGGGCTCAAAATGAAGTACTTTACAGTTTACATCAAGCCACGAAAATAAACAAAAGCAGGCCTAAAACATTATGCAAGAAAAAGGGCCAAAGAGGGACAAAGAAGCAAGTGATGGCTGATGGCCTCAAAAAGAGGAGGGCCCTTCAACAATATTGAAGAGGGGCCCAAAACATGATATTTTACAGTTTATGACCAAGCCCAAAACAGTGCACAAGCAAGCTTAAAATACTATACAAAATAAGGCATAAAAGAGAGCTTTAACACAAAGAGCAAAAAGGAACCTTCAAACAGTGAAAGACCCTTGATCAAACATGAAGAGTGGGTCAAAATATGACTATTTACAGTTTGGACCAGAGCCCAAAAAATACAAGCACAAGGAGCTAAAAAAGCATGCAAAAATAGGGCCAAAAGAGAGATAAAGAGGCAAGTGACAGATGGAAGCCTCAAACAGTGAAGATCCCTTCAACAATATTGAAGAAGGGCTCAAAAAAAGCTTCTTTTCAGTTTATGACCAAGCTCAAAACAGTTTAAAAATAGGCCTAAAATACTATGCAAGAAAGAGACATAAATGAGAGCTAAAGGGGCAAGTGGTAGTATGAAGCCTCAAACAAGGAAGAACCCTTAATAAAACATGAAAAAGACCTCAAAACATGACTATTTTTAGTTAGGGTCGCAGCCCAAAAATGTAAGAAAGTGTGGCTTAGATATAGAACAAAATAAAGCACAAAAGATGGAGAATAGGGACTCACCCTTGTAGACCAATGAACCCGCAACTCTTGGCCTGAGAAGTAGTGCTCCTAGCCTCTGGAAAGAGCCTCCAAGCTACTGGAATGGAGTGTTGATTGGTTGGCTTGGAGGTGGAGTAGAATGGGTGTAGGATTTGAGAGGTTTTGAGGGTTGGAGTGTAGAGAGAGAGACATACAATGTAGGAGACTTAAACCAAACTTTCTAACCCTCCAAAAGGGAGCTGGAGGGCATGGTTATATAGGCACAAGAGTGGAAAAGGGGGGGAGATTCAAATTTAAGTTCCCCCCCCCCAAAAATTTCCCCCCTCGGATACAGAATCTAGGGGGGAAAGGAGGTCACAGTTGGAACCAACAGGATGTAAAGATCATGGCCGGCCAGTTATAAAGGTTGCAGGTGGCTAGCCGGCCCTCCCCATGGCCGGCCGACCAAGGGTCAAAAGGGTCAAGACTGATTGTTGGCCGGCCACCTCATGTTGGTGGCCTCCCATGTGTGCTCAACACAACCATGTGGTCAAAAACTGGAGAAGGTGAACCAGGAGAGAGAAAAGCCCATTTTTTGGAGGGGTTCAAAAGGGTCAAAGACAATTACTGGCCGGCCATATCATATTGGTGGCCTCCCAGGTGTCTACAACACAAATATGTGGTTTAAGGCTAGAAAAAGTGGCCTTAGGGTGGTCAACATTGGCTTTCTAGTGAGAAAAATGGGCGACGGAGGGCGATGAAGAAATAAAACTGGTCCTCAGAACAATTGCTGGCCTCCCACCCTTCTACGACCTTCCTAACAATGAAACAGAGGTCCCTTCCAAAAATGAACTCAAACCGATGCAAAACGAAGGTTCGGGGGCCGAAACACGCAGCTCGGGGTCTCGAAAACTAACTGTTAAGCACCGGAGGTGGTGTTGACCATGAAGTTAGTCTCTCGAGCCACAGTGTCTCTCAAAAGGGAGCAAATAAGGCATGTGCCAAAAATCGGAACAAACGGAGGTGGTTAAGCGGTCCCGAACCGAGGCACGCTACCGACGGCTCAGAAAAATCGGAAACCGGGCTCCAAACGGGAAAAATGGCCTACGACCACGAAACGTAGCCTACGGCCACTGAGAGATGATCTACGAGACCTCTCCCTCCCTTCGAGAAGAGAAAACAAAGAAAACAGAGCCTGGTTCGCAAACCGAGGCAAGGCACGAAAGAGTCCGGAAGTCCGGAGGCAAGGCTCGCAGCCGAGACTCTGAAACCTCCGAACGGGCACGATATGCAACATCACCAAGCGCTCAATCGGTGACGTCTGAGTCTTAAGGTCGGTCAAAAATGGGGTGTCTACACCAGGGCCATACCCAGCCCTTGGTGCTTATAATTCTATTCATACAGAATTATGTCCTAATGATCTGATGGTGATATTTTTATAATTAAAATGTATCTTGATGTAAAAGTAATACCTAACATCTAATATATATGTATAAAATAATTATGTATGATGTTGAAAAACAAAATTGTAAGAATAAAGTTGGGCCTAAAGCATGATTCAAGGACTAATTGATAAAAAGTGACAGGACAGTCACAATTCCTCAGCCATACAATCAAATGGACACACAATAGCTTTGATATCTTTCTATCCTTTAGCAATCTACAAAGCTTCTATGATCACATATTGATTTATATCCTTGGATTTCATTCAACATATACAATCTTTTTAAACTTCTTCCAACAATTCTTAGTGAATATCATATAGCCATATATTGAATGAAAATTGCTTTATTAGAAAACTAATTAGAAAATAGAAGAATATTAATATATTTGATGAAAAAGAAAGGAAGAAAACTTCAATGTGGAGAGAGAGAGAGAGAGAGAGAGAGAGAGAGAGAAAGAAGCTTACATTGGGTGCAATCCTTCAATGACTAGAATCTTAGGAGGCTTGATGAGCTTAAGAGGGTCAAGAAGACCAGTGACATGGTTATAAATAGGCTTATCAACTGCAATCCCATCCTTGAGTGCCTTAACTTGCTCATACATTAGTTGTTCTGCTGGTGTTTGCTGTTCTGCTATGGTGAGTAGTGTGGTATATGCTGTTCTGCTGGTGTTTGCTGTTCTGCTATGGTGCTTAGTTAGTGGGTGCTGTATTGCCCTGTTGGTGTATGCTGTTCTACTATGGTGCCTAGTTGGTGGTCTGAATTGTGGGCTGAATTGTTCAGGAAGGCTATCTCTGTTATGGTGGTTGACTTCTGCTGTGGCTCCATTGTTTCAGTTGTTTAATATAAGAAAAGCTTGTCAAAGTGGGGAAAAGTTAGTGCTTATCAGCCTTATTATCTGTTTTGGCTCCTACCAGTTTATCTATCAGTTTGGTTTCTTAGTTCCAAGTTATAGAATAGTTCATCTATCTATTTGTCTTTTATTTTGCTCTCTTTTGTTGGTTCCTCACCAACTGGCGCTTGGAGCTTTTTCTTAGCTCCAAGCTCCTCTTTATTGATGTAATATTTCATACTCTGTATGTTTCATCAATAAAGATTTTGTTTTGCCGATCAAAAAAAAAAAAAAAACTTGCTCATACATTAAATCAAAGTCATTGGCTCTTGGATCAAGTGCAGTCACTTCCTTCTCTTTCCTCCCAGTCTTGTCAAGTGCGTGATAATCATCCAAACAAATCACAATGGTCATGTCACTAATGAGTGTGTTTGAGTCTAGATTCCTACCCCTTGGTGTCTCAGCACCCCCTCCAAACACACTTTGTTAGTCTCCTCATGAATGTGCTTTTTCCACAACCCGAGTCAGCTGCTAAGCTTATTACCACTATCTTGCCATCAGCTGAGCATGTTATTGAACTGATGAGTGTGTTTTGAGTTTTGACTGGATAAAAGTTTTGTAATATTCTGCAACCCAACAGCGTTAGGGTTACCCTTGGGGACATGTAAAAACATTTGAAAAATTATTGGGTTTCTAATTTCAAGGGCCTTTGGGTAATTATGTGATTTAGCCACCCCAATGCTTAGTTAGCACACATTGTAGTCAGGAATGTAATATGAATCATAGTTTATAATCTTTATTTATATACTTATTAACATTTTCTTTTGTTGTTCCTTGTCAAAGGTTGTCAATCTAAATATTGGTGATAATGGGCATACACTTGCAAATTCTGAACACCTTGGAGACAAGTCGACAACTCAGGTGGAAGTTTGGGTTGATGTGACCAGTTGTGAGAAGCAGCTTTTGGAATTGCTTGATGTAGTGAACTACTATTAGAGTATTGTATATTGCTATTAGATTAGGTACTAGTTGTTAATTTGTATTGATGCTTAAAGCTATTAATTTGTATTGTGGTACTTTGGACTGAACAGTATGTTATCTTTGCTTCACTGGTATGTATTGTTGCAAAAGCAACTGATGGTAATTGAGCTAGTCTGTTTTTTCAGTTTTATATGATAACACACACACAATCTTTGCTTCATTGGTACGTATTGTTGCAAAGCAACTGATGAGAATTGAGATGGTCTGTTTTTTTAGTTTTATACGATAACACACCCAAAAAAAAAAAAGTTTTTTGAAAAAACACCACCAAATGACATTATTGTGACATCATACGTTAGTTTGTGGCGGGAGGGGAGACGAATGTCAAAGATTTTGTAGCATTTTAAAAAATGCTGTCTAATATGCTTAGTGACATTTTTCAAACGTTGGAAAGCGATTGTGGTAGCCATATTAGCGACGAAAATATTACACGTCGCTGCAAGTTTTTACGGCTTTTTTCAAGCTTTTAGTGGCGTTTTTAAAACACCGCTAAAACTCAAATTTCCTATAGTGAGGATCTCACAGTAAGATTGTCAAAAACAAATAGGACCCATTAATATATTAGAAAATTCGTGAGACTAATTGAAATAACTGATTTTCATATGAGACTTTCTGATTATTTTCCTTCTTTTAAATTTATTTTTAGATAATGTTAATATTTACTAATTGATTATAATTTTTTTACCACGTGTTTGGTACATTGGAAAATATAAGTTTTTTTTATTACATATAGGTCATTTTACATCTATTTTGTTGATCTTGGATTTGTTTCATTCTTTAATGATCAAGTGCATCACACCCTTACTAATAAATATATAAGTATTATATTCAATAAAGTATCAAAATTTCTAGAGAAGGTGCCAAAAGAAAAAATAATGATTCATTCAGGTTAATCACGTAAAATTATAATAATGACTGCACATAGAGTTCTTGTTAAGGTGTAGAAAATATCAAAGTAATAACAATTTTAAGGGAGTTTTTTTGATAAATCCACTTTCTAAGAGCTTTTTTCTATCCAACCCATATTCTTTTTGACTATTCCATTAGGTCTTATTTAAGATAAGAAGACCAAAATACCCTTTTCATCTACTTATGTTCCATTTAGCTCACATTATTTTCTTATATTTCAATAAGTCCTATGGGTGACATAATTACCAAAATACCCCTAATGTGAATGTTCACACCGTCAATGTGAATGTTCATATCATCAATGTGTAGGGGCTCGACCCATGTCGATTCTCGTGGGTGCCCGAAAAAATTCGAGTTGGGCCGGGGCGGGCCCGGCCCATTGACAATGTAAATATTCACATTGACATGTTAACATTCAGATTAATAGGAGTGAAAAATTGGCCCACATCCCGTGGCGGCACGAAACCCGCCCATGGCCCATGGGCAGCCCGAGATAGGCCCGGTCCGGCCCGTTGACAATGTGAATATTCACATTGACATGTTAACATTCACATTGATAAGAGTATAAAAGTAGTCCGCGGCCCATGGGCGGCCAAAAGCCCGCCCGCGGTCCGGGGCGGGCCCAGCCCAGCCCGTTGACAATGTGAATATTCATATTGATAGGAGTGTAAAATTAGTCCGCACCTCGTGGCTGTCCGAAACCTGCCCACGGCCCGGGGCGGGCCCAACCCAGCCTGTTGACAATGTGAATATTCACATTGACATCTTAACATTCACATTGATAAGAGTATAAAATTGTCCAGCGGCCCAGGGCGGGCCCGGTCCGTTGACAATGTGAATATTCACATTGACATGTTAACATTCACATTAATAGGAGTGTAAAATTAGTCCGTGCCTCGTAGCTGCCGGAAACCCGCCCACGGCCCGTGGGCGGCCCGGGCCGGGCCTAGCCATTTTTTTTTAATTCTTTTTAATTTTTTCTACTAAAATTTTATTATTTTTCACAAAAAAAGACACTAGGCCTCGCGCGCGGGCCGAGCTTCAAACCGAGCCTTGAATGGGCCTTAACCGGGCCGATGGGCCAGGCCGGGCTTCAAAGTGATGGCTCAGGCCCTAGCCTAGGGTCTCGGACTAGGCTCGAGCCTAGGCCCAAACGAGCCTTTCCCGAGCCGGGTCGGGCCGGCCCACGGGCTAAAAAATTAGGCCCAGGCCCTAGCCCTAGCACAAGGGTATTCGGGCTTTGGACGGACTGATGGATCGAGCCTCGGGTCGGGCTGGTGGGCCTGGGCCTAGCCTTGAGCTTAGGTCGGGCTAGGTCAGGCTTGGGCGGCCCTGGCCATTTTTTTTAACTCTTTTTAATTTTTTCTACCAAAATTTTATTATTTTTCACAAAAAAATACATTGCACCTCGGCGTGGGCTGGGCCTTGGACCAAGCCTTGAATGGGCCTTAAGCAGGCCGATGGGCCGGGCCGGGCCGGGCTTCAAAGTGATGACCTAGGCCCTAACCTAGGGTCTTGGACATGCTCGGGCTAGAACCCAAATGAGCCTGCCCCGGGCCGTGGGCGGGCTTCGGGCAGCCCACGGGCCGCGGGCCAATTCTACATTCCTATCAATGTGCATTTTAACATGTTAATGTGAATATTCACATTGTCAACGGGCCGGACCGGGCCTACCTTGGGCCGTCAGCAAGCTTCAGGCAGCGGGCAAATTTTACACTCCTATCGATGTTAATGTTAACATGTCAGTGTGAATATTCACATTTTCACAGGTCAGGCCAAGCCCACCTCGGGTTGCGGTCGGGCTTCGGGCTGCCCACGGGCTGCAGACCAATTTTACACTCTTATCAATGTGAATGTTAACATGTCAATGTGAATATTCACATTGTCAACGGGTCGGACCGCCCTGGGCCGCTGGCCAATTTTATACTCTTATCAATGTGAATGTTAACATGTCAATGTGAATATTCACATTGTTAACAGGCCAGGCCGGGCCCACCCCGTGCCGCCCACAGGCGGTGGGTGGGTTTCGGGCAACCACAAGGCGCAGGCTAATTTTACACTCCTATCAATGTGAATGTTAACATGTCAATGTGAATATTCACATTGTCAACGGGATGGGCCGGGCCCGCCCCGGGCCGCGGGCGGGGTTTTGGACACTCATGGGCCGCGAGCCAATTTTATACTCTTATTAATGTGAATGTTAACATGTCAATGTGAATATTCACATTGTCAACGAGCCGAACCGGACCCACCCCGGGCCGCCCATGGGCCGCAGGCGGGTTTTGCGCCGCCACGGGACGCGGGCCAATTTTACACTCCTATTAATGTGAATGTTAACATGTCAATGTGAATATTCACATTGTCAACAGGCCGAGCCCGCCCCAGCTCGCGGGCGGGTTTCGGGCCGCCCACGGGCCAATTTTACATTCCTACCAATGTGAATTTTAAAATATGAATATTCACATCATAAAATTGCTAACCGTTCAAAAAATATTTGTAAGGGTATCAAAATTAAATATAAAGGCATAAGTGTCCAAGAAAATAGTGTAAATCAAGAAAAATGACTTTATGGAATAAAACTATACATACATGGGACTAAATGGGTTAAAAAATTTATTCATGGACTTCTTGAGTTAAAACACTTTTAAATGGGATTTATCAATAAAAATCCCAATTTTAATGTATTTTTCATTTTTTATATATTTTATTTTTTTTAATATACATTTTACATGTATATTAAGACTAATGATTATCGATTATAGGTCATTAACATTTTCATAGCAAAAGATAATATTTCAAAATCATTTAATGTAGGGAAAATTACAAAAAATAAAAAAAAATAAAAAAATAAGAGTTTGACCTTTGTAACAAAATAAATTCTGAAATTTTAATTTTGTTAATTTAAACCCTGAGCTTTTAATTTGTTTTCAAACTAAACCATTTGTCTATTTTTGTTAAGTAAAATCAATATATATATATATATTAGTCATTAAATTCAATGAAAATGTGTATTTTAGACATTTTATATATATTGACATTAAATTTAATGACTAAAATACTTTTTTTTTTGTCAGATTTAAATAATGAAAATAGGCAAATAGTTTAGATTGAAAATAAATCAAAAGATTATAATTTAAATTAAAAAAATTAAAAATTAAAAATTAAAAATTAAAAATTTATTTTGTTAAGGGCAAACCCTGATTATTTTTATTTTTATTTTTATTTTATAATTGTCCCTTTAATATATGTATTGAGTAAGGATGTGCACAAATACATATTCATCTTTTAAGGAAGCCCGCAGTTGACAAAGAGAGAATGGAGAGGAAAGATTGTGGAGGGTGGCAACCGGTAGTTCGACGATGAGGATTGATCAAGACTACAAGGGATTCAAAAGTGGGTGAGCTATTTACAGTATTTGTGGATAATATCCTTGAGTCAATGAATCCGAAAAGTTTGTTTGGGCTATTTACAAAGTTTGGTATTGTTAAGGATGTGTTCATCCCAAAGAAAAGGAGGAAGACCACAGGTTCGAGATTTGGCTTCACAAGATATGATTGTTCGGTGGCAGCTGAGATTGCAGTTCAAAGGGTAATGGGTTGTGGTGTGATGATAAAGCTTTAAAGGTTAAAGGGGCTGACTTTGAATGGAGAGACCATGACCAAGTCAAGCAGCCTAGGGGATTTAATCAGAGGACTAAAACCATGGAAAGAATTAGGAACCGTAATGCTCAAGGAGGAGGAATACAAAAAGGACAGGATTTTGGAGGGTTAAAATCTTATGCGGAGGCTGTTGGAAAAGGTGTTGTACAAGGTAGAGAGGAAGTTGTGGTTCAAGTATCAGAAGTTGGTAATAGGTGGTTGTATGAAAGCTTGATCATCAAGCTGCGTGCCTTTTTCTCCTTTTCAGCTTTTAAAGAGGAATGTCAGAAGAGGGGTTTCCAGGAGGTAAAAATTAGAGCAGGTGAAGGTAGAGTTGTAATCCTAACGTTCAATTCAGTCATGGAGATGAAAAGGCAGAAGGAGGTACTGAAGGAATGGATATTTGAATGATGTAGTTCAATGGAGGAATGGAATACGAGATGTAATGTTACTCAAGAAAGGTGTGTGTGGATTAGTTGTTATGGTGTTCCATTTAATTTATGGAGTGTGGCTACATTTAGAAGTATAGGGGCTATATGGGGAGAAGTAGTGCAATTACATGAGGACACCATTAACAATGTTTCTTTTTGTGGTGGGAAAGTTCGAGTCATAACAAAATCCATGGAGTTTATCAATAGGACTATACGATTGAGTTGTAATGGAGTAATATACCCAGTAAGGATTTGTGAATGTCCTGAGAGTTCGGAGATGTTAGTTTGTAGTAAGAGCTTTTCTGTTGATAGATTGAAGATGTTAAACGATCCTAATGGTGAGGAGAAGAAAGATAGATGTTCAACTGTTAAAGGTGACCAAAGAGGTAGTACACAGTTGGCAAGAAGGATTGAGGTCAGGGATGATGAGGTGGAATGCTATGATGAGGTGGCCCAATGTAGTACTTCCATACTACCTAGGGATGGAATAATCGGAGCTGTCTGCATAGAGATGATATTAATGTTGAAGGTAGTGATAGTTGGGTGTCAGAAACATGTCTGGTTGGTACAAAAGAGAATGTGGAAAAACCAAACGGTGGGATGAGCTGTAGGGTGGAGGAGCAGATGATGATGGAGATTCCAAGAAGAATGAATAAGGATAGGGAGGTAGTTGGGGAAGTAGTTGGTGAAGAAGAAATTGTGACCATTGGGTTTGTCAAAAGCATTAGTGGGTCTGAGGAAATTGGGCCTAGTATCAATATTCAAGTAGTGTTAGAAGGGGCCCAGTTAAGAGGTGTTAGAAGTGGGCCAGGGGTAGAAGTCAGTATTTTGGGATTGGGCCAAGATTATAGTGTTGGGGCTTAGCCCAACTTGCATCCAATAAGGCTGTTAGATGTTAATGGAAGTGAGGATGTGTAGTCGACAGTTCACAAGTCAGAATAGGTGGGGAGAGATGCTAATCACCAAAGAAAATTGGGAGGATATGGAGGTACAAAAGGAAGGGAGAGGAGGCGAGTACAGAGAAAACAAACTTTATTCTTATCTAGGTTTCAAAGAGGAGCAGTATTCAGGGCAGCAGCTACTGTTTTATCTCACTCTCTATCAAATGAAAGTCAACTAAGTAGGAGGAGGAGAAGAGCATTGAGGAAGCACAAGCAACTCTGCAGCTTGGTCAACGTTTGGGGATGAATTGTGAAGGCAAAGAGAATGAAGTAATTCAAAGAATTGTTCAGCTGGAGCTACAAGATGAAGAACGATTTGAAAAGGGAAAAAGGGGTGTGCTGGATCAAACCTAATTGACCAAAAAGATTGGGGTCTAATTGGAGTATAAACTAGTGATCAATGAAGGTAATGACTAGGAATGTTAGAGGGTTGGGAAGAGTAGATAAACGGCGTAGAGTCAGACAAGTTCTGCAGGAAAGGAAGGTGGATGTTCTGCCTTTTCAAGAAACGAAAAAAAAATAGTATGGATGAGATGTTTATTAGATCAATTTGGCCATGGAAGAGAATGGAGTTTATGGTTGTTGATTCTGAAGGTAGTGTTGGAGGAATATTGAGTGTCTGGAATACAGAGGTGTTTAAGCTACTAGAGTGTTGGAGGAATATTGAGTGTCTGGGTTATGTCTAGCTGGGAGAGGGTCAGGTAGAGGTTGAGGATCGAGGGGTTTGAGATACGCTCTTTCCATCATGACTTTTAGTGCGCTAGTCAGGCTCGTGTAGAGGGGGGTGAAAGTTCTGCCCTGAGCTCGGGCTGGGCCGGCGGTTTGTAGGCTTGGATTAGCAAAAGGGTTGGCTGTGGCGACTGTATTGATTTCTGCGGGTTTGGAAATAGTGCTATTACCAGCATTGGTACTCCCTGAAATCACCCTCGTTGGTTTACTTGTTCTAGGAATGATCCCACTGTTGAACGCATTCTCGATCTGAACCCCCAGTTCACACAAACTTTTGAAAGTAAATAGCGGTGCGCCTATTAACTTTTGCAACATATCATGCTCGAGGTTTCGCACCATCATCTGCACTTGATCCCTCTCAGAAGGGCGGCGATCTATCATCTGTGCTACCTTTGCTCTCTACCTTGCAACAAATTCCACAAAAGGCTCTGTTGGGTTTTGGCGGGTTGTTTCAAGCTCTTGCAAGGTCATTTCAACTTGGGTATTATAGGAATACTGATCGACAAAGGCCTCAGCCAATTTTTCCCAATCTTGCTTCACTTTGTCCTCCAACTTAGTGTACCAAATGGCTACTACACCCGACAGGGTTCTTCCATACAAAGAGAGTTTCTGTGGCTTAGTCAAATCCATCGGCTTCAGAACATCCAAGAAAAGTGGGATATGTACCATTGGATCTCCAGACCCGTTGAAACGGTCAATATATGGCATTTTGAATCTGTCTGGGAGCCATACGGCAGACTCGGTGTGCCCATCCTCAATGTCGGGAATGGAGTTAAGGCCCTGTGCTTTCTTGAATTGCTTCTCAAGGTTCGCAATTTTCACCGTGGTCGGATCGAGGTCATTACCATTAAGGGGATAAATCCTCCCCTTAGGCTGCACCAGGGGTTTAACAACTCGGGCTTGAGCCAACCCTTCTTGGGGATCCGGACCCTGCAAATTTTCAGCTGGCGGAAGTGGGTCAAAGTTCGGCTGGGGCCCCGAAGCTAGATGTGAGGCAGATGCCCTAGCATTAGTCTCATCCTGCACGGCAGTTCCCTGATTTAACACTGCTATCACGGCCACTAATTCTTCCGAACCCTGTGCCATCACAGGTCTACTGATGATGTGACCGGTGACTGTCGGATCAGATGAACCAATGAACCCTGTCTGGACCTTCTTTGCCTTACCACTAGCGAAGGAAAACTGGTTACCCTTGAACTGAATCTCTAACCTGACAAAGTCTATCAACATAAGTCCAATGAATCTGGGGGATATCGAAGCATTCTGAAGCTACGGTTCCAAGACTACCTAGCAAAAGAGAAAATAGAGAGCATCTCAGCCTGATTTCACTAGAATGGACTTGAGCATAGCTGAATGACTACACTCTTTACTGAATTCTACCCCAAATTCTGCCTATAAACCGATACCCTTAGGTAAAATTGATTCCCCAAATACTGATGTCCTCGGGTTAGAGACCCAGACTTGCAAACTGATACATGCGTTCCTTGTAGAGGCACACTCTAAAAGCACATAGCGAGCAAGTGAGAGCCAAAACACCCCTATGGAGGGGTAGGGTTTCCCTATCCTATTTTGTCAGGAGCTAAGGTATTACTACGCACGCAGCGGTTTCAAACAACCTAAAATCGGGTAAGCAACCTATCCTAGTTTGGAATGGTCACTATGGATTTCGATATGCACTAGGTTGAATGGTCAAAAGGGTGCCCCGATGAAAATTAGGGTTTGTGTTCCCATCGTGGCAAAGCCCGCAACCGGTCAGCCTTATGGCACGCTTCGCAAAGCGAGCCTCCGGCAAACTGTTCAGGAATAGCATACGGCAAACACGGTGTCCTAGGCGCACCAATGCAAATGCAATGCAAAGAAAAACATAAGTGTAGTCAAAACCAGATACCAAGAGTTCGAGTCAAGTTCTCTAAACTCCCCAGCAGAGTCGCCAGAAACTGTAGACGTTCCCGAACGTCCTGGGAGGCAATCCCGTTTTGTTCATTTGGGCTCACTACAGTTCAGGACTCATTGTCACGGTCCTGTATCTAATCTCGCATAGTACAATGCAAGACCGATGAATCATCAAAGAGTCCAAATCCGGCAAATCGTATTTTAAAACAGATTTTTTGAAAGAAGTGTCAAACATGGACTGCTTTGCCAAATACAGAGTCGCCACCTAAATATTTATTTTGGGGGAATTTAGGAAACCCTGACTCGTTGCCTAAGGCCACGTGTCCGTCATCACCAAAGTTGCCTCGCCTCGGGAACTTGGGTACGATTGGGGAAGGTCACTTCGTGAGCACCCCCGCTCGCCCGATCAAAGATCGGCCTCTACTAACCATGATATCGAGTTTTGAAAACATTATGCGTTCTTATTCCGGTTTATTAGCCTAGAATTACTATGTGATGCGCGCAGCATACAAGTATAGATTGGATTGCCTGAATTGGAACGAAACATCTCATGTTTGTTTTGAAAACAGTTTGCTACTCGCAAGTAGGCTAAAATGTGGATTTGCCATCCTCAAGTGGGCTTAGAAAACATGATTTTGCCACTCTCAAGTAGGCTTAAAACTCGCAGTTGATGAATTGTTCCAATCCAAATAACCCAACCTTCACCCACAGGCATTCAAGCAGTTATATCATATAAACACATAGCCTCATGGTAAGCATGCTATCATGGCAGTCACTCACACACATGCAAGGATGCTAAAGCATAAGCGCTTATCGAGTACTCCAAGCCAAAACAAAAGCTATGTTAGAAATCCATGCATGATCCTAACTATGCTGAAATGCCTAATGCAACACAGGCAGGAATGCAACTACAATAGGCTCGGCTATTCTAAAGATGGCATGTGAAATGCTACAACTAACAAGTATTCAACTCGGAATTAAAATACAATGCAGTTAGTATGATGCGCCGAGCCCGGTGCATGTAAAACAGATGAATGGATGCAAACATGCGAGCATAAGTATGCTAATTGAAACATGCCCTAAACTAACCATCATAAGCTGGTAAATAAAAGGGAGAAAGACGTGGGGTTGGAAGACATACATCACACACACACACGCTTATTACAATTGTGCCCTCGCTCGGAGGGTCCGAATAAATAATACAGTCCGGATAAATAATTAAATATTACAAAACCCTAATTAATTAACAAATTAACTAGGAAAGCAAAATAAACTAATATGCAAATCCATGGACCGCCTCAGCTCTGTTCCGAATGATGAAAGATGCATGCTTGAGTCGCCTCGTCGGAAAATTCCTCGCGATGCCCCGATTTGCCTCTGTTTGCAATTAATCCCAGAATGTTGTGCAAAGCTCTAGAAAGTTGCTGATTTCTGGTTTGCTACAACAGAGAGCAAGAAAGGGGCATGACAAAGTATTTTCACATATGTATGCACACCTCGATCCTCGTGCCACCAATCATGCATCTCGATGCATGATGGCCGAGGAGTCGAATTGCACGACTCGATGTGAAATGAATGCACATATAAACACAACAAGGCCTAGACTCCATCATGGTTAATCCGGAGTGTCGGCGATCGGGAATTGAGGCACGTCTCGTCACTTTGAGTACGAAATGTCCCTCGTTTCCCGTGCTTGGGCTAACTCCTATCCCAAACACAATGCAAATGAGATGGCATACACAATGCGACTAACATGCAACCTAGCATACGCAATGCTATGGACTAAAATGGCATATACAATGCACGTGACACAACATGGCATGCACAATGCACTAACATGCAACCTAGCATACGCAATGCTATGGACTAAAATGGCATACATAATGCACGATGGACTTACACCAATATGAGTGGACCTCAGCCACACTCAAATCAGTGGCCATATGAGGAAAATGAGACAACCGAAATACATGCAAACACGCACAGATGCCAAGGACCGATCCTAAAGCATAACATGCAACTCTAACTAAGCATGGCAGAGGATGAAACATGGCATAGAATGGGACATGATATAGCTCTGAAATGGCAACATACAAATATGTCACACAATGTATGCTAGGTGGCTCGGGTACCGAAACTAGTGAAGTGCGTTACACTAGAGGTACATAAAGCAATGCACGAATGGCAAAACCAATCCTAAATAGACCCTAGGCAGGTCTGAAACAGTGGGGAAATGGCCTAAAATGATGGCTCGGAATGCAAAGAAATGGAGCTCATTCAATGGTCGGTAAATGAGGCATACAAGCCCGACTCTCAAACACATTTAAAGAGTATAAAACATGACAATATGGCATTCAAACAAGCTCTGAAATATGATGTATAATGGGCCCAAAACATGAACACACCTCAGTATATGCATGTAATGAGCCTCAAAACTCAAAGTTAAGCATGGGTATTGAACTACAAGCATGCAAAACAAACATCATTCGACCATGAGACCCAAAAACAGAGCTAGGGCAGTCCAAAATATGCACAAAATCAGTTTAAGGCAAGGCCAAAAAGAGCTAAAATCAAGGGTCAACAAAGCATGCGAAATAAGCTAGTGAACCATGATTTACACTACAAATATGTGAAGCACATGAGGGTTCACCAAACCAGCCAAAAACAGAAGTATGCCATGCTAAAATATGCCCAAAAACCCATGGAAACTCAGTCAACACATGTTAGAATGAGGTGCTCCTTTGAGAGGCCATGCAAGGGGTTGTTCCACGACGGATACACAAAATGGCAAAACCACCTCTGGACAGAGGTTATGAGGGTCCTAAAACTCACCAAAAAGGCCTTGAAATTAGTCTAGGAAGCATGCAAGTGAAAGCCCCTTTGAAAGGCCTTGGATAGGATTGCTCTACACATGCATAATAGACACTTTATATGGAAAAATGGGCTCTGGAAAGAGCTAATGAAGACCTTAAAACTCACCAAATAGGGCCTGAAATATGACTTTGAAACATACAAAGTGGAGCTCCTTTGTAAGGCCAAAAGGGCCAACAAACAAGGCAAGGAGAGAGGGGGCCACCCCCCTTTGATTTTGACTCTCGAAATAGTATGCTAGCCACTGAAAATTCACTGGATTTCAGCGGCTAGAAGGCCAAACAAAGCACAAAACCAAGGCCTAGATGCAAGGCTCAAAATAAGATGCAAACAAGCATGCAAGGGGGTAGATGACCCCCAACAGAAAAATGACCTTAAACAATCTTCAATAGGAGCTCAAAATAAGACTTTTTTCGATTTATGTCAAGGCTCAAAAATGCTTGCAAGTAAGGCTAAGATATGAAGTAAAATAAGCCTTAAAAGAGGGATGGAGCATACAAGGGGGTAGATGACCTCTAACAGGAAAATGTCCTTGAACAAACTTCAAGAGGGACTCAAAATAAGACTCTTTTCAGTTTATGTCAAAGCTCTAAAATTCTTGCAAGTATAGCTAAAAGATGGATCAAAATAATGCTCAAAAGGGGGGGAAATGATTACCCTTGAAGACCAGCAGAAACCAGCAGCCTCTGGACCCAAAAAACCCAACCTTGAACCTCTGAAAATACCCTCCAAGGACCTTAGGTTGATCATGGAAGTGTTAGGCTATGAGAGGTGGTGCAAAGGGGCCAAGAACCAAGCAATTTAGAACTCAAAAGAGAGAGATATAAAGAGATATATTGTTTAGCCCTAGCAATTTTCTGAACCCTTTCAAGTGAGGGATATGGTTTCTCTTATAGAACAAAAGGTCTAAAGCTTCTCAAAGAAGCTTCAAACCAAGGGCCAAGATCCTCCATACATGTGTATGGAGGATGCAGCAAATGCCTCCCAGCTGGCACAGCTGGAACACACTCACTGAGACAAACAGGATGGGAGCTGACCGACCAGTTCAAGTGGTCGACCGACCACTTGACCTGGTCGGCCGACCAGGTCAAAAGGGTCAAGGTGGTCGGCCAGCCCTTAAGATGAAGCCCCAGAAGTTATCTTTCCAATGGTGCAAACCTTGCATTAAAATTCCATCTGTGCAAAAAGTTATGCCTGTTTTGGTGAAGCCGCGCAGGTTCGGTCCAACCGGATTAATGCCCTACTTCAACCAACCATATCTCCCCCACCCGGACTTGGCTTTAGTAGATTCTTGAGTGCAAAATGAAACCCCAGAAGTAAGCTTTCCAACGGTGGTGGCCTCATATCTTAAATCCAAGTATGCAAATGAATAAGCCCTATTTAGCGAGGACCGCTCGACTTTTTCTCTTCTTCCCGGATTCATGCCGAACCACTTTTTACCACCTAAGTGGTCGACCATCTGATTTTCTGGTCTACCATGTGGCCACATTGAAGCCACAGAAGTTAGCTTTCTAATGGCGCAAACCTTGCATTAAAATTCCATCTGTGCAAAAAGTTATGCCTGTTTTGGTGAAACCGCGCAGATTCGATCCAACCGGATTGATGCCCTACTTCAACCAACCATATCTCCCCCACTCGGACTTGGCCTTAGGAGATTCTTGAGTGCAAAATGAAGCCTCGGAAGTAATCTTTCCAACATTGGTGGCCTCATATCTTAAATCCAAGTATGCAAATGAATAAGCCCGATTTAGCGAGGACCGCTCGACTTTTTCTCTCCTTCTCGGATTCATGTCAAACCACTTTTGACCACCTAAGTGGTCGGCCATCTGATTTTCTAGTCTTCCATGTGGCCACATTGAAACCCCAGAAGTTAGCTTTCCAATGGCACCAACCTTGCATCAAAATTCCTCCTGTGCAAAGAGTTATGCCCGTTTCGGTGAAGTCGCGCAATTTCGGTCCTACCCAGATTCATGCCGAACTTCTCCTAAACTAGTTTTCTTCTCTCCTCTCCTCTTTTCTTCAACTCCAAACCCCTAAACAAGGTGTTTTGAAAGATTTTTCAAAGATTTCATCTCTCTTTCATTCATTTCCACTCTGTCCTAACTCGGTTTACCGAAAAGCGCAACATTTAACAAAATGCGAGCCTCAGAACATCGTAAAAACTTTATTTCTAAAACGTTTTGAAAGAGAGGGTTTTAAGGTCTAAAATCTTTTGATCAAGATTGTTTTGGTCCAAAAAGGGGTATGAAGTTGAGATTTGACTCTCTCCTTACCGAAGAAACTGAACCTTTCCCCTGCACACCTTTCTCCACCATGTAAACCATCAGTCGCGTCCAAGTCTTAAGGGCGGTAAAAAATGGGGTGTCTACAGCTGGTAGGCTAACCTTGGTTAAATCAGTTATGGATAGTTTACCTGGGTATTATATTTCAAGCTTTAAATTACCTAAAGGATCGCTAGAGAAATTGATAAGTTGAAGGCTGCTTTCTTATGGGGCAGTACTAAGTTAAAAAGAAAGGTTCATATGGTAAAATGGAAGGATGTCACAAAGAGTAAAGATTAGGGAGGGCTAGGTATAAGGAAGGCTAAGGATATAAATGATTGTATGTTGCTAAAGTGATGGTGGAGATATGGAGTAGAGGATGAGTCACTGTAGAAAAGGGTTGTGGTTAGCAAGTATGGAGCTGATAGGGACAGGTGGATACCAATATAGAATAGGGAAAGCAAGGAGTCTATTTTGTGGAGTGATATTCCGAGAGCGGCGGAAGTTAATCCTAAGTTGTATCAATTTTTTGTGTCAAAGCTGAAGATTGTGGTTGGGGATGGGTATCGGATACAGTTTTGGCATGATAGGTGGTGCATGGAATTGTAGTTAAAAGAGGAGTTCCCTAGGTTGTTTAGACTCTCTATAGAGAAAGATGAAAAGCTGATTTGTTTTATGTAGAGGAGGGACAGAGATGGTCACTGGAGACTACAGTTTAGAAGATCTTTGTTTGCGTGGGAGGTAGAGGAGGTTAAGAAGCTGCAAATGATGACAAAGGATATGCCCAGGTTGAATGATAATCTGTGTGATGTTGTCAAGTGGACTGCATCCTCATCTGGTGTGTTCACAGTGGCATCTGTGAGAGTGTGGCTTCACAAAAATTCTGGTCCTAGTCTACTGGTTCCTAGGATGCTATGGAATAATTTGGCACCATCTAAAGCACAATTCTTGAGTTGGTTGGCTTTGAGAGGAAGGGTTAAGTCATTAGTTGTTTTGCAAAGATTATGGGTGCTAGGTAGTAGTGTGAGTGTTGTATGCCCATTCTGTTCAGCTGCAGAAGAGTCTGTGGGTCATCTTTTTGTGCAGTGTACTAAAATATGGAAGGTTTGGAGAAGGTTGTTGCAATGGTGGAATTTATGCTGGGTATCTCCTGCTTCAGTGGATGGTGTGCTTTCTTGGTGGTTGGGAACTAAGCATAGGAAATTAGTAAAGAAAATCTAGGTGATGGTACTAGTGGTATTGTTGTGGTCAACGTGGAGGCTTAGGAATGAGGTTATATTCAAAGGTCATCTGCCAGATATGAAGGAACTTGGTGAGTTAGTAAAAGCGAGGGTTGGGTTATGGGTTAGATCTTCTTTACCTAATGTCCATTACTCAGTGCATCAAATTGTAGAGAATCTAAGTCAGGTAAGGGAATGCATTTGAGATGTCTGGGTATAGGTGGTTGCTGTGTTCTGTAGGTGGATGGGGGCTGGTGTGTTCTACTGCTACTCTGTTTTTATTTTTGCTGTTTGGTTGGTATCTTACTAGCCTTGGGGTGGTGTTGTCAGATGATTGAGTTTGCTTCTTGGTGCCAACATAGTTGGGATTGGGAAGTTTGATGATGTTTGCACCTTTTCATTCCTTCCTATTTTTTCCTTTATTGTTGTATCGCCTATACTTTGTATTGGTTGATTTATTAATAAAGGTTCTCTTTTGATTGATCAAAAGAAAAAGAAAAAAAGGATGTGCACAAATACCATGTTTGTTTGGCTCTTTGGGAAAGAGGATTGGACAAATAGTTTGTGAGTGTTTGATTGGGAACATAAGTGAGGGGATTAACTATTTCCTTAGACTAGTAATCACCCAATGTGGTAGCATTACAGAAAATTAAGATTTTAGAGACCAAAATTTAAGGACACAATTATTTTTTAGGGATCAAATATTTTTGTTGCGATAAGTGTCGTCATTATAATTTTGGCAATAGAAATTGAAAATTAGTGATGAATTATTATCTTTTACGGACCAAATTTTTTGTCTCAAAAAATAAACATTTTTTAGATCAAATTATTTTGTCCCTAAAAGTATATTTATTAGTGACGTTTTCAAAATTTTGTCATTAAAAGTTTTTTTTTTAGCTTCTCGGGATGACATGTTAACAACTATCCTCAATACGATAGAAATTAGTCCCTAAATATCTTTTGCAACAAAATTTTCACTTTTAGAGACCAAAAAATTTATTTTCTATAACTCTTATATGTTGTAATGTAAGACAAATAAAGCTATGGAAAGGTTGAGATTAGAAATTGAGTGAGGGAATTAGTGAATTTTTAAATAATTTATAAGCCAAATTATATTTTTTAGAACAAAAAAATAATAATAATTATAATATTAAAAAAATAATAAAAATTAAAAAAATATTAATTTTATATATTAATACTATCTATGGTATTACTAATACGATGGTGTACAAACAAACAATTTTTTATCTTATATCTCTAACTTAATATCATTATACTAATAATCTCCTCACTCAATCTCACCATACTCTTGATCTCCTCCATTCTGTGTAGCCAAAAAACATGGCTGATGTTGTCGTTTGCACACCAAAATATTCTATATATAACCAAGTAATAACTACTACTCCGAAGTACAGCGATTATGACCAGGTGTCGATCTTCAGAGACTTATCGAGTTGTGTTGACTCAAAAATAATAATGAAAGTAATTTAAAATGATTGATTTTGAAAATTAGTTTTGAAAATAATAAAACTAAACTTAATAAAACATAAAATAGGTAAAATAAAATAAGAAATATTTTAAGGTTTTGAATCCACCGCAAATCTGATAATTAGGGGTTATTGTATTAGTGAAACTTATTAGGTGTACCATCCTTATATATATATATATATAATATCAGTGGGAAGGGGGGTGTAGGCAAGCTGACACTCTCGTTGATAATTTTTATTTTTTTATTTAATTTATTTTCTAATATATATAATAATATAATATGTAAAATATTTAACATGTATTATTCACTTTAATATTTGTACAAACATTTAAAATATATTAAAACACATAAAAAGATGTAAAATTATAAAATAGTAAAAGTAAACAGATTAATAAAATATATTTTAATGGGTCAAATATGTAATATTTAGCCCCAATCAATAGCCAAATTATTTATGTTGTGTATAAATAAAAACTCTCAATAAACCAACCTAGTACACAATCTATCTTAAATTTGTATGCGAAGACTTTATTTATTTACATTAACTTATATTTCTCTTTGTTTGAACGAAATTTTTATTTAATAACTATTCATTCACATAGACAACCTGGTTGTCACTGTCACTCATATAATTATAGGACAAGTAATACAAATAGGAAAAAAATAAATAAATAAGAATAAGAAAATGTTTCAGTGCTCGAAATTGTCGTGGCTCGAACGGCTCGACAGCCCAAAACG
The DNA here is from genome assembly GCA_036172215.1 of Camellia granthamiana. Classification (NCBI taxonomy): domain Eukaryota; kingdom Viridiplantae; phylum Streptophyta; class Magnoliopsida; order Ericales; family Theaceae; genus Camellia; species Camellia granthamiana. Next base: position 33,788,018 of record CM069914.1, read on the forward strand.
ACGTCGTTTTGGGCTGTATTTTTTTTTTTTTTTCTTCTTCTTCTTCGTCATTTTGGGCTGAAACCAGAGGGAGAGGGAGAGGGAGAGAGAGAGAGAGAGAGAGAGAGAGAGGAGCCGCCGTCGTCGTGTCGCAGCCCTCCGCCCCTCGTCGGCTCTGCCCCGATTGCGTCGCCTCCGTTGCCTCCGCCACCTCTACCCCCTCCTCCTCCTCCTCCTCCTCCCCTCCCCCTCCATTTTTTAGGCCCCCTCCAGTCCCCTCCTCCCTCCTCCCCTCCTCTCCTCTCCTCTCTTCTCCCCTCCTTCCTCCTCCCCCTCCATTTCTGCGTCTGGAAAAAAAAAAAAAATGACATTCCGGCCATTCGAGCTACGTAGCTTTCGAGCTACGTAGCAAGACCGATAAGAATAATAACAATACAAGCACTCTTACCTCATGTGTTGCATTGCATTATTACACAAGACGATAATATATTTATAATGCGTACACGACAAACATTTCGCTCTTTATTTTCTCTGTCTAAACCAATGCATTCACACAATTAATATCAACCCACTTCATACTATCATCATATGTGTTTGGTTGAATTTTAAATTTTAATTTAATAGAAAAACTAATTTAAAATTAATTTGAAAAAAATAAACACAAAAAAATATTTTAAAATTTTAAAAATTATTTCTACCTCAAAAAAAAATCATATGAAAATATTAATATTTAATCACATGAAAAATATTTGTAACATTATTTTTTCAAGTTTTTTTTAATATTTTTTATCTCACCCAAAAAAAAAAAAAATGGGGAAAGATGTGAGAAAATAAGAAATCTATGACTTCAGTAGAGTTCTTTTGAGGAGTGTGTATTGCTTCGGTTTGCATGGAGGAGGTGATGGAGACGAATAATTTTTTATTTCTAAATGAGGAAATGGTGAAACATAAAGGATAAAATGTAATTTAATTTTTCTTAAAAGAGTAAAATCGGATAAACCCTTTCTGCATATGTATCTTTTTTTTCTTTTCTTTTTTTTTTTTCTCTTTTTGAGTTAATTACACTTATCTCTCTTACACTTTTATTATATTCTTACTTTTGATCTATTTATTTTCAATTGTGATTGATAGTCAATCCTGGATATTTTAAATCAAGTTACAATGTCATCATTCTATTTATTTATTGTCAATGAAATTGGTGAAAATTACGATTTTAATGAAAGTGCAAAGATTAAAATAATTTTGATAAAATGAAGAAATGTTAATGAGAAAAAAAAGTGTCACTTTTACCAATTTAACAAGTTACGTCAATCATATTAATTATAAATGGACAAAAGTGTGATATTATAGCTTAATTTAAAATGTAAGACATTAGCTGACATAATTAAAAGGGAAAAGGCCAAAATGACATTACAATAAGTGTAATTAACCCATTTCCTTTCCTTTAAATAGAGGTTGTTTCACAGCCAAACAATCACAACAGCAGCATCAGCAGCAGCTTTGTTAGAAACTCATTGCAATGGCTCTTGCTCTTCTTAAACTTGTAGTTCCAACCTCTTCTCTTTACACTTCAACTAGGATACCATCTCAAAGCTGTGCATCATCACAATCTGCTGCTTCCATTGATCATGGCCGAGCTCTGCGCACCGTTCGATGCATCAGTTTGAACCAGACTTGTGATCAGACGATTGTTAGGCGAACCGCCAACTATAAACCTCCCATTTGGGACTATGACTCTCTGCAGTCACTAAATAGTAAATATGTGGTATATATATGATTTTTATTAATTTTATTTACTTTCTAAATTGTGTTTCATTTGAAGCAATGTTTTGCTTGCTAACATTAATTAATACTTTTTTTTTTTTTTTTTTAAGGGAGATATATATGTAAAGGGTGCTGAAAAGTTGAAGGAAGAAGTGAAGAGAATGCTTGCAGAAGTGGTGGATCCATTGGGTGGACTTGAGATGATCGATGACTTGCAAAGGCTTGGAGTGTTTTACCACTTTGAGGATGAAATAAAGAGAGTGTTGGACAATATTAGAAATGATGATAAGTGGAACAATGAGGATTTACATTCTACAGCTCTTCAATTTAGGCTTTTGAGACAACATTATAATATACCCCAAGGTACTTCAATGATTCCCTCAACTTTATTTTTTATTAGGGTAAATTATAAACACATATTTTAATATTTATTTAAAATACGAATTATCTCTTATAGTTTTAAAAATTACATATTGTCCTCTACTGTTTTTAATTCATAACAAATACTCATTTTTATTAATAAATTATTAAGTTAATTAACAGTTTTTAATGATGTTAAAAATTTATTTCAATTAATTATTCACATAATTTTATTATTGTATAAGAAACAGTTAAGAATTTCATTTTTTTCAATTAATTCTGTTAAATAAAAAATTTTGACAATAAGATATTTATAATTTTTTAAATCATAGAAAATAATTCGTATTTTAAACGAATCTCAAAAAGTACATTTATAATTTACCTTTTTATTATTTATTATTTGGTTTTACGTATTGGCCAATTCGTGATAAATCACTTTATATTTAATGCGCACATTATAATATATAAGAGTTTTAGACATTAAATTTTTTAATTGCTAAAAGTAAAAATTTTGTTGTAAAAGACATTTAAGGACCAATTTTTATCATCATGAGGATAATCGTTTAAAAATCGTCTTAAAAAGTCAAAAATAAGGCTTTTAGCTACAAAATTTTGAAAATGTCACTTATAAATATACTTTTAGAGACAAAATAATTTAATCTCAAAAGGGTTTATTTTTTTAGACAAAGAATTTAGCCCCAAAAAGATAATAATTCACCACTAATGCCTAATTTTCATTACTAAAAATATAATAACGATACTTGTTGTAACAAAAATATTTAATACCTATAAAATAATTTTATTCTTAAATTTTAATTGCTAAAACCTTAATTTTCTGTAGTGAAATTAACTCACAACCGATAAGCCCTGTTCGGCAGTGTTGGGTGGTGGGTTTTTCCAATAGGCGGTAATAAATTGTTGTGAAATAAACCACATACACAAATAATAACAAGAAGAATCAATCATAAATAAGAAAATATGGTATAAAAAATTGCTCATGTTGATAGCTCATACTAGTTTCATTAGCTACAAGAAAAGAGTACATGCAGTTGCGGTGAGTACAATAATATATATATATATGTTTGGTAGCTAGTTTAACATTGGTTAAAATAGTCAATTTTTTTTTGTTGAGACTTTTTTAGCTTCATTTGGTTTGACTTTTTTGACTTTTGGAAGAAGAAAAGTGTAATGATTATGGGTAAAAATAATATTTTTTCTTATTGGCTTATATAATTTATTTTGTCTTTTTGTGCTTTTTTAGTTCCAAAATCTTAGCCAAACGATGGCTCATTTTATTATTATTTTTATTTATTTATTTATGGAAAATTTACCCATAAGTCCTAGTTTTTGAAACGTTAAACCATTTAGTCCTAAAAGTTTTCTTATGCTCCATTTAGTCCCATTTTTACATCAGCATGATGTAAATGATGTAAATGATCTGATGTTTCATTCTATAATTTCAAAATTTATTGAAATCTGATGAACATTAGATGTTTTTCATCCTATATTTTCAAACATTATTGAAATTTGATGAACATTAGATGTTTGAAATCTAATGTTTGTAACATGACTCTGATGTTATTAACATTGTATCTGATGTTATTAACATTGTAATGGGACCTTTCAGTCTATAAGAAAACTTTTAGGACTAAACAGTGCATAAGTTATTAATTTTGGATTTATTAGTGCATCCCCCTTTATTTATTTTTACTTTGACTCTTTATATTTTAAGTTTTTTTCAGTTTACTCTTACAGTTAAATTATGTTTAAAACTAGATAAAAAATATCACGTCAACTACCACATAGTATAAAAAATATATTATCATATTTGGGTTTGGGTTTGGGTTTGGGTTAAAAGAGTGGATTATATATTGTTACCCAAAAGACAACCCAAGATAGAGTAAATTGAGTTTCTAATTAAATTGTTAAATTAAAAGTATTAAGCCAACATATAAACAAATAAATTTGTGCAACAATATACAAAAGTAAAATGAGCAAAGGGATAAGAAAGCAAACACATACTTTATAGTGGTTCGGTTCAAATAAAGCATACGTCTACTTCTCAAGATTCTCCTTGAGATTTCTCCACTATTAATCAAAGAAAAATGCTTCAGACCACTAATTCAACACCACTAATACATCACTAATGATGTGGCACCATATAGACCCTATCACTAATGTGATAGTTTGGCCTTTGTTTGTTTGTTTTTTTTTTTTTTTTCTTGCATTGCCGGCTCTAGTACTACCATTTTAGTGGTCTGTATCACCACTGTTAATCAAATAGTGTTACACCAACTAGTTTTAAATTCAGTACTAGTCACATCTAAGCAAGTGATCACCCTCGACCACTCCCGACCACTCCAACGACTAGTTTAGAATTCTGTACTTAGAAGTGTTTTAGGAAATTAGTAGAAAACTAGTTTTTTGGCTTTTTGACTTTTTTAGTGACTTTTTTGACAAAAAAAACTAACTTTGTTGGTGACTCTTTTGTGAGAACTTGATAAAAAACCAAAAAACTAGCTTTTTATTAAGTTCCCAAATTACTCCTTAGTCACGCCTAACCCAAATAATTTTATTTTAAAAAATCACTCACGAAAATATCTTCGTTTATAAGAATAGAGTACGGACTAGAAAATTCTTGTACAACTGCGCTCCAATGCTCAACAAATTTCTCTTAAAAAATATTACATTTTTTTTTTTTTTTTTTTGATCGGCAAAGAAAAATTTCATTTAACAGCATGAAATTAAAAGTACAGGAAGATGAGACGCATCGAGAGAGATTCGGTAGTATAAAAAAATAGTTAGTCTTGTTTGGTTTGGGTGTTTTGGGGACTCATGTATTTTAATTTATAGTTAAGTTCTTCTTAACTTTATTTAAAAAAATCGATATTACATAAGCCTCTCGATATTACATAATGAAGCACAATAATATTTTTTTAGAGCAAATAAATATCACAATTTTTTTCTCTGCATTCTTTTTCTTATCAAAAGATATAGCCATTGAACCTCTTTCCTTCCTTATTCCTGCTTCCATTTGAATTTACTAACTATTGCACTCTTCCATTCTTGACAAAAATAAAAATAAATAAATAAATAATACAACACAATGCCAGGTTTACCACATAAAAAATAAAGGAAAAATGTCTCGTAACTCAAATTTTATGGCTCAAAAGGTCAAAACGACGTCGTTTTGGCCATTTTTATGTTGTTCTGTACTCAAAACGACGTCGTTTTGGCCATTTGAGCCACTTTTGAGCCACAAAATTTAAAGTACGTAGCATTGTCGTAAATAAAAAAAAAGGAAAAATAAGATGAAAATGAATTTGAAATGATGTACAACCCACCACGTGGTTTTGTCCCAAAAAAGGGAAGTATTGCAAAAAAAGGAAACCACCACGTGGTTTTGCCCCCAAAAAAGGAAAGGAAAGGAAAAATAGTGTACAACACCCCACGGAAAGGAAAAATAATTACTCTGTGTTGATTAAAGTTTTTAAAATTTGTTTTTTTTAAAATTTCGTCTGTGTTTGATTTAACTTTTTAGAATTAATTTTATTTTTATACTCTAATGTTATGTTTGGTTAAAATTTTTAAATCATAATTTTAAATTAATTTCAAAATATATTTTGAAAACATGTTTGGTAAACCAAACAGTTTTTAAATTTTTGGTTTACCCGGTCGTCCTCTCGGACATCCTCCCCGGATGTTCGGCCGGTTGATCGAAACCGTACTTCTTTTTTTTTTTTTTTCAATTGCCAATCGCCACCTATTATTTGAGGAAAAAAAATATATGTTTTGACATTTTTTGAACATAAAAATTATTTTTTTCAATTGAATTTTAAAAAGAGTTTGGTTATGAGTTTTGAATAGAATTTTCAGCAGAATTTTGAGTTGTGTGTTTGGTTATGAGTTATAAGTTTTTCAATTAAGTTTTGAAAACTCTTTTCAAAATTCATAATCAAACAACTTTTCTCACTTTATATATCACATAAAAAATTCAAAACTCTTTTCAAATCATAATTCCAAAACTCACAAACTCATAATACAACTCTATTTTTCTGAAAAACAAACCAAAAGTTTTAAAAAAATTTCATTTTTCATATTTTTTTGTTTTCACTGAACTTTTTTAATATTTTAAGTAATTTTTTTTAATTTTTAGACATATTTAACATAAATACACTTAAAATTATAATATTTGTGAAATTTTTTTTAAAAAAATTCACTAAATATTAAAAATATAAAAATTCAGTACATTTTTTTTTTTGTGTATTTATTAATTTTTTAAAATATTTTTTCATTAATATTTTACTATTCAGATACATCTAAGTAAGGTATATCTAAAATAATACAACAATTATTTAAAATTTTAAAAATACTCACTAAAAATAAAAAAATTCAAATTTTCAAAAATTAAATTTAAAAAATTGAAATCAAACCCACTAAATACTAAGATGGAAATGAATTTGAAATGATGTACAAGCCACCACGTGGTTTTGTCGATCTTTTCCTTTTATTATTATTATATTTTATATAAATATATAGAAAAGATGTATAGTAGACTTAAATATTTTTCAATCGGTGCAACTTGTATTAATATGATAAAATTCATTTTCATATTTTGTGTTAAATTGTTGTAAACTATGTATATTAAAAAATTATAATTTATCTTAAAATATTTTAGACATTATGAAAATCAAACCATAAGATTAATATATATAATAAATTATTTTTATGCACATTATTATCAATGTATTATTTTTTGTCTCATTTTAGAAATAAATTAACTTTTGGAATAAATTAAGAAAATTTTGCAACACAAAGGACCAAACTGAAAAAAAAAAAAAGATAAAAATTAAAAATTAAGGGCCAATAAATTATTAGGTTGACGTCAATAAATTATTATAATAACTTTAGTTAGATCCGTTAATATTTATGTGGTAAAGTATACAACACAATACTAATAAATTATATGTATGGAGATTGGGGATGCTGCTGTGACGGGTGCGCAGCAGCATCTGTTATGTAGTTAAATGGGTTTATTTCAGGGTCTATTTTAGTAATCCGGACCGTTCACATTTTAGAATACATCAAGTAGAACATGTCTGTAAAAAATTAGGTTAATCGGATATCGTTTACCTATTCATCCACTCACATTTCTATGTATAAAAATAAATAATAATTGTGATTTAAAGTATTAAAATGAATACAAATGCGAGTGAATGAATAGGTAAACGATATCCAATAACTTGATTTTTTGTATACATATTTTACTTAATATATTTTAAAATGTGAACAGTTCAGATTATCAAAATGGGTCTCGAAATAGGCTCATTTCGCCGCACAGGGGTGCGGAGCAGTTCATATGGGTATGTGTGTTAGGTTTAATGTCAAAAAATTATTATAATAACTTTAGTTAATGGTTGTGATAAAGTATACAATACTAATCAAGCTCTACAATCTCAATGTAAATATGTTTCACGGTTACTGATTTTTAAAAACTTACGACTGCAATGTCCAATTTATAATACTTATCATTGGATATATACTCTGCATACAACTACATGACATATACCAATTTTTTCCCAATGTTACTATTTAAAACGTTGCTGCTTATATCAGTGCAATTACTAATTAAAAACAATAAGAAAAATTCTAGGTTCTATGATCAATTTCTGTACAAATTGAAAAACTGATTACAAACACTTGCTTGCTTGCAGAGGTTTTTAATACTTTCAGGGACAAGTTTGGGAACTTCAAGAAGTCTTTATGTGAGGATACTAAGGGACTTCTTTCATTGTATGAAGCTTCATATCTTTTAATGGAGGATGAAAGTATATTGGAAGAAGCTAGAGATTTCACAGCTAAACATCTCAAAGAATGGCTCAAGAAGGAGAGCATAGATCCAAATCTTGGCATGCTTGTGAGTCATGCTTTGGAGCTCCCATTACATTGGGCAACGCCAAGAATGGAGGCAAGGTGGTTCATTGATGTATATGAGAGGAGATTGGACATGAATGCCAAGTTCCTTGAGTTTGCCAAATTGGATTTCAACATCTTACAAGCAATTCACCAAGAAGACCTAAAGCATGCATCAAGGTAAAAGATCACTTCCATGAAATAGAATTAAACCATAGGAAAATGCTATTCTACTAGAATATTTATGTAGAATTTTGCACCAGAATGATGTGGTAGTTTCATTTGTATTATTACCAAATTGGAACAACTTATAACTCAATTTAATGTATTTTATTTTATCCCAAAAAAAATCTATTTTTTTAATTGTTTAATACAATTACGATACCAAATGAGTCGAGTAATAGGTTGTTCCAATTTGGTTTGAAAATTTGACTTAAAATGTGTTTAAATTTGACTTGTTTATCCTATCTCAAAGCGAGTTTTAATAGAGCCGACAACAAACTGAGATCTAGTAATTTGATTTAATTTTGTTTATGATGCATATAAATTCTGGTTATTACACTTTCCCCTTTTTATATTTGGACATTTTTCCACTTTGGCCCTTAAAGCTTGTTTTTCTTATTTTGGCCCTTCATGTTTCAAACTTTTCTCACTTTACATCTAAAGTTAACTTCTATTCAAAATTAGATTGAAAAAAAGGTCACAATAACTATCACATAATATAAAAAAATATATTATTATATTGAAGTTTAAATTTATGTCAGAGGTGTTAGTCATATATAATAAAATATTTTTATACCACGTGACTATTAATGTGTCATTTTCTGTCTAAGTTTTAATAGGCCAAAGTGGCAAAAAATAAACTTTAAGGGCCAAAGTGGGAAAGTGGTCAAACATAAATGGAGCAAAGTGTAATTTACCATTTAAATTTATTGAGTTGAGCAGTAGGTTGTTTATTCTTGGTTTTAAAACTTAACGCGTTTCAAAATGTGTTCAAGTTTTGTTTGTTTACGTAATAAACTGATTTTAAATGAGTTTTTGATGAATTGAACACAAGTCGAATTCGAGTTTAAGTAACTTGATTCGTTTAATAGCTCTATACACAATTCTCAACCGAAATATGTGATAATGACATTTTTAAAATAATAAGTCACATTTAAAATGATAAGACCAAAATTTGTTACATTATTATTTTTTTATTAAATTATTTATTTATATATTATTACTGATTTTATCTTTCTACATACTTTACTTAATAATTAATAGGTGGTGGGAAAGCACAGGTTGGGGGGAAAAGTTGCCCTTTGTTAGGGACAGGGTGGTGGAGAATTATTTATGGTCTCTGGGAGAGGCTTTTGAGCCTAAGTTCCAAAATTTTAGGAGCATGGAAACAAGGATCAATATATTGGCAACATGTGTTGATGATGTTTATGATGCTTATGGTACCTTGGATGAACTCCAACTTTTCACCAATGCCATTGACAGGTTGGTACAAGTAGGGAATGTCATTCCTTCTTAATATTTGCTCTTAGGTGACCATGAAAGTTTGAAAAAGTCTAATAGTATAAAAATCGATCATAAAATCAGACATAATTTTTTCACTCATAATAGATTTAGGTTATGTTTGATTTTGTGATTAGTTTATACATAAGTTGAAGAATTATTTAAGTTTCTAACACAAAATTTTGAAAACACTTATGCATCTTAGATGAGATGTTAATGCAATGGAACAATTTCTGGACTTTCTAAGTTTTAAAAAGTCTAAACAGACATTTATTGATTACAAAATCAAACATAATCTTCTCTCATATGAGGTAGATTTCACTTTTTTGTCAGCTTCCACACTTATATGAGAGAATTTATTTGATTCTATAATTATTTTTTGTACAAGTAAAAAAATTATTTAAGTTTTTAACACAAAATTTTAAAAATACTTTTGCATCTCAGATGGGATGTCAATGCAGCTGAACAACTTCCAGACTATATGAAGATATGCTTCCTTGGTTTATTCAATACCATTAATGAAATGGCTTATGTCACTCTTAAGGAACATGGTGTCCATATCCTCCCATACCTTAAAAACAAGGTACCCACATCCTTTTTTATATCTTATTTAAGCAAACTACCATATAATTACTTGATCACATTCAAACAAATGCTGTATATTAGCTTAATAAATCCATGCTCAATTTTATCAAGGAAAAAAAAAAAAAAAAAAAAAAAAAAAGTGCTCAAATGTTTTTTTTCATTAGTCTATGAAATTTATTTCTTGTGTCAATTTAATTCTTATAGTTCTCGTGGTATCAATTTTATCTTGAAAATTTTCAAAGAGTGTCAATTAAGTCTAATTGATAATGTCCATTTGAAAAATAGAATGAAAAGGGACAAAATAGTTCATTCATTCTCTTCAAAGTGATTGAAAGGTTGTCATCTAATTTAAAATGATCTATTTCTTTTCGAATGGGTCATTTCGTCCTTTTTTTTCTATTCAATTTCTTAATGGATGTTATTAATAAGACTAAATCCACACAATATAAATAAAAAAAAAATTGAAGAACAAAATCAATACAATTTAAATTGCAGACCAAATTGACATGAGGAAAAATATAAAGAATATAATTTGCTTTTTGAAATGTTGTAGTGGCGAGATTTATGTCAATGTTACATGAAGGAAGCAAGATGGTCTCACAGTGGATACATGCCAACACTCGAGGAGTACCTTGACCATGCATGGACTTCATCCTCTATTCCTACTCTACTAACACATGCTTATTTTCTAAGTACAAATGCCATAACCAACGAGGAGTTGGAATGCATAGAAAAGTCCGATGACATAATTAAGTGGTCATCAATGGTTGCAAGACTTGCAGATGATTTGGGAACATCATGGGTGTGTAAACTAATTGGATTGGGCTTCTTTCAAGTTCTCTAATTAGACTAGAGGGTTTAATATAGAGCAATTTTGGCCCGTGTTGAGTCTATCTTGATAATCTAAATTGTTTAACTTTTAGTGTCTTTTGAGTAGATTATTAATACAAAAAATTCAATTGATCAGATATTGTTAGTCACATGGTTGGATCACGTTTTCCTTTTTAAAAAAATAAATGACAAGTATAATCTTGAGAATAGACAGCCTATTTTTTTAATAGACAAATGTGATCCAAATATGTTACTACTAATATCCGTTCGACGTGTTTTTTTCATGGATGATCTACTCGGAAGGTATAAAAAAAATAAGAGGTTCAGATCATCGAGATGAACCCGAGATGGGTCCAAATTGCCCTAAATTGGATCCTCTAGTCCAATTAGAGCAATACATATCTCTTATATCGACCTAAGTGCTTCATAAAGTTACTTGCAATTCCTTTTTCTTTACTAACACCTATTGATCTGCAATTTCTTCTTGATTTGTTTAGGAAGAGGTAAAACGAGGTGACATTCCTAAATCAATCCAAATTTACATGCATGAAACTGGTGTTTCTGCAGAAGATGCCAAAGAACACATAAACTATTTGATTAGTGAGGCATGGAAGAAGATCAATGAAGCTCGTGTTGTGGACTCTTCCATCAATGGCACTTTTGTTGAGATTGTAACAAACATGGCTAGGGTTTCCCAATTCATGTACCAACATGGAGATGGCCATGGACATGATATTGGAGGGAAGAACAAAGAACGTGTCACTTTGTTGCTCATTGAACCCATTCCCCTTAAATAGATAAATCTTGCTTTAAGTTAAAGAATAAATTATAAAGGTACTTTGTCATAAATCTCTCTTCACCTACTTATGTTTCACTTAATCCAAATTGTTTTCTTATGTTCCAATAAATCCCATTGATGAGCAATTCTATTTCCACACACTAAATCCCTTTAGGACACACACTTAATGAATTTCTTCAAAATCACATTTTTATCCTTTAATTAAATTATCATTTAGGACAAATCTTTATCGTTTTCTATTTTCCCAATACACATCTGAACATATAGGGTTTGGTTGGATATCAACCTTCAAACAGATCTAGGATTTGCAAATGTTGGGTTCACGGTAATAAAAAGATTTGTAGAGGCTGGGATCGTGGCAGAGAAGGTCGTAGAGGTTAGGGTTTTGAATAAATGGTAGGTAGCAAGGTTATATTAGGGTGGTTTAGGCTAAAGTGAGGATGGGCTAAGAGTAGCGGTGGCAATGGAGGGCTAAGAGTGGTGGTGGTAGCGGCAATGGCAACGGCAACGGTAGCAGCGTCATTCCAAGTTTTTCGGAAGAAGAAGAATAGGTGGATAAAAAAAAAAAAAAATAGGATTTTGAAAATAAAAGATAAGAGCATTGTTGGAATGAAGAGATATGTACTGAGAATATTTTTATTTTTGATGTGTGCTCTGAGAAAGTATTCATGAAGTGTGTGCTCTGAAGGAATTTAGTATGTGAAAATAGAATTACCCCCCATTGATGTTATAGTTACTAAAACACCCTTGGAGGTTATTGTGTTATTCAAACAATATCACCAACTTCACATTAGAAAAAATTGCTTCGTATACTCTCCAAATTTCTTTGAAATTTGATAATGACTTTGCCGATTTGCCTTCTATCATCTACGATCGGCGTCACATCATTCGGTTTCTAAGTTGAAAGTGTTTTGTCACTGGCATCAAATTATTATTAATTTACTTTTAATACTTAAATTTAGCAAATTTAGAATTATGGTGTTCAAAATTTGTAGGGGTCTCCATTATAAGTCTTTACAAATGCAAGGACACAAAAATAGTATTACTAATATAAGTTTTCCAAGAGTACGTTTTATTTGAATGAAAATACCCTTATTGAATCTAAAGGCTTAAAAGAATATAATGTATACAACAGTCATGTTAACAAAATTAATACCACATCTATCAACTAATAATATATAGGAGTTGGCAACATTTAGCAACATTTGAAATGCACCATTCCTCCTTGCAAGGTATTTTTCGTGCAATTACAACCTCAAACGTACGCACTTAAATTTTATTACGATAACAATGCCTTTAGTTGGATCCATGAACATGTGTGGTAAAGTATACAATATACTAATCAAGATCCACAATCGCCAACATAAATATTTTTTTCATAGATAATGATTTTTAAAAATTCATGACTGCATCACCTGATTCCTGATATACAACTACACTACAACATATTCTGGTCAATACTACTAATTAGGTGCTTATATCAGTGCAATTAGTAATTAAAAATAATAAAAAAAATTCTAGGTTCTATGATCAGTTTCTATACGAATAGAAAAACTTATTAAAAACACTTTCTTAGTTGTAGATGTAGTGTCCAAGGTCTTAATCCCGACTTGTTTATGTTATGTGGTAACCATTACTCTATACTTACATTTTATTTTATTTTTTTGGACTTTTGAAAAGTTATGGGTTGCATTGACCTTTTAGTTATTATAATTGGAACCTCCTCCTCATTGTTTGGAGCCTTGATTGATGAGTTAACTTGTTGGTTGGACAAGATTAGACCAAGAATGCCAGATTCAAATATTTGTTTTGAGTAGTATTCACTCTTTTGCCTTTTTATTTCTCCACATTTTGAACCTTGATGTGACATTAGAACCGTTGGAAAGCTTCCGGGGCTTCAATTTAGACACAAGATTGACAATATTCTGTTTTTGAAAGAGGGAGATACGCTTGTTTGAAGTCACCTAGCAAAAGCTGTCTGGTCAAATTCGCATGAGCGGAAATTTGAATTCTCGCAAGAAAGCCATTTTTCCCTAAGTTGATCAATACGAGTGGTTTTGAAATCCGCACGAGCAGATTTTGCACGTCTAGACAACGATTTTTGTTCTCTTTTCATTCAAATCAGATCAATCTCTCTCTCTTTGACCATTTCTCATCACACGCACACACACACACACACTCTCTCTCTCCCTAACTTCTCTTTTATCTCCCTTCTCTCTAAACTCTTACCAAATTTCACATTTTCTTCGATCTACAAAGATCAAGCGAGATTTTGATACTAGTTCCTTATACAAAAATGACGAATGTCTCGAGGGCTATGTTTTGACCGATGGAGATCAAATTCCGACGAAGTTGATTTTTAAAGTTTTTTCCTCTTCTCTCTGAGATAGGGATTTCTTTGCTCATTTTCAATATCGCGTTATAGATAAACATGTGGTAGTTTTTATTGCATTAAAAACTTAGGCTCTGTTTGGTTGTGAATTCAAATCATGATTCCACACCTTAATTCAAGTATGGTGTTTGGTTAGTGTGCTCAAACGATGATTCCAAAACTCTGCACAGAACACCTGCGGTTTTCTGTTTTGACAGACATGTTTTTCTTTTTTTTTTGAAAATTTTGCCTGACGGGGGACGTCCAGCCGGTCGTCCGACCGGTTGACCGGAATAGTGATTTTTTTTTTTTTTTTGTTGCCATTGATTTATATAATCAAAAAAAATATTTTTTGAAATTTTTAAAAAATTTTATGTACTTTAAAATAATTTTGAGTTGTATGTTTAATTATGAGTTGTAAATTTTTGTATCACATATCAAATGTCACATCAACAATTCCCCACTCAAATCAAAACTCTTTTCAAAACTATTTTTAAAACTCTTTACCAAACAAATTTTCTACACTCAAATCATAATTCCACAACATACAAACTCAAAATACAACTAATACTCTCAAATCATATTTACAAAACTCTACCAAACGCTACCTTAATTTGTTGGGTATTTTTGAAAAGCATATGATGAGGGTTAGGATTTTATAATCTAGAGTTAAATCTTATGTTTTGTTGTGAATATATGAGATTGTATTGTTTGAGGAACATGTTTAAAAGGATCAGAGTAAAAAGCCCTAATTAATTATTTATGGGTTATGAGAAAGAGGAAAAAATTGGTGATTTGATTTGATTTGAATCATATGAGATATTGTGTATTAAAAAAATATGAAAATGGGTATGTAAGACAATAAATAAAGTCATCATGAATTTAATTTGTGTGAATTGTTATTCATGGTTTTATAATTGTTAACTTGTAATAATTGTCGAAAAATCAGAATTTGAAAGAAATAAAAAGGGTATTGGTAAATGTTATTTGTATTGAAAGATTTGTGGATTGTTTAATCTCGTTTATGAGGGTTGTGATTAAATGCCCAAAATCCTTTGGTTATTTATTTGTTTGAGAGATAGGATTAATTTGTGTTACATATGTGTTGGATTATGAAAGTAAATTGGTAGTTGAGTTTTGATAATTAATGAGAAAGATATGACGATTTATTATGGGTATTGGGAGTTTGAAGAGAAGGAAAAATAAATTTTGAAAATTAATAAAACATTTATATACTTTTGTAAAATGAGAAGTACAAGGAGCTGACGATTTTTCTTTGCAACAAGTGAATAGTTGTATTCGTGACAAATTACTACTTGTTGAACGAAATTTGCATATTTTGAATTGAATCATAAAGATGTGATAGTAGTGATGAAAGAGACTTTAATTATGAGTTTTGAAAACAACGAGAATTGGAAGTTGAATTAATGTTGTTTATGAGGTTGTGTCATTGGTCATCAGTAAAGGATGGTATTGACGTTGTTGAATAATTTGTGAAACTTGGAATAATGTGCCAATTGTTGAGTTGAATGAAAGTGCACATTGATATAGGTTCCTCTCCCCTCCGAATTTGCGCCCGGTAAAGTTTGGCGCTTTGACATGGGTTCCTCTCCCCTCCGATTCGTGCCCAATAAAGTATGAACAAGTTCATCTCCCCTTCGGCTTGAGGACCGGTAAAGTTTGGTACTTTGAAATGGGTTCCTCTCCCCTCCAGCTCGCTCCCGATAAAGTGGGTTGTGGTGGTTATGGCTTGATGAAGTCGGGGTCCGTTATATGTTAATTATGCGAAGTGTATCTTCATATTTGTGTTATGATAAGAAGGGATGCATTATTGGCTTCCGTGCTTGTGACCGGTAAAATATGGTAATGCGTGTAGACACGTCTATTGTTGCTTATATATACATGTATTTGTGAACGTTCATTTTACACTTGTGCTTAAGGCCATAATATATAGTAATTGTCCTCGTAGCCGTAATGAGTTAGAATGTAGGACGAGTATATTGTTTAGATCGATCTTAGGAGATCGTGGTAATGTGATGAATGGTTGAGATTTCTTTAAATGCAAATGGTGATGTCCCGACTCCTTTAAAGTAATTGAATGCATTTTTGGTAATCTCTGTCCCTTTGTGTGTCTTCTTCATTGTTAAACCTTTTGAAACTTGTGTTGTTATCCATTCCCCCTTGTGGTTGTTCCGTTAGGTACATCCTTATGTATTCTGAGATGTCATCTTCCACTTTTTAGTGTTGGAGAGGAACCGAGAAGGTTGGCCAATGTTTTGGTAGTTTTTAGTTTCACTTTCAGGTTGAGACTGCTTGAGCGGTGAAATCGACCTTCCAGTACTTTGGTTTGCAGTCTGAACTTCTGGGAGCATGAGTTCTTCACTCAAGTGGTCTTTTGCAGAGGGAATGGAGCTTCTAGGAGTGGGTGTTTTTCGCTCAAGCACGAGTTTCATCGCTCGAGCCGTCTTTAATCTTTCAAATTAAACTGTCTTTCAAATTGAATTGTTCGCTCAAGTGCACGATTGGTCGCTCGAGCAATCTATTGACTATTAGCTTTGAAAATTGAGTCAAATCACTTCAAAAGTTAAGCCTTACTCACTTTTCCATCACTTTTCACTTCACACACTCTCTCTCTCTACATTAACTCTCACTCTCTTTTCTCTCATCTCTCTCTAGAAACCCTCAAACCCACTTCATTTACTCTTTGATCTCTCATTATCCATTGAGATTTTAACCTTGGTGCCTTCTTTAAATTAGGAGAGCTCGTCGAAGGCTACGAGGTCTACGGTGGAGATTGGATTTCAACACCGTTGGTTTTGGAACTTTTCATCATTTCTTCTCAATGCCTTAAGGTAGGGATGTTCTTTGAGTTATTCATACGGTTTTTAGCATATCTTATCCTTTTCACTATGTTTTCTAGTCTAGATTGATTTTTGGATGTTGAATCTAGAAAATATATATATATATATGAGAGAAATGTATTTTTTTCTCATGACTTGGTCCAAGATAAATTATTTTGGATATACTATGAACTATTTGGGGATGTTTGTTTGTAGTATTTTGAAAATAAAGGAAAAATCCTATTTTGATAAAACCCTAGATTTTGGAAATATTGGAAAATAGTGAAATTGATGTAATATTTATGAAATTGATGATAAATCTCTTGAGAAATTGAAGAAAACTTTCTAGGTTGTTATATTGTTGAGGCATTCATGAAAATAGATGAAAATTTTTGTTGAACAATTATGGAAACATGGGATATGCATGTTGGCACTTTGGAAAAATTGAATGATGAATGTTGATTATGAATATGTGGGAATCTCATATGTCACATGAATTTGTACCTTGTTATGATTTTGAGAATTATTAAATCATGGAAGTTATACTTGAGCAAATGTGAGAAATGCTAGTGATATTATATAAAGAAGATATTTATATATAGTCAATTCTCATTGATTCATTTGCATTATCTTGAATTTTGTTCACCTGTGATCTTAACTTTGAAATAAATTCTTGGTTCGAGAAAGACAATTGTTGTTAATGAAAATATTTCGGGATAAATATGTTTGGTAAGTCCGGTTAAAGAGTGTAGATTGGAAATTAAGTTGGCATGAGTGTCCTTGGTGTAAGAACAGAAACACACATGTGTAGATGCCTAACCCCTCCAGTTAGTAGCCAGTAAGGTAAGATTTTGGTAGTGCTTGATACGTCTACTTACAAACACTAGCCCTAGGGAATTACCTGAGTCATATTTACTACCCCATTGTTTAAATCTTGATTTTTATGAAGAAAATGAACCCTGAATGAACTATTGCATGTATTTCAAAAGAGATGTAAAACTTTGACATTTGAACATGGAATAGCACTGCACTCATATACTATATGAGATTGCTCTTAAATGTATATACTTTGTGAAGATATTTCTACTAAGCTTTGTGCTCATTCCCAGTGGAATTGTGTAGGAAAGAATGCAGTGATTCTGCCTAGTTGAAAGCGTAGAATGTGTTGAGACCAAGAGACTCTCCGTTTTTGTATGATGTTAATGCAAGCCATGGGCTTTATTTGTTGAGTTGATAACATTTTTGTGTAACCGGGCTTAAGCCTCAGAACTTGTAGCCTCAGGGCATTTACTTTATTGCTCATTTCTTTTCTTCCTTACAGTTGCACATGCTATGGATTCATCTTTTAAGAGGGTGAATATGTATTGCATGTGAACATTTCTTTTGTAAACTCTTTCCCTGAAATGAAATACTAATTGAAGGAGTTGGTCCATCAAAGTAGGATTGCATGTTAGGTTTGTCTATTTCATCTAATTTTATTGTTAATATTTTGAGGGCGTTACGCAAATGAAAAGTTTTGAAAGGTAAGAACTAATCTTTGTTTTTTGTTATGTTAAAGAGGATCTTTTGAAAAATAGTATTTATATAAGTATATTTTGAAATGTCACATTTCATATATATATACGTAGAGTATTCATGATCATAGCTATCTATATGTTGCTATTATTTAGGATTATTGGGATTCCTACTGGATCTTTGTGTTCATTCCACGTTACTAATCATTTTTTAGGTATGGAGTGAATAGTTACGTGAGACGTGAAGTCTATTAATTGTTGGCCATGGGGCCTTTTAAATGCAGGCGGAATGCCAATGTGTTGTAAAAAAGGTTAATCCCTTTTAGATATTTCGTTATTTTGTAATTGATAACGTAACGCCTATGGGCATGTATTGTTTCATTACATGTACACAATAGAGGACATTGTAATTTATTCCTTCCTAAATACCTTCTGTGAGACCCAGAAAATCCTCTTACATGAATTGTTGAGGAGATCCAACGAAGAGATAAGCTTGGATGCTATAATCTGTAAGGATAAACATAATCAGCGCCACCCAACCGGGGTTGTCCACCGGAGACACCCTGATGACAAAGTTAGAATCCATGAATGAAGAGATAGTCAAGAGTGTTATGTGTGGAGTGTAGAAAAGAAAGGCATACCTCTTGTGCATGGGATCCCCTCCTTTCATAGGGGATGGATAATAGTTATTTAGGATATTTTACTCCTATAGTTGGGATATTTTTATGGCTCCCACAATAGCCCCAAAACTTTCGCTTTCTTTGACACAAGAAGTGGAAGTTTTTTGTTCTGAGTTCGTGGCATAAACAGTGCATAGCTGATGTAGGTCTTACTTCCGAACTGCATTGCCGAGCGATGTTGCTTGAATAAATATTAAATCCCCTAGAAAAAGCATTGTGGATACATATATACAGGAACAAAACAAATGAAAAAATGCCCGAATGAATGCATGTATGACTGTATGTATATGTGAATGTATGATTGTATGTATGTGTGAATGTATGATTGCTCTGAAACTTTCATTGTCTGCAATAGAAGAAATGAGAGTTTTTGTTGGCAAACTACACTGTGCTAATAGATGTTAGGTTACTTGAGAAAGAAAACGTTGGACATTTTACCCTTATAGTTCGGCTACGGTACTATAACCCCCGGGTAAGGGTGTAAGCCATGGTATTACAACCCTCGGGTGAGGGTCTAAGCCGCGGTATTATGACCCCCGGGTGAGGGTGTAGTGTATTGCCGAGTGCAAAAATGATATTGCTATGTGTCGAGTACGAAGACCTCCATTATGGAGGCCTTTGTTTGTGTCAGGCGGCGATCAATGGCAGACATTGCAAGAATAATAATCCGTGTCAATGATTGCTTGTACCAAATTATACAAAAATATCAGCCACAAAAAAGTGGGAAGCTATAAAGGCTATAACGCTTGCGGCATGCAAAAATATGCGAAGAACTACCGAGTGTGTGGTATGAGTCACAAAAAAAGAGAAAATCTGTACTATAAAATCTATAACAATGACGACATACAAAAATATGCGAAGAACTCTGCCGAATGTGTAGTATGGGTATATTGCCCAAAAACTGTCATGAGCTTGGAGCTGTGTGAAAAGGAGCAGTAGTTTGTAACGCAAGCAAATTTCTACCAAGTCGGCCGAGTATAGCAGAGGTGCCGAGATGTTGATCGACTGATACGCCCCAATTTGAAAGCGAAAAAGTGACTAAGATATCTCAGTGGGCAATAAATGGTCAAGGTAACAAAATGACTGATCAAGGAAGACAAGGATCATTTCCTAGCCCCAAGATCCTGCTGCTAAAATTGCATGCCGATCAGATATGATTTGAGCGTTGATTTTTCATTTAATGTTCCCGATTGGCAGATGTATTGATCACAATATGAGACTCAGAATTTGCAAAATTAGACCATACGGATGGTTCAGAAGGCTCCAAATAGTTGGAAATGACCATTGGATCGCTGTAATCGGACTCTTGATGGCGTAATTGTAGCCAAAATCGAGCTGATGGCTCAGAACAGTTGAGAATTGTGCGCCGTGAAGCACCGGACAACTTCTCTTGCATGGCTTGCTGGTTCATCGTCCACAGCAAATTCGTTAACTCCAGGCAAACTTTAACCGGCCCGTACGGCGTCGTTTTAGCTCCGATTTCAACGCGATTTGTTGTGTTGGACTCGTCTCAATGAGTACTTCATACCGGTATGGTCAAAACTTGAGTTTGATAGCTTTAAAATTTCAATTTTTGACACGTGTGATCCGTTTCACAACTTTCGGCAGACTTGGGTTATTTCTTGGCTCCTCGGGTTGGTGGGTTTGGACTTATTAAGCCGATACGAATCCTGTGGTATGTTCAGATGTGGATTTCGACAAGTCGAGATGCTAGTTCTATGCCGAGATATTAGTGCCAAATAAGTTGCAACGTTGCCGAATAATGTTGTGAAATAATATTGTAAGTTGTAGTTGCCAAAGAATGTGCCGAGTAACATGTCCGTGCCGAGCACCAAATAATGTGTCGAATAAGAAATATTATGATATAATTTTTGCCAAATAAGTTGCCAAAGCTGAATAAGCCGAGTGGATAAGATGCATGCAGCATTTATAATGCTAATATGAATACTGTTGTCGATAAATACTGTTGCTGAATAAGTTGACATAATGTTGTTAGCCGAAAAATGTTGTCATATAAAGTTGACAAATAATGTTGTTAGCCGAATAACGTAGATAATGGGGCAGGAATGTTTGATGTGGTGATTCCCACGCTGCAGTCCCGCTAAGGAGATGATGGTGTAGCAAGTAAATTTGATGCTGCCATTATTGTCGAGGAAGATAGATAAGTATCAGCGACCAATGGTGATGCTGAGTTTAGCCACCTTGTAGTTGAGAGGGCCACCTTTGAGTTCAAGCAGAATTAGTTGAGTTCGAGTTAGTGGGGGCTGTGTTTGTGCAAAATATTATTCTCAGCGGCGGAATTGTGGTTACTCGGCAGATTTGCTCTTGGTCAGAGGCAATGACTTACTGTTAACGGATAGCCCACAACAAATATTTTGGCTGGAATAGGTAGATTGACCTTTTGTGTTGCCAAAACTTCTTCTAGAGAGAATGTCAAGTCTCTAGAAGCAAAAATATATATGCATATATATCTATAAACTCCATAAAGGGTGGACACAATCTATGAGTATGAATGTATATATATATAACCTTAAGATAAGTTTTGAGAAACAAAGAATAAATAAATAAATAAACACTCATGTATGACTTTGGCTAAGCACCTTCATGGAATTGCCGAGAAAACGTTCTTACCAAGATAAGTGTAGACCAACTTCTAGAAAGAGAAAATGGAGACGCAATAAAATTGCAATACATACATGCACATATTTATTAAACTTTTAATATATCTTTGTTGTTGGAAAGAATGATTCTTGTCATTCGTGATTTTATACTAATGGTGAACAGTATACTGTCATCATTAATCAGAGCACAAGCAACTCATAAATCATACCTGCCAATTCAAGTTAGATGTTAATCTCTTTGTTGAACTCCTTCGCTCCCCATAGACAGCGCCAATTGTGAGACCCAGAAAATCCTCTCACATGGATTGTTGAGGAGATCTAACGAAAAGATGAGCTTGGATGCTGTAATCTGTAAAGATAAACATAGTCGGCGCCACCCAACCGAGGTTGCCGGCTGGAGACACTCCAATAATAAAGTTAGAATGAATGAAAAGATAGTCGAGAGTGTTGTGTGTGGAGTGTAGAGAAGAAAGACATGCCTCTTGTGTATGGGATCCCTTCCTTTTAGGATATTTTACTTTTATAGCTGGGATATTTTTCTGGCTCCCACACCTTTGATGTTTATTATTATTGAAATGAACTAATTTAAGAAAAAAGGTAACATTATTCGAGTAATAAAAGTCGGGGCATTACAAGAGAGGTTTTTAGTAGTTTCAGGGAGAAGTCTGGAAATTTCAAGAAGTCTTTATGTGAGGATACTAAGGGACTTCTTTCATTATATGAAGCTTCATATCTTTTAATGGAGGGTGAAAGTATATTGGAAGAAACTAGAGATTTCATAGCTAAACATCTCAAAGAATGGCTCAAGAAAAAGAGCATAGATCCTATAGAATTTTGGTTCAGACCCGACCTATTTATTGTTTTGAATCTGGGATTATTTGTCTTGATGGTTGTTCATGTCCTTGTTTATCTTATTCATTGCTGAATTGAGCTGTGTGAGCATTGTGGTTGCATTTCAAACAGGTTCGGAGTTCATTTTTCAAAGGAGTCTTTGCCCAAAATTTTGCTTGTTTGCTCAAGCAAAACTTATTACGCTTGAGCAGTTTTTTACAGTTTGCAAAACTACTGAAGCATCACTTGAGCAAACTTTTACAGGCCTGAACTATTGGGAAGGGTGCGTTGTACGCTCGAGCAACTATTCTTGCGCTCAAGCAGTGTCTTCGTTTGTGTCTGTGCACTCGAGCGATAACTTTGTTCGCTCGAGCGGTCTCACTTATTGTTTTTGGTCACTCGACTAGAGCGATTTGCACGTATATCAGTCCGAAAAGCTCACTTTTTGAGTCATTTTCTCATCTCACACTCTCTTTTTACATTCCAAGAACCTAAATTTACACACTCTCTCTCTAGAACTCATCTCCTACCTCAAATATACTATCATCCATTGATCTCTACACCCTAGTCCCTTTGATAAAAAGGTAGAGCTCACCTAGAGCTTCCATTTGATAGGAGCAAAGCTGATTTTCGGCTTCGTTGGGATTTCTTCACTCTCTCTCTTGCCTTCTAGCTTCGAGGTAAGGATTTCTCCACACTTTTGTATAGTTTTTAACTGAGTTATTTGCTTTTCTAAATAATATTGTGATTTGGAGACTTTTGGATAAACCTAGTGTTTTGGCTTTGAAATCAAAAGATGAATTTTCAAAATGATTTTTTGGAAATGATTGTGGATTTGTAAATGTGGTTGAGTTGTGGTAAAATGGTAGATATTCATCCTTGGAATTGATTTATAAATAAAGAGAATTTTACCCTAAAATGTGAATTATTTGATTTTGTAAAGATGAAATAAAAATGATGTTAGGTTTTATGAAATTGGAATAACGATAATGATGGTAGAGTTGGATATGCATTATCACTCCCATCTTGAAATTTTGAAAAATTTATCTTTATTGGAAATTATCTATCTGTTTTGGGCTATCAGTGGAGGATAGCTATAATTGTTGTAAACATTACATGAGAATTAGGAGAATTGAAACTAATTTCTTATCTGTTTGCATTACGCATCATTGCATACCTAACACATTGAAAATGTATATTTTTAAAGAAAAATTGGAGAATACCTTGGTGAATCTGAATAGGGGTGTGGTTGTGGTACTATGTTGGCCTGTGTGTCATTAGTGAAAGTCTAGAAACCCACACGGTTAGGTGTTAAGCCTTCCTGTTGGTACCGGTAAAAATGGCAATTGATAGTGCTTGTATAGCCTACTTGCAGACACGTACCTAGAGATTCCCAGTATTGTATCTACTGCTTTATTTTCTATTGTAAAAGAAATGATTTCATAAATTGTGATATAAACCTGGCATTACATAGTTTTGGAAAGGGATATAAAAAATGTTTTGGTACGATCATTGCATATACATTTACCTTATAGCTTTGTTAAGATTCATATACTGTGTTAGAGTATCTCTATTGGGCTTTGACTCACCTTATGTGGAAAATCATTTTTAGGTGCTAATGATATGCCTCCGCTAAGGTCATTGCTTGGGAGGACTTGGAGCCAAGAGCTTCATTTTTCTATACATTCATATTTTCTTTCATATCATTAATTTGTGGCACATGCTATAGATTCAGGGTTAGAACTTATGAATGTATAATTGCATGTGTTATCCTTTTGTACAATAGAATCATATGAATGGAATGACAATTATTTCGGTACATGTTGTTATTTAATTAATATTGTGGAATGAATTGTGGTTATTATTTTCGGAGCGTTACAGATCCAAATCTTGGTATGTTTGTGTATAACGCCCAAAAAATAATAACAACGGATACCCTCATAACTCTCAATAAATATGCAGAAGCTTAATAGTCTTAATCATTTAATATCGAAAGCATTTCAAGAACTATCATTCATTCATTGATTTCCTGAAATATTACAAAAGATGTCACATGCATTAATACATTCATCAATCCTAAATTATGAATCTATAGCATGTGACCGATATATATAGAACAAAAGGAAATAAATATAAGTTCATGACCTAATCGCTACGAAGTTTCAAGACATTGCTTGGTTACAACAAAAGTGAGTCAAACCCAATACAATTAAAGCCCAAAGCTTACACAAAACAAATATACAAAACAGAAATGAGTGTCTCGCACCAATGTCCTCTCAAGCTATCCCCTTGGCGGAGGTATACCATCAACAATAGTTATTTTCCATATGGGGTAAGCAAAACCCAGTAGAGATGAATTTAATAATCTGTATGATACTTAACAAAGCCATATGATGAATGCACATGAATGCCAATGCCAAAACATCTGTTTTCCCTTTTTAAACAATGCAGTGCCATAGTTCAATTCACAATTTATAAAGGAAAAAACACCAATAAATCCCAAGTTTAGATAGTTTGAACCATATAGTCTTGCAATTTATTTTATAAACTGAAAAGTCCCAAGTCAATGTTATTTACACTTAAACCCACGAATGTAACGCGTAGGTTAGCTGTTTGGAGGGGTAAATTGGGTGTTTAGGTGATGTTGTAGTTATCAAAATGTCCAAAAGCATACTATATCAAGTTTTTCCTTTTCCCTCCATTACAAACAAAACGGAAGCTCAAAAATTGGAACTTTAACATTTCCTTGTAGATGTTGCAGTGTTGATCCTCATTTTGTGTGAGTTGGACGCTGGATTTGGCAACATTGCACCTAGCATTCTTTATTCCCCAAAAAACATTACAGAACCCCTTCAAAACCCTAGAAAATCCAAAAACCCTTTCTAGCAAATTTACAGAGGTGAAGCAGCGTGGGCACTGGGACATCTAAGAGTGCAATTAATGTTGTCGACATCACATCGATGATTTCACATCAATCCATCAGTTGCAAAGTTGATCGTGTATTAGTACAATGACAACAGGTATGGGTGTCTTCAATGTTACTTTGGTTGTTTGTGGAACAATACGATATCAAGGTCGATGCTTGAAATGGGATGTTGTTTAAATGGTGCGTAATGTGGGGTTTTAGGTGATGTTGTTAACATCTTGGTTTTGGGGGTTACCAGTGACACCAAATGTGATGTTGTGCATGTACGTAATGTGACAGACGCATGGTGTTTTAGTTAATGTTTTTATGATTCGTTGGGTCTCATGTAATGTTATTATTTTCGTGGGTGTGGGGGTTACCAGTGATTGCAAATGTGATGTTATGCATGTATATGATATAACCGACACATTGTTTTTATTTAATGTTGTTATGATTATTTGGATCTCTTGCAATGTTAGTATTGTTGAGGG
Organism: Camellia granthamiana; assembly: GCA_036172215.1. Taxonomy (NCBI): domain Eukaryota; kingdom Viridiplantae; phylum Streptophyta; class Magnoliopsida; order Ericales; family Theaceae; genus Camellia; species Camellia granthamiana. Next base: position 33,814,005 of record CM069914.1, read on the forward strand.
CCAATGGGAGGATAACACCAAGTAGGTAACATCAACAATCCCCACAATCACTTCACGAAATCCCTAAAAAAATGAAAATGTTAAACCATACCTTACCTACATACACCAAAATCCCAAAAAAAAAAAATCAAAACCAAATCTCAAATAAGGGCAAACAAGTAAATTCTAATATTACTAAATCAAATTAATAATACATACTACAAATAAAAAAGACTAATTGGTTTATAAAAAAAAAAACATGTAAGATTAAATAGACTAACATTTTCCCAAATGGGATTTATGAATAATCTTTCCATTTATAAACCGTCAAAATAGAAAACATAGTAGTAAATACACACACTGAGAATTTCTAGGTACATGTCAGCAAGTAGGCTATACAAACACTACCAAAAGTCATTTTACAGGTACTAACCGGAAGAATCGACACCTAACCATGTAGGTTTCTAGACTTTCACCATGGACATAAAGGCCAACATAAAAACCACAACCACTCCCCTAACTAGATTCACCATGGTATTTACCATTTTTTTCTCAAAACGATACTTTTCAATGCAATGAGTATAAACCAATGTTCAAATTAAATGCATGAGTGAATGGGTTTTGTTAGGTTTTATTATTGGCAATCCCGTTTGATAAGGATTTCTATAAGAAGTTGATTTTCTTCCAAAACTAGGATTACTTTTGGATTTCTATAAGTAATTGGATTTCTTCCAAAACTAGGATTACTTTTGAATTTTCTATAAATAGTTGGTTTTCTCCCAAAACTAAATTAATTCCTCCAGATCTTCTTCTTTCTTAAGGTTTATATCTGGGGATATTTTGTTAGTTTTCTTTGATGTTTTATTGAGTATTCAACTCATGGTTTAAAGAGAGTACATCAAAGGTTTTGTTTGTTATACACAAGAGAAAGAGAATTGTTCTTCGGTAGATTCTAAAGAATTCGAGCCTGAAGCTTCGGTGGATTCTGGAGTGGCTCATCGTAAAGACAATTCTGAGGTGAAGACGGGGTTGGAAGAGGCACATAGAGGTTAGTTCAATTAGGCGTGGATTCGCTAGGTAATTGAGAGTATACCTGTGTAATTCCTTTAAATCTTCTTAGTGGATTATTTTGTGGTTATTGCCCGTGGTTTTTTAATCACAGTTGGAGGTGTCCAATTGTGGTTTTTTCACGTAAAATTGTTGTGTCGATTTGTCTTTGATTGTTTGATTGGGATTGTTATATTCTGTTTAAAATTGGTACATAATCACAAATCAACATCTAGGGTTTCTAGATTTTTCAATTGGTATCAGAGCGGGTCGTTCTATTTTTTTTAAAAAAAAATTCTTTTAGAACGAGATCTTGTTTGATTTGTGATAATGGATTCAATTCGTGAAGATGAAGAGCTTGAGCAAACTTATGAAAAGTTGTATAAGGAGTCTCTTAAGTTATTCAAATTAAATGACAAACTCACAACGAAACTCAAAGCATGTGAAAGTGAGAATGTCAAACTAAAGGAATAGATTTCTAAGGCTAGGATTGATGCCATCAAGATAGCTAATGATCAACAAGCTCTTTGTGCAAAACTCTTGACTTGTGAGACAGAGAGGAATGAGCTACAACAAATTTATGCAACATATGAAGAAAAGATTGAATCTCTTGAGATGTCTCAAGTTGCTTTGGAAGAACTAATGATCAAGAAAGATGAAGAACTCAAGAGTGCTATGGCAACCATTGGTCTTTGGAACAGAGGATCAAAGACTTTGGACAATATTATTGGGTCTCAACAAATTTGTTCTGACAAGAGTGGCATTGGGTTTTGTGATAACAAAGAGCAAAAACAGAGTGCATCTACATCTCATGATACAAAAACTCAAGGAAAGGGAGAACAAAAAATTTAACATAAGGATGGACTTCTCAAACTTCCTAGAGTTGGTAAGATAAAAGAAAAGAAGGTACACCCTGTTTTTATTTGTCATCATTGTGGTATGTATGGTCATATTCGCCCTTATTGTTATGAATTGCATGGGAGAATGTCTCATAGAGATAGAAGAAATTCTAATATCTCAAGGGGTAGGAGACACTTCATTGGTCATAAGGAGGTTAAGGGTCATAATAAACCTTACTATTTTGATTTGCTTGAGACCAAACATGAACAAAGGTTGTGTTTACCTAGACCTAGGAATAGGAAGTTGAAAACCATGTCAAGACGAGTTCTCATTGAAGGGGAAGGGAACCATAACGTCAAGACACCACCCAAAAACCGCAATTCTCACAACTTTGTTTATACTAAAGCGGTTTGGGTGAGAAAACTTGACTTGTGTTAATTTGTTTATTTGTTTTAGTTTTTGGATTTCTGTGTGTTTTTTTTAATGAGAAAAATAAAAAATAAAAATAAAATGTGTGCATGTTCATTTTTTGTCTTGTTTTGGTTAAAGAAAAAAAAAATCCAAAAAGATTTTCTTAGTATGGTTTTGCAAGCTTGAAATTTTTTTGAGATGTTCTTGGTGCATATTGGAATTGATAAGAATATACATTACATGTTAATATGTGTGTACTTTCTGTGGTCATTACTCATTTTGGAGTGTGTGTTTTTGTATTAGTATGTCTCATTCTGTACACACTCTTGGATTAGCAAATATTTGAGTCTTCCGCTTTAGTGATTATTTTTTCTCTATGGACTTCTGGCATTGTATCTTTTGCTTTTCTAGAGGAATTGACCTATACTAGCATATCATGGGTGATATTGAGTCTCTTAACCATCTTCCATCTTTTTGCATCTCCATGGCTTTCCCCTCTGTTCTTTGTAGTCCAGGTATGAGGAAAAGGCTACCTCAGAGTCACCAACCAAACCATCCTTAATATATCCATGCTTCTCTAGTTCGGTTTCCATACTCTTGAGCGTGTCAGCCGCCAATGAGTGTGCAAAAGAAAGGAAAAAATGTGCAAAAGAAAGAAACAAAAAAAAAAAAAAAAGGATGTGCAAAAGAAAGAAAAGAAAAAGCTGTGAAAAAATAAATAAATAAATAAATAAATAAAATAAAGGATTCATTGATTGAGGGGGAGCCTCCGCCTTTACACACCAAATACCCCTTGATTCCTAGTGGTTTGACTTTCCTTTGTTATGCTTAGATTCTCTTGTCGGAGGTCCAACTTTCATATCACTAAGATTTGAATCTAGTATTTGTCAAACTCTAAGAGTCATACACACACTTTTATCATGGGATCTATGCTTTTCATATAATGCATCACTTTCTTTCATGAGGAATCTTCTATAGATTGTGCACATTGTGTTTTCTAGTAATTGTGCTTCTTGGATCATCTTGTGTGTTTTTAAGGTACACATCTGGAATTCCTTGCTTGCTCCACCATATTATTTTTGTCGTTTTTTTTTTTCCTTGTTCATTGTTTTTAGTGAGGGGGAGTTTGGTTTATCATTGCAAGAGTTTGTTAGTATGAACACTTTGTTTTGTTTGGTACGGGAGATTGGCATTAGTTGGTTTGCATGTTGCTTTGCATTGGCTTCTTTATTGCTTGAGCTTCCTTTGTCAATTCATGAAAAAAAAAAAAAAAAAAAAAAAAAAAAAAAAAGGGATTAATGTTGTCCGGTGTGTCTTAGGATTTCATGTATTCATGTCATGTGTCGGGTGCATAAGTCTTAGTTTTCATCTATCCATGCTACATGTTCTTAAAATCTTCAAGCCGCATCTATTCATGTTTTCCATCTCATGCTTCAAGATAATCTTGTCATATGTTTATTGTTTTTTCATTTACTCTTGTGGCACTAATAGTTGTTTTGGATATTGTGGCACTAATAGCTGTTTTGCAGATCTTAATCTTGAGAAAGAAGTTTGTGTTTGTTGGTTGTAATGGATTGGGGTGATTAGGATTTTATTTATTATGTGTGTTTTGTCACGGCATTGCCAAAGGGGGAGATTGTTAGGTTTTATTATTGGCAATCCCTTTTGACAAGGATTTCTATAAGAAGTTGATTTTCTTCCAAAACTAGGATTACTTTTGGATTTCTATAAGTAATTGGATTTCTTCCAAAACTAGGATTACTTTTGGATTTTCTATAAATAGTTGGTTTTCTCCCAAAACTAAATTAATTCCTCCATATCTTCTTTTTGGTTCTTAAGGTTTATATCTGGGGATATTTTGTTAGTTTTCTTTGATGTTTTATTGAGTATTCAACTCATGGTTTAAAGAGAGTACATCAAAGGTTTTGTTTGTTATACACAAGAGAGAGAGAGAATTGTTCTTCAGTGGATTCTGAAGAATTCGAGCCTGAAGCTTCGGTGGATTCTGGAGTGGCTCATCGTAAAGACAATTCCGAGGTGAAGACGGGATTGGAAGAGGCACATAGAGGTTGGTTCAATTAGGTGTGGATTCACTAGGTAATTGAGAATATACCTGTGTAATTCCTTTAAATCTTCTTAGTGGATTGTTTTGTGGCTGTTGCCCGTGGTTTTTTAATCACAGTTGGAGGTGTCCAATTGTGGTTTTTCCACGTAAAATCGTTGTGTCGATTTGTCTTTGATTGTTTGATTGGGATTGTTATATTCTGTTTAAAATTGGTACATAATCACAAATCAACATCTAGGGTTTCTAGATTTTTCAGGTTTCAGTTAACCTAGTTCTCATGCCATTGCTACGACAATCAATACTATCCTCTACTGATAACTAAAACATATATCTCTATTCAATAAATAAGTTTAAAGAGACTGATAGAATTTCATAATCTAAACATAGGAGTAAAATTTACATGTTCAAACTCCACTTTTCCAATTCACACAAGAATCATAACCTTCTTCCAAGATTCCATCATTTTCTCATGTTCCAAATCAAAAAATCATCAAGGTGTTTTCCATAGCACCAGAACAAATATTTCTCTCAACATTCATATTTTAAAAGCAACTTCCTCAAGTCTCAATACCGTAAATAATATATCATTTCCAAGAAAACATCCAAAAATCCCTCTTTTATAAATCAATTCAAACCCAATTTAAACCTAAGTCACTCAAAGTGCTACCCTATTCAAGGAGCACATAACGAAATTAAATATAATGTAGAACATTAAAAAATTCCCTACATCAAAGCAAGAAGAAAAGATGAGCAAATCTCCAAAATTGACAGAGACGAAAACTTGAACTTTTTATATCAAAATGACCCTCTCATCGAGCTCTACCTTTAATCCCAAAGCACGGATACCGAGAAACCAATTGATTGAGAGAGATCAGAAGATTTATACAAGAATTCTAGTGAGAGATAAGAGCAAAGAGATTCCAGATATTTGTAGAGAGAGCTTCAAAAAGTTACTAAAACGTGACTTTCCTCGTAGCTTTATATAAATAGATTGCTCGAGCGAACAAAACATCGCTCGAGCTTTAGATACAGCACACCGCTTGAGCAACCAAACCTAGGCTCGAACTAAGAACCCAAACTTCAATAAGATTATCACTGCAGAACAGATTGCTCAAGCAAACAAAATGCCGCTAGAGCGAAGAACACCCTACTCCCAAAAATTCAGACTGCAAACCCAGAAAGTAGGAGAAACGAAAGATCGCTCGAGCGACAAAAACACCTCTCGAGCAAATTGAAAATGAAACAATCAAAATCTCCTTAGACATACTCAACCCAACCTATTCAAAACATTGCCTAACAGATCCCAAACTCAACTCAAATGATAATATTGGACCATATATAATAGATATCAATCACATCAACAAGTATAAAATTCATACAAAAGAATATAAAAAGATCGGGTCTTAACCCGGGTTGCTATATTGTGAGTCATGCTTTGGAGTTTCCATTACATTGGGCAATGCCAAAATTGGGGGCAAGGTGGTTCATTGATGCATATGAGAGGAGAGTGGACATCAATGCCAAGTTGCTTGAGTTTGCCAAATTGTTTCAACATGTTACAAGCAATTCACCAAGATGACCTCAAACATGCATCAAGGTAAATAATCACTTCCACGAAATGGAACTAAACCGTAGGAAAATGCTATTCTACTAGGATATTTATACATAATGATGTGGCAGTTTCATTTATATAATTACCAAACTGAAAAAGGTTATTCCAGCTTGGTTTGAAAAATTTTAACGACTTCAAAGTGTATTTAAATTTGACTTGTTTATCTTTCAAACTCATCTCAAGGGAGGTTTAATGGAGCCAATAACAAGTTGAGATTAACTTGATATTATTTTATTTTATCGGGCATATACTTCAGAGTATTAAGTTGTTTAAGTTTGATTTGAAAACTTAATGAGTTTTGAAATGTATTCAAACTTGGATTGTTTAAATAAGAACCCGATCTCGAACGAATTTTTATTGAATCCAACATGAGTCGAGTTCAAATAGCTTTATTCATTTAACAACCTTATACATAATTCTCAACCAAAATGTGTGAGATTGGCATTTTTTAAATAAAAAATGATTGGTAACTCGAATTTGAGTTTGTCCAAAAGCCCAAATTTGTGCTTGTCGGTCGACCACTCAAACGACCGGTAAAATACTTGTCTACCGCAGTTGCCACCCTTGTCACCTCTTGCGGAACGGGTGACAAACTAAAATTTGGATGATTTCGGACAAATTTAAATTCGAGCTACCAATCAATGCTCTTTTAAAATATCAAGTCACGCTTGCAATGGTAAAATCTAAACTTGTCACCTTTTTTTGTTTTTAAAAAAAAAAAAAAATTCTGTTGGTATATTATTTTATCTTTCATGATATTTTATATAATAATTAATAGGTGGTGGGAGACCATAGGATGGAGGGAAAAGTTGCCCTTTGTTAGGGACAGGGTGATGGAGAATTATTTATGGTCTTGGGAGAGGCTTTTGACCCTAAGTTCCAACATTATAGGAGCATGGAAACAAGGATCAATATATTGGCAACATGTGTTGATGATGTTTATGATGCTTATAGTACCTTGGATGAACTCTAACTTTTCACCAATGCCATTGACAGGTTGGTACTAGTAGCAGGGAAATTACCTTTGCACTAGCCACATGCTTCTTAATTTGCTCTTAGCTAAGATTTTAAGTTTTAAAAGTATAAAAATATGAAAATCGATTATAGAAGTAGACATAATCTTTTTATATGAGGTGGATTTGTTTATGAGCTTTACATTTATATGAGATGATTGTATTCAATTCTGTAATTAATTTCTATGTAAATAAAAAAACTGTTTAAGTTTTTAACACAAAATTTTGAAAACACTTCTGCATCTCAGATGGGATGTCAATGTAGCTAAACAACTTACGAACTATTTAAGTTTTAAAATATCTAAAAATACATAAATGAATAATAGAATTAGACACAATCCTCTAATGTGTTTATATGAGAGAGTTATATTAAGTTCTATAATTATTTTTTGTTTAAATAGAAAAACTGATTAAATTTTTAACACAAAATTTTGAAAATACTTTTGTATCTCAGGTGGGATGCCAATGTAGCAGAACAACTTCCGGACTACATGAAGATATGCTTCCTTGGTTTATTTAATTCCATTAATGAAATGGCTTATTGCACTCTTAACGAACATGGTGTCCACATCCTCCCATACCTTAAAAAAAGGTATTCATACCCTTCGTATAGCTTATTTAAGCAAACTACCTTATAATTATTTTGGTCACATTCAAACAAATTGTGTATATTAGCTTACTTAAACTATGCTCAATTTTATACTATTTAAAATAAAATAAAAAAACATAAAAAAACAAAAATGAGAGAGAGAGAATGAAAAGGGCCAATTTAATTTTTTTTCTTATTCTATAAAGTTGACCTCTTGTGTCAATTGATTCATATAATTCTAATTGTAGCAATTCTACCTTTGAATTTTTTAAGTCATGTCAATATAGTCTAATTGATAATGTCACTTGAGAAAATATATTGAAATAAAGGGTCAAAATAGTTCATTCACTCTACGAAAAATGATTGAGGGGTTTGCATCCAACTTAAAAATAAGGGTAAATTACACTTAGTACACCTTCACTTTTACCAAAATCTCACTTTAATCACTTCACTTTCAATAGTCAATCCCCTACACTTTAACCCAAGTTGCAATCTCACCCTTTCCATTCATTTGTCGTTAACAAAGTTGACGAAATTTGTCATTTAAAATGTATGTGACATTTTTGTTGTTTCGTTAGCATCGTTACACTTTTATTAAAATCTCACTTTAATTCTCACACTTTTATCAAAATCCTATTTTAGTCCCTCCATTTTCCATTTCCATTAGCTTTATTACCAGTAGGTGGACAGAAAGATGAAATTAGAACTTGATTTAAAGTGTAGAGCATCAACTGTTACAATTGAAAGTGAAATGACCAAAGTGAGATTTGGTGAAAGTGCAAGAGTACTAATTGTAATTTACCCTTCAAATACTCTATTACTTTTTGAATGGGCTATTTTACCATTTATTTTTATCTAGGATAAATTACACCATTAGTCTCTATTGTTTAAGCGAAGTGTAATTTTAGTCCCTGTAGTTTCAATTTGAACGATTTGTTCCTACACTTTTAATTTTGTTGCAACATGGTCCCTATAGTTTGTTTTGAATTCTACTTTAGTTCCTCTAATTTTACACATGGTTATTTTTTGTTCCAAGTTTTAATAGTAAGTGGCAGAGGGACGATATTGCAATACAATTAAAGTGTAGGGATTAAATTGTTTAAATTAAAACTACAAAGACCAAAGTGAGATTTTGCCCAAACTAAAGGGACCAATAGTGTAACTTACTATTCTATCTAATGTCTTAATGGATGTTATCAATAGAACTAAATCAACACAACGTAAAAAATTAAAGGACAAAATTGATATAATTTAAACTATAATAATTAAATTAAGGGAGATTTATTAGAAAATCATTTTTCAAGTGTTTGTATCCCAATTAGTCCATAAGATATTCTTGTATTCTAATAAGTCCTATTATTTGAACATTTGATCTACCAAATCCAAATTCTCATAGTTAAAGTATTTTATGAATATTTCTAACCTTACAAATATTTTTTGAACGGTTAGTAATTTGGTGATGTGAACATTCATATTTTACAATGTAAATATTCACATTGACGTATGAATGTTCACATTGACGATTAGTTTAGGTTTACTAATGGTCATTAATTGAGGATTAATTGGAGGTATAACCTCGAAATCAGTTTGGGTTGGGGAATCTTGAGATTCAATGTCATCTTCAGGTAAATGTGTGTGTGTTGAATAAACAGGTTTACTAATTTGAGAAGTTGTGGAATTATCAATTCCTTTCATTTTACTATGGGAAGGTTGACCTAGATGAATTTGACTATTTTTTCTAAATAAAGGTGTATTAAATATTTCATCTTGACCTAGAACTAACCGAAGAATTACTTCTAAATAATCGACTCATTTTATCTTGAAATAGTTTACAGTGAGCTCAATACATTGTCTAATTTTATCATGTTTTCACATACGATGTTTTCACACATACCCAGTTCGGAGAACCCCTAAAATCCAACACTGCCTAACCAAAGGTCTTACCTAGGACTTGGGATGAAGGATGGGTGGCTAATAGCAACGTGGAAAGACACAGATAAAAATTGGACAGATTAAGACGATAAATTGTAAACAATTTCAACACAGGAGAATGAGTGGACACAGAAATAATGATTCAGTGAGTAACCAAATACAACATAACATGGCTTTGATACCAAAAGACACGGAAGCAGGAAGGAGAAAACAGCACTAAACTAACACAGTTTTATCAACTTAAATAATAATAAAACAGTTTAAATAAACATAAATAATAAAACTTACAATTGTTTACTGGAATGAAACAAACAGTTCTTCAAAATACATAACTCGAAAACGAGCTTTTCAAATAAAATTACAGAGATAGCTATTTTTCTTGAGGAATGAGCACTCTCAATTTTTTCTAACTCTGCCTTATTCTTTACTGAAGAGGCCCCTTTTATAATCAAAAGAGACTACTGTTAGCCTTGTGAGTGAATAATCTTGACTTGAAAGGAGCATCAGGAGCACATGGGAGCTATCTGCTGCTTTCGGTGAGTGACTAAAGTTGATGGCTGCCTTTTACTATGCTGAATTTGTCAGTAGGATAAATCATGATAAATGTGGAATAGTATGTTGACTTTTTGATGAATAATGATAGTAAAGTTGACTTTTTCACTATTCATAGCTTGGAGGCATGTGACTGAGGGAATCAATATATATATCAGCAGCTTTTCTCAAAAAATGAGTATTGATTGAAGCTAATAACTATAGCTATATAGAATCCAATGTTGATAAGTTGAACAAGTGACTAGGCATATGGATCCTGAGCATCTTGAAATTCAAGTCCATATGGACTTTGAGTAGTTGAACCTTCAGAAGAGTTTGAACGGTCTGAACTTTTTTCTGAATCACTATTATCAAATCTGACTTGACTTGGGCCATAAGGAGACGAGCCATTTGGAGAAGCTCATCCTTGGATGACTTGGATTTAGGCTTAACCTTGGACTTGGATTTTTCCTTTGATTTGGGCTGATCAGTGATGGGCTTTGCTGACTTGGACTTAATCTTTGACTTAGATGACTTGGGCTTGGAAGAACTGGATGTTGGGCTTCCAAGATTGACTGGAGGAAGTTGACCTCCTTGTGTTAACGGAGCAGCTGGGATCTGCTGAGCTTTAACCAGAGCAGGAGTTGGAGCATGTATATTGATTGGGAATTCAGTTTGAACAATATCAATGATGCGTGGAATTTTGAAATTATCCCAGCATTTAACCATGTGTTGACGGTAAATAACATCATCAGAAATACCATATTGCCATTTGAATATCCAAGGGATTTTGTATTTGGATATAAAAATAAGCAATGGAGGGAATTTCCTTTGCTGAGGAGTGAATGAGAAGACAGTGGAGAAGTAATTGACTTGTTCCATAATTACAGATGAGAATATTTCTAAAATGGCGCCATACTAAGTCCACCATCGCAGAAACCAAGTAGGTAACTCGCAGAAACCAGGTAGGTAACTCGGATTTGAACTTTTGATCAAATTGAAGAAACCAAGAGTGACTGCTTGACTCATTTTGATACAAGAGGACTTTGAACCAAGCATCAATGTAATCATAGTAACTGTATTGAATGGAATGACCAGGCAGATCTCGTAGTTGATAAGGAGAACTCCAATCATCCAGAGAAACAAAGTTGTGAATATAGAGTGAATGGTACACAATTTTACTTATGTAAGTGCAATCATAAATGGGTTTAATCACAATTGACTGATGGTTAAACAGGATGTCTTTATAGAAAGTAATTTTTTTTCTAGATGGAGAGGAATAAAATGCCATCCAGGAGGGAAATAAGATTTAACCAGATCATGAACAGTATGACTCTTTGGGTGACTAGGTTATTTGAAAAAGAGATTAGTAGTGGTGGATTTAACATAATCAGATCAGGCTGATTTAATAGGATTAGGAGGGTATAGAGTAACTGCTTGACTAGATAAAGCAAAAGGATCAGTAGCCAAAACAGATGTATAATTGGGCTTAGGAATATTACCAAGAATTTGGTAACGGTTAACCAATTTAGCAGGGTGATATTTGGTGACTAACTCCAAAGGAGGAGGAACAAAAGGTTGACTAAAAGGAACCAATGCTTTAGAGGGAGGCCTTGGACGAGACATCCATGAAATAGATAAATGGGATAAATTAGCATCCACGGAGGATATCTAATTGATCAATATGTGTATGCAAGCAGTTAATATAATGAGCAAGTTGCTGTTTCTGGGCTTTAATCTATAGAACTGAATATATTGAGCACGTTTAGTAGGGGGATGAGTTGACTTGATATGAGCAAGGCGACGAGCAGTATGTTTGACTAGGGTTTTAAAGTGTTTAATTTGGTGTTTATAGCAAGAAATAGAGGGAAATGGCATGATTATCCACCCTGTAAAAATTCTCGGGTAAGAAAATTAGGAATAGAATTTTGACAACGAGGTATATATTCAATATCAAAATCAACAATACTTAAAATAGATTGCCAACGGGCAAAAATTTGCTTACTAGCAAGATTTTGAACATCTTTTTAAAACATATTTAGCAGATTTACAATCAACACGAAGTAAAAACTTTTGATTTAATATATCATCTTAAAATATACTAATACATAAAACAGTAGATAAAATCTCTTGTTTACTATAATTTTTTTGTGCTTTATTCCAAACACCAGAATGGAAGCGAACAATTTGTTCAGATGACTGAGGAGTGACTTTCTGGAGAAGGATGCCACCATAACCAATATTAGAGGCATCAGTTTGAATAATTTTAAATGAATTTTCAGTAGGAATACCAAGACAAGGGAGAGACTTGACATATTGTTTGACTTGTTTAACAATAGCAATATGAGTAGAAGACCAAAGAGGAGGATTGTCTTTTAACCGATCAAACAAAGGTTGACAAATTTTCCTAAGGTCTTTATAAAATTCAACAATATAATTAAGAGAACCTAAGAACCGTTGTAACTGGGTTTTATCGAGGATCTCATTAGGAAACTTAGAAGCAAACTCAATGGAGCGATTAATAGAGAGAATTGTATTCTGATGAATATCATAACCTAAAAATCTGACTTTAGTCTGGAACAATTTAATCTTAGGAGCAGATATGATTAGACCATGACTTTTAATAGTATAAAAGAAAGCGGTAAGATGTTTCCAATGTTCACTAATTGATTTTGAAAAAATAAGAATGTCATCTATATAAACTATGGAAAAATGACTAAATAGATTGAAAATATCATTCATTATATTTTGAAATTCACTAGGTGCATTTTTTAGTCCAAAAGGCATTACATTCCATTCATAGTAACCAAAGGGTGTAGTAAAAGCAGTTTTATATATATCTTTAGGACGAATTTGGATTTGCCAAAAACCACTTTTTAAATCAAATTTACTAAAAAGAACAGCTTGACTAAGTATAGCGACCCCGGTCTTTTCCCATCTGATTATTGTATCTGGACTTATGTTCCGAGGATTTCGTTGTCATATTATTGTTGTTGTCATCCTTTAACGTCATTGTTTGAGTCTTAGGGTGTGTTAGACTTGTTTCGAGTGGGCGGTTTGAGTCTGGGATCAAACCCCAGATTTTTGAAGTTTCGGCCGTTCCGCTCGAGCGGACCTTCTTGCGCTCGAGCGGATATTGCACACGTCCAGTATTTTTGAACCCTGCAAAACTTCTGCAGGTGTGATATCTACGCTCGAGCTGGATTTCTGAGCTCGAGCTGGTTGAGCTCGAGCGGTATTGTTGACGCTCGAGCGGGTAGTGTGTTCTTCGCGTGGGTTCTGGAATGGAGGAATCTACGCTCGAGCGGTTATCATTTATAGCGACCCCGGTCTTTTCCCATTTGATTATTGTATCCGGACTTACGGTCCGTGGATTCCGCTGTTATATTTGTTGTTATTGTCCTTTAATTTCTTATTCTTGGGTTATAGGATGTGTTTAGCAGGTTGGTTGCAGATTGGTTGGGTTTAGAAACCAAGTCTGCATGTTCAGTTTTTGGCTTGGTCGCTCGAGCGAGCTTATCTTCGCTCGAGCGAGGTCTTCCTTTTTGGTTCGTCGCCCGAGCGAGCCTTTCTTGGCTCGAGCGAGGATTGCGTCCAGTACCTAGACCTGAACGCAGTGTTTGTTGGCTCGAGCGAGCTTTTCTTCGCTCGAGCGAGTTGGTTTGTCTTTGGCTCGAGCGAGCTTCTCTTCGCTCGATCGAGGTCAGTTTCTTGTGTCTGGTCGCTCGAGCGACCAGGTTTTCGCTCGAGCGAGCCTGTCCAGTATTTAAACGTAAAAGCGGGATTTTTAGGGCAGTTTTTCATTCTTTTTGATCTCAAACCCTAAAGTCCGACTTTTCTTCTTCTCTAAACACCTTTTCTCCTAGGTTTGATCTAGTTAGGGTGTGTTTCTACCCTAGTTCTTTTACAAATAAGATAGAGGAGAGTGGGGGCTTCCATTTAATCTGAGCAGTTGTCGGTTTGGAGCACTCTGGAGTTTCGAGCACCTTCTTCATCATCATCTTTTTGGGTTCTTTCTTGAGGTAGGGATTTCCTACTCCATTTATGCGTTTTAATCCTAAGTGGTGGTATTTTGGTATGTGGGGGTAGTTTGGTAATTTTGGGAGAAACCTTAGGGTTTGTCATAGATTAATTTATATAATTAATTTAAGGGAAAATCGTGATATTGGGTTTAATTCATGAAATTGGGGGGATTATGAGATAAATTAATGTAGTTGGATATTTAATCACTCATCTGTGAAATTGAGATTATTTGCGTTACAATATTTATTTCTTGTATAGAAATAATTGTTTTGGGCTATCGGTGGAGGATAGCCATTGATTGTTGTAGACCTTGCATGCGGCTTAGGTATAACTGAAATTGAGTCATTCATTTAATTGTTGAGTTAATACAGAACATTCGTGTATTGATTATGTATTGTATATGGCAAATATTGATTATGTTGCATATGCATTTGGTTTTGGAGGAGATAGGGGATGAACTCCACGGTTTAGGGGAAGATAGGGGATGGACCTCTAAACCGGATTTGTTGGGAGGAGATAGGGGATGGACTCCAGTAGCATCACATATGTGTGTGCTTATTGATAATAGAAATATTTCTATTTGTTGTTGATATGATACATCACCACCATGTGTGTCAGTTGGGAAGTATGGAAGTGGATTTGATTGAGATTTGTTATAACACCAGCATGAGTGTTTAATTTGTTATAAGAAAGGTTTAACCTGATTTGTTATCCTTGTTGAGTTATTTGGCCAGGTTCTGAGCCATGTCTGTATGAATGAAAAGTGTATTGTGTCATAGACCATGTGTCATAGACAACGTAGACATTCGTGTCATAATATTGTAAACTGAATATTTTGTGTTAACCATGTATCGGGTGCTACTGCTTTAGTTAATTCTTATGCTTGGTTTAGTATTTCTCTACTGGGCTGTGGCTCACCCTATATGGGAACTTCATTTTCAGGTTCAGGTGGTTCACAACCTCCAAAGACTTAGCTTGTGAGGAATTGGACTTGAAGATTTGCTTTATTTGTGTTATTTGTTTTATCTGAACTATGTAAACATTCAAGCCGAGGGCTTTATTTGTTTTGAGTTAGAACTCATGGAATTGTGTCCAAGTATTGGCTTGGCAAGATGTAAGCCCGTAGGGCATTTATTATGATGTTTTATTTCGTAATACTCTGATGATTGAAATAATATAATGTTTCTTTTAATAATGCATGTCTTGTTTTATATTCAATGGGTTAAATTTTGAGGGCGTGACATCATTGCGCTCGAGCGGACCTTGTTTTTGTTCTTTACGCTCGAGCGGTGTGTTGTACGCTCGAGCGGGACTGTCAAGCTTAAATACGCAGCAGCGTGTTTTAAAACAGTTTTTCAGCCTCTTTCAGTTTATAAAACCCTAGGTTTCGAGTTTTCTCTCTCCCAACTCATCTTCTCTCCTAGGTTTCATCTATTTAGAGTGAGTATCTAACCTAGTTCCTTCATTAAAAAGGTAGAGTGGGTCGAGGGCTTCCATTTAATCTGAACGGTTGTTGATTTGGAGCACTTTGGAGTCTGGGCTATCATCTCCGTCTTCTTCTTTTTGGGTTCTTGCTTCGAGGTAGGGATTTCCTACTCCATTTATACGCTTTAATCCTAAGTGTTGGTATTTTGGTATGTGAGGGTAGTTTGGTAATTTTGGGAGAAACCTTAGGGTTTTGGCTTAGATTAATTTGTATAATTAATTTAAGGGAAAAATGTGGAATTGGGTTTAATTCATGAGATTGGGGAATTTAGTGGTTTAATGATGTAATTGGTTAGTTTAAATACTTACCTTTGAAAATGATGAAATTTCATTGTATTGTTATATTTATTTCTTGTTTAGAAATAATTGTTTTGGGTTATCGGTGGAGGATAGCTATTGATTGTTGTAGACCTTGCATGTGGCTTAGGTATAACTGGAATTAAGTCACGTATGTTGACTGTTAAATTAATACAGAACATTACTTGTGTTGATTATGTGTTGTATATGGCAATTGTGTGTTTCATTGCATATGCATGTTGTTTGGAGAAGATAGGGGATGAACTCCACGGTTTAGGGGAAGATAGGGGATGTACCTCTAAACCGGATTTGTTGGGAGGAGATAGGGGATGGACTCCAGTAGCATCACTCATATGTGTGCTTATTGATAATAGCAATATTGCTATTTGTTGTTGATATGATACATCACCACCATGTGTATCAGTTGGGAAGTATGGAAGTGGATTTGATTGAGATTGTTATAACACCAGCCTGTGTGTTTATTTTGTTATAAGAAAGGTTTAACCTGATTTGTTATCCTTGTTGAGTTGTTTGGCCAGGTTCTGAGCCATGTCTGTATAAATGGAAAGTGTATTGTGTCATAGACGATAAGTCATAGACAACGTAGACATTAGTGTCATGAAACTGGAAATTGATTATCTTGTGTTAACTACGTATCGAATGCTAATGCTTTAGTTAATTCTTATGCTTGGTTTAGTATTTTTCTACTGGGCTGTGGCTCACCCTATATGGGAACTTCATTTTCAGGTTCAGGTGGTTCACTACCTCCAAGGACTTAGCTTGTGAGGATTTGGATTCGAAGACTTGCTTTATTTTATTTGTTTTATTTGAATAACTTGTAAACTTTCAAGCCTAGGGCTTTATTTGTTTTTGAGTTAGAACTCATGGAATTGTGTCCAAGTGTTGGCTTGGCAAGATGTAAGCCCATAGGGCATTTATTATGATGCTTTTATTTTACGATACTTTGATGAATGAAATAAGATACTTTATTTCCTTATAATTCCACATGTTAATATTATGTATTATGGGTTTATTTTTGAGGGCGTTACACTAAGTCTTTTGATTAAGTCTTTTTTATTAGGAATAGGATATCGAATCCATTCTAAAACTTTATTTAATGGTTTATAATTAATAACTAAGCGAGGGACACCTCTTTCTAATTCAGCATTTTTATTAACATAAAAAGCAGGACATGACCAAGGTGATTTACTAGGACTAATAATTCTATTTTTTAATAATTCATTAATTTCTTTTTTACACATTTCAACTAATTTATGATTCATTTGAATAGGTCGAGATTTAGTAGAAATTTGTCGTTCATTAAAATTCTTAATGTATGGTAAAGTGACTACATGTTTTTTCCTATGCCAAAAGGCAGTTGGTAAAGTAGAACAAACAGTTGTTTCTAATTTTAATTTAAATTCTTCAATTTGAGATATAACAACAGGATCAGTTAATTGTTATTCAATGCGTTTATAATTGACTTCTTCTTTGAGAAAACGTAACTGATGAGTTAATCGATTAATAGATTGAGAAATAAAACAGTCTTTTAATTTATTTAATTCCAATACTTCAGGTGGTGATAAGAATTTAAAAGTAACTGTTTTACCAAAAGCTTGAGTTGTTATTCCTTCACTAGATGTAGTAAATGGATATAATAAGAATACAAATGGTGTGCCTAAAATAACTTTATCAGTCATATTTCTAACTAAAACAAATGAGGTTTTGAAACAGACATTATGTTGACATATATGGACTTTAGGTAATTTATATTTAATACGCATTTTACTACAATTAGCAGAAGTTAATTTTTCACTTGTTTTTTCATAATATTTTGTAGGAAGTAAACCTTCTTGAATATAATTAAGATCAGCACCAGTATCAATGAGAGCAATAATATTTAATTCAAAATCATCAATAACGAGTTTAACTTTTGAATACCATTTTTGAATATGAATTTTATTGATCAGATTTAATCTTTTATCTTCATGATTATGAGATTGATGTAATCGATTATCAAATAAAAGATTATCAGGATTAGTATGTTCAGATTCAGATTCATGTTCAGATTCATTAGGTGATTCAGCATTGTTTTTTTGGAAATTATCTAAACTTTTATTAATTTTTAATGTAATAATTTCATCTTCTAAAGCTCTATCTTTACTTTGTAAATCTTTGATTGTTTGTTTAATTTGATTAATTTCATGTTGTAAATCCTGTAATGTAATTTCTTTTTGTTTATTTTTAAATCGTTCTAAAGTTTTAGATAAGCTAATAATAGGTTTATCAAACTTAGGTTTCTTATCATGATTGGTTAATAAAGATTTCAATTTATCAGTATATTTTTGTTTTAACTCTGGATCTTCTAATTTACTAATTAATTCAATAAGGGCAGTTTCTTCTTAATTTTGTTTAGTAAGAACAGTGATTTGTTTAACGAGTTTGCAACAAATATCATTATATCCTAATTCAATGTTATTAGCAGAATCATCACTAGGTGAATGGTAATCAGATGAGGTATTAGGATTATCAGAAGAAGAATTATTATCAAATTGGTTTAATTGGAAGATTTCAAATAATTGGTGTTTGGATTCATCATTAATTTGAAGTTGATTAATTTTATCTTTTAATTTTTATTTTTCTTTACATTTATTAGAATAATGACCTTTTTGACCACAGTTATAACAAGTAATATCTTTATTAGATTTAGATTTTGGATGGGATTTTTTATAATATTTCTTTTTAGGTTTAGTATAGAATTTATCATTTGATTTTGAAGGTGAATAATTCTTTTTGTACTTACGAGAATATTTGTAAGATGTTTTATGTTTATCGTACTTATGTTTTTTACGATGAGAAGGTGCTACAGGAGGTAAACCGTATTGTTCACAGAAATTACCTAATTCGTATTTAGTCTTATATTTATCTTTAGCAGCTTTTTGACTAAGTTTAAGATCAATAAACATTCTTAATCCTTCTTTTTGAATAGTACTAATGATATCACCATAAGTTAAATTATCGTATTCAATAACACTAGTGGGTTGACTAAGGACATCTCGAATTTTGTGAGCAAAGAGACTAGGTAAACCATTAATAAATTTTTCTTTCCAAAAGGATTTAGTACAATCTTCTCTTAACATAACTCTAGAGGTAAATACATCTTTATACCATCTAAAATCGCTTAATGTTGGACAAGTAAGGTTACTAAGTTGGTCATGTATGCGAGAATATATATTAGTAGGGGTACCTATGAAATGTCTGACTATGATATAGATTAATGTATTAATACCATCGGGTTTATAATAGCCAATAGTTTCATCAAATATAGGTAAATCATTTTCATCCTTTTGACTAGCATGTAAAATTGATTCGCGTTGATCTTCATTAAGATATTTTTCCCACCAAGATTTGAGCATACCAGTAAAGCCAGAAGTGATTAAGGAGACTATTTCAGGTTGAGTATAATCAGGGTAGTTACTAAAATAACTATTTGCAACCATGGATAAATGATTTAATTTTTGAAGGATTTGATCTTCACTAAGACCATCAATATTCTATTCGTACAAATTTTTAGCAGATACAGAAAATTGATTATTAAGATTAGTTTCTTCATATTGGAGATCTGGGGGAGTAGGTCGTGAATACCAATTTTTGGTAAGAGTAGTAGGATTAGGTTTAGGATAATGAAGTTTATTAAGAGTAGAGGATTGAAATTGTTGGGCTAATTAATTAATTTCATTATCAGTTGTATCAATTTCTGATTGAGTGGAAACAGACTCATGGGTAGGTTGTTGGTTTAATACAGTAAGACCTTTCTCAGTAGATGGAGAAGCTTGTTCAGAGGTAGTTAATTTAGTAAATAATTGTTCAATGGCTTTGACAGTAGAGTTATCTCGGGTAACTAAATTATGACGTTTAGAACGGTTACTAGGTAAATTAAGCAATGGTTGGTCTAAAGATTGTTTAGTAGATGTGTTATTAGCTGAATAATCATCTAAATTGGTTTCTATTTTATCTAATTGTTTACCAATTGTTTTTAGACATTGATTAGTATAATTATTTTGTTCAATAACTTTTTTGATTTCAGGGTCAGTGCCAGGTAACTTAAAAGGAGAGGCTGGGACTTCGGAGCCGTGATGATCAATAATTATGGTAGATAAAGGAGGATGACTGGAGCTAACAGTAGTATTAGGTGAAATTTTCCATTTATGTTTTGTAATTGTTTGAACTTCTTTATAATGGTCCTCTAAATATTCAAAGAAAGAAATTTCAATATTATGTTCAGTCATAAATTTGTACCATTTTCGAGTGATTATGGAT
This sequence comes from Camellia granthamiana, assembly GCA_036172215.1. Lineage (NCBI taxonomy): Eukaryota > Viridiplantae > Streptophyta > Magnoliopsida > Ericales > Theaceae > Camellia > Camellia granthamiana. The sequence goes on from CM069914.1 coordinate 33,834,149, forward strand.
TGTTGATTAGAATAATGTTTAAGTCGATAAGCATGACGTTTGAGTTTATTAATTTTAGATTTAAATTCAATGTGTAATTTATCAAGATCGGGAGCAAAAGGTTTACTAATGGTCATTAATTGATGATTAATTGGAGGTATAACCTCGAAATCAGTTTGGGTTGGGGAATCTTGAGATTCAGTGTCATCTTCAAGTAAATGTGTGTGTGTTGAATAAACAAATTTACTAATTTGAGAAGTTGTGGAATTATCAATTCCTTTCATTTTACTATGGGAAGGTTGACCTAGATGAATTTGACTATTTTTTCTGAATAAAAATGTATTAAATATTTCGTCTTCAGTTTCAACATCAGTAAGTATACTAGAAGTACTATGACGAGAAGATTGAGATCGATTAAATTTAATCCTAACAGATCCATCAATAAATTGTTGTATGTCTTGAATAGCTTGACAAGTAAATTGTCTTTGATTATGTTTGTAATTTTCATTAACTGTAGCCCATTGGTCGGGGAGAGTAATATTTTTCCATTCAATCATTTGAGGAATATTTATATTAGTATCATTATTACTACTTTGGATAAGTAAAGTTTTGTCTTTAGGACTTTTATGTAAGGCTTGAACATTTAAATTGGTTTTAATATATTTGTAATGAACACGATATATTAAAGCAATATTGTGAACCTTTTCTTTCATATTTGTAAATGAGCCATGTAATTGAATATTTAAAGTTAAAGCATCTAATATATGGGGGTCTCTAAGACCAAGAGTGAAATCAGGAAAACAATTAAAATGGACGGGTCCTTTATGAAGACCAGTTTCCATCATACCCATTAAGCTATTATTAGAATCAAGAAAACGAGCATCTCTTAAGCATAGTAAAACAGAAGTATTTTTACCTTGTTGTGTTAATGGTTTGATTCCAACCTGAATTAATCCTAAATGAATAAAATTGTGACCAGTTTTTAAATGTCGTTTAATAGTATTAGCATCAAATAATTGATATGTTTCTATAGGTTTTTCTAAAGCATAGACTTGTTCTAAAGTTTTAACATGAAGATTAACATTAAATGTATTTTGTATAAAAGTAGTTTTATAAATTTCTTTGATTGGTAAACGTGGTATATTCAACTTAAATCAATTTTATCATTTTGTATTTCTACATCTTCTTCATTAATTACTAAACCTTGATTAGGTATAGAAGGCAAAGTTGTTGACCTAGAACTAACTGAAGAATTACTTCTAAATAATCGACTCATTTTATCTTGAAATAGTTTACAGTGAGCTCAATACATTGTCTAATTTTATCATATTTTCACATACGATGTTTTCACACATGCCCAGTTCGGAGAACCCCTAAAATCCAACACTGCCTAACCAAAGGTCTTACCTAGGACTTGGGACAAAGGATGGGTGGCTAATAGCAACGTGGAAAGACACAGATAAAAATTGAACAGATTAAGACGATAAACTGTAAACAATTTCAACACAGGAGAATGAGTGGACACAGAAATAATGATTCAGTGAGTAACCAAATACAACATAACATGGCTCTAATACCAAAAGACACGGAAGCAGGAAGGAGGAAACAGCACTAAACTAACCGTGAACATTCATACAGAGATAGCTATTTCACATTGACGTATGAATGTTCACATTGACAGTGTGAACATTCACATTCACATGTTAACATTCACATTGATGGTATAAACATTCACATTAACGATGTGAACATTTACATTGACGGTGTAAATATTTACATCACAGAATATTCACATTGTAAATGTGAATATTATTAAGGATATTTCGGTAACTATGTTACTCATAGAACTTATTAAAATATAAGAAAATAATGTGGACTAAATGGAATATAATTAGATGAAAAGGGATTTATAAAAAAGTGTCCCGTAAATTAACCCATGTTTTTTAAATGTTGCAGTGGCAAGATTTATGTCAATATTACATGAAGGAGGCAAGATGGTCTTACAATGGATACATGCCAACACTTCAGGAGTCCCTCAACCATGCATGGACTTCATCCTCTATTCCAACATTACTAACCCATGTTTATTTTCTTAGTTCAAATGCCATAACCAAGGAGGAGTTGGAACGCTTAGAGAAGTACCATGGCATAATTAAGTGGTCATCAATGGTTGACTTGCAGATGATTTGGGAACATCATGGGTGCGTAAACTAATCGGATTGGACTTCCCTCCAATTCTCTAATTGGATTGGATTAGAGAGTTCAATTTAAGGAAATTTGGTTCCATTTAAAATACATTTCGATGATTTGAACTGTTCAATTTTAGTGCATTCTGAGTAGATCATTCATGTAAAAAATCATGTTAATCAAATATTGTTAATGTTTAAATTACATTTGTCTTTAAAAAATGAATGAGAAGTATAATTTCAAATTGCATAAAAAATAAGCGACTCAGATATCCGAGATAGACCCAAAATGGGGCCAAATTGCCCTAAATTGGATCCTCTAGTCCTATTAGAGCAATATATCTCTCTTATATCCACCTAAGTACTTCATAAAGTTACTTACAATTTCTTTTTTCTTTTCTTTTTGTCACTAATACTAATCATCTACAATTTCTTCTTGATTTGTTCAGGATGAGGTAAAACGAGGTAACATCCCTAAATCAATCCGACTTCACATACTCGAAACACGTGAAACTGATGTTTTTGTAGAAGATGTCAGAAAACACAAACTATTTGATTAATGAGGCATGAAAGAAGATGATTGACCGATTCCCCTTAAGTAGACATAAATATTGTTTTAAGTTATAGGATAAATTATATAAATGGTTCTTAAAGTATCTGTTTTGTCTCACTTTGATTCTTTAATTTTCAATTTTGACAACTTTGTTTTTAAATTTTTTTAATTTGAGTCAATTTGGTCCAATTTCAATTGAACCTTCTAAATAATTAATAGGATGATAATAAAATAAACATATAAAGTATGTTATTTGTGTTAATTTAATTTCTAACTTTTTTAATTTTGTCAATTTAGTCCCAAAACATTAACGAAAAAGATGAAACATAAACTTCCAATATTGAGGAAAAAAATTGCTAAAATTAAAATTTAAGGAACCAAAATGACACAAAACGTATAGTTCAGGGACCATTCACTGTGTTTAGTTTTAATTTTCTAGATTCTTTTTTTTTTAAATTGAGTTTGTTATTTTATTTTATTTTATTTTTTAGTTAATATTTTTTAAATTTTAAGTAATTTTTTTTACTCTTTTAGAAACACCTTACTTAGATGTATCTAAAAAGTAAAATATTTTAAAAAAATCAATAAATACACAAGAATATCAAAAAAAATGTACTGAAGTTTTGTATTTTTTTTGTATTTTTGGTATTTAGTGAATTTTTTAAAGATTTTTTCACAAATATTATACTTTTTAAGTGTATTTATGTTAGGTGTATCTAAAAATTTTAAAAATCGCTTAAAATATTAAAACAATTCAGTAAAAACAAAAAAAAAATTACGAAATTTTTTTAATTTTCTGAAAACTGAATTCAAAAAACTCAAACCAAACAAGTTAATTGTAATTATTTCATTAACGATTTAAAAGGCCGTTTGAAATTGAACCAATTTGACTCAAATTTCAATATGACACAAAATGCATACTTTAAGGATCATAAATATATACATATATATCAAATGGATCTTTGTATAGTGAAATAAATTGGAAGAATTCTCACAAATATCGAATTGTGCTATGTTCTCGACAAAAATATTTAGAAAACTACCGAGAATTTGAATATATGATTAAGGACAGAGCTAGAATTTTAAGATAAGGGGGCCAAATATATATCCAACTTTGACTATATTTTCATTTTTTTTATATTCTAATTTACAAGTTGCAATGCATCAAAATACATCAATAATCAATAAAAACAAAGAAACGTAAAGGATTTTTTTAATTCCCTTCTATTTTTATCTCCTATTTTATATTTTTTTAGTCAAAATAAATAATATTTTATTAAATTTAGTATGAAAAGTGACATTTGAGTTGATAGAATAGCTCTACAAATAATATATTGATACTCAAAAGTTATCTTGAAAATTGAGTAAGGGCCAATAAAATTGAGTAAGGGCATCGCCACCCTTGAGCAAAGGGTAACTCCGTCCCAGCATATGGTGTATATTTGACTCAAGACGAAGCACATGTACAATTTTTGGATTTTTTGTTTAACATTTTGAAATTATTGGAACATATTCTATTAAGATATAGTTCCAATTTTTCTTTTGCCTTTTCTTCAAAGTTTTTTTTATCAAAAAGAAAGATGTTATTATTTGCCTTTTGGTTTTACACTCCATTTGTTTTAGCCAAAAAAAAAATTTACAATTTTTTTTTTTATATATTGTTTCTGAAAAATAGTTTTCCTATGGTTTGTTATTAATAATTGCTATTCTTGAAAAATCATTTCTGAAAAAATTTAAAAATATATTTTCATAACACAATTTTGCTATTAATAGCATTTTTAGGAGTGCTATGTGAAAACAAAAAGGTCTGTTCCATCATGCATATAGATAGACAATTATATAATCACACTCTGACTCATTACAAGTGTCACTGTCTGAACCATTTATTTTATAATGAAATATATAGATTAATTATGAAAAAAATTAAATTAATTTAATATTCATAATCTTATAAATTTATTTTATTTGTTCTTAAAAATTAGATTATAAATACAGTTATAAAAATAGATCATTCATTTGTTTGAAAATAAATATAATAAAGTTATGTGACAATGATTATTATATTTTTTTATTTTTTATGAATGATTTACATATAAATATAATAAAATAAAATTACACGACTAAGATTATAGATCATTCATTTCTCGAAAACTAATGGGTATTGATTCATGCTTAGAATTTGTTTGATTTGGGCTTTGGGCTTTGGGCTTGGGGCTTTAGGCCCGGCATTAGAGATTAATTCGGATGTTGTGTTGGAGTTATTTAAATTTGGGATTTGGGCCCGTAGGGGGCAAATATGCCAATAAGCTTGAAGGGACAGTGACAGTGTTGATACGCAAGGGGAAATTCTATTTCCAACACCCTGATATACTCAGTCCACACACTTAATGAAAAAATAAATTAATGACAATTATATCCTATTTAAAATTTACTATAATAGTCCTTGATCAACCCCCTATTATTATATATATAAATTCTCTCTACACATCCGAAGCCAAATTAACAACCAAAAACAAAGAAAACCCACTAAATCAAGCTCAGAAGAGTATAATTCAGTACATGCAACACTTAAAAATTTCATAAAATTCAACCCCGCCAAACTCACCCAGTACTGCTGCAACAACAAATCCGCCGCAGCTTCATCCCTCTCTCGAATCGAATTACTCCCGTGCCGGCCCAAGCTCAGCAACGTCACAGCTCGGATCTGATCCTTCTCGGGATCGTCCCCAGATTCCCGCCCCGAAACACTCAGAGCTAGGGCTAGCTGAACCTAATACTCCTCCTCCGACGAGTAGTAGTCCTGCGTATTGACCGCCGATTCCGCCGGAGTGGTCGTCACAGTAGCCGGAGAGACGGCGGTAGAAGGAGAAGAAGAGGTCGATGGACTTTGGTCTTCACGGGAGTGGTGGAAATTCAAGTGTATATTTTGAGGGAAGGTAAAGTGTGTGTACACAAGAGTAAAGGGGTTTCTTTTGTAATTTTAAAGATGTGGGTTGAGATAATTATTTAATAATTAAATTAATAGGGATGTGTATTGAGAAAAGATTTGTCCTGAGTTTATTAGGGTGTTGGAAATAGAATTTCCCATACGCAAGAGATCGAGAGACTAGTAATCTCTAGTCATAAGGGTGGATTTAGTGTAATCTACGTGTTTGATTAATAGGACTATCTCATATAATTAAAATTGTTAGTTCATGAACTTATAATCTCTTGTTTAATTATAAATTTTATTAACCGAAATATATGTACGACGAGCATTCAATCTGATAAAATTAACTAATTTTTAATATTAAGAGGGATTGGAAATCATAATTTCAGGTATTAAACCAAAAACAAAACAAAATAAATACATAATAAATGATTATTTCAGTAATTTAATTGAATAATTAATCATATACTAATTCATGAGATTATTAATTCTTTCACTATTAATCAAATAAAGATAGATCTTGAGTCTAAATACGAAACTTGTTTATTATTACATTAATTGCACCGTTTTACATGTCATATTAGATATTTTACATTTTTTTTAATAGTTTATTTTCCTTTATTTGACGGAGGTGAATCAACTTAATAGAATTGGAATATAAGTTAAGTTAATAGAGGAAAAACTAGTAAAAATCCATGTAGTTCGCATGTAATTATGTTTTTACATAAACTTGTAAGAGATTATGGTGAGCGAGTTACTTTACTCAATCCTACATTACAAATCCCGATGGGAAATCAAATCCTTGAGTGAGTGCTAGTTATATTATTTTGCAACACAGTGACTATTTTATATATTTATTTGTTTAATTAGTAGTTGCTCAATAATGTTTAAGGTTATTTTGAAAAGATAATAAAAAGTTAATTTTTTTAATTTTTTAATATTTTTTTAAAAAAACGTATAAAAAATATGAGAGATGATATAACCTAAAATGAATTAAAAGCTAACTTCTGACTACTAATCCCAATAATTTTTTGAGCTCTGGTCTAACATTTGTTGCAGGACTAGATAATCACATATGAACAAAAAAAAAAAAAGTTACAAAATCATAAAATGCCAAAACACTTGAGTTGGGTTGCAAAATTATCAAATTGACCTATATACAAACAAAAAGTCAAAAAAATCATTTCCAAGTGGAGGGCAATTTTGTCATTTCACTTTGGGAACATCATTTCCAATGCAAAAAAGTCACAAAAGCCAAACTAGAAAACCAAATAAATAAAAAAATCTCAGGCTAAAAAAATTAAAAACGGTAAAAAATTAACTAAAAAAGTCATTGCCAAACAAACCCTCAATTTCGTTGCCTTATACTTCATGTATTGGGATGTTGTTTGTCGAAGTAAGATTGAAGCCATTGTATGAGTGAATTGATGGATACTTCAATAAGGTTTTTAAAAAATATTTATAAATTAATAAAAAAAAAAATTATGAGTATTTGCTTAGAAGGATTGAAAGAGAGATTGAACTCCAAGTCCAATTTATGGAGTCTATTGTTGGGTTGCAAATTAGTAGGCAAGAGTCCACTAGACCATAGATTCTATATATGCTGAATTATTGTGTCTTAGCACATATGGGATGGAAATGGTGAGATTGGTATTTCATGCAGATTAACTTATAAAATGACATATTTACCCTCCAAGTATTTGATTTGATTTGATTGTGTATTGTATTTAATAAAATAAAATAAAGAATTTAGTTAACGAGTGCCCTAATGACATTGGTTAACCATGTTTAAATCAATTGTACATTACATGTTACATGTACTCACATGCATTATTTACAAGTATCTCAAATTTCTTATCAAGTAGCTTAAGGAGACTCATCAACAAAACTCTAAAATAAAATACACAAAGCTCAATTAAAAAATAAAATAAAATAACTTTAATTAATTTTAATTTGAAGAAATTAGTGAAACATTTCTCTCAAACTTTGGATAGTAGGAGAGATCCAATATTTTTTTTTATTAGATAAACTTCCTCGATGAAATTTCTTTGTGATCATACCCAGAAATATTTATCGGTGAAATCAGAGAAATTTTTTAAAATTTCCTGTGTCTCGACAAAATTTCTCTGTGTCGAATTTTCTTTATGAAAATGCTGAGGGATTCTTATTGCTATGAAAATATTGTATAATATTTATTTTATAAAATTTTAATATTGACCTTAAAAAAAAGTTTCCCTTTTTATTGATGTTTATTTATTTAATTTTTTTAATAAATTTTTGTTGATGTTTTATTTAATTTCATTATTTAATATTTTTATATTAAAAAATAAAAATATTAAATAATAATGTAAATTTATTTAAAATTTTATTTTAAAAAATAACATAAATTTTTATTGATGTTTTATTTATTTATTTAATTAAAAAATTATTTGTTTAATTTTCAAAAATAAAATTAAATAATTTTTTATTTAATCTAGCTAAAAAAATTAAAATATTAAAGACAGATTAAGTATTGCTATTATTAGTAAACAATTGGAAATGGTAACATAGTTTATTGAGTATTTATCGTTCTTCATACTATTTCAATCAAATATTTGATTTAATAAGGCAGTTATTTGCAGACAATTTAATCCTATGAGAAAACAAATATAAGGTACACATCATTTCTATCCAAATAGTTCAAGGACTATATATTTTAGGATCAAGTCTAGTAGATTATAATCTCCCTTAGAATTCCACTTTTTTGCTCAGAAAAGGTCACACTTTTTTTTTTAAACAAACAAAATATATATATAAAAAAAATAAAATGTTTAGTGTCTTAAATTAAAACAAACTACTAAACTGTCCAAAAAAAAAAAAAACACCTTTTAGCCTCATAAAACTCGTTTTTTACAAATCATCATTTGAATTAGGCTAGGTTTGGAAAGTAAGTTTAGACTAAAATAGTCGTATAGGATAAAATTGACTATTTTAACTAAATAAGACAAAATGTTACATTCAACTTATAATCATTTTATTTTTTTTTCTCACAATTTTCAAAAAAAGCCAAAAAATCTATCCCAAATAAGACTTTTTAACCTCGGACTAAACAAATTAAATAGTCAACTTATATCCCAAACGAAACCTTAATGGGTTCGTTTGGGAAGAAAATGCCCAGGACTTTTTGGCTATTTTAGCCCCAAAAAAACAAAATAGATTTTTTAGTCTAATAAGACAAAATATCACATCCAACTCATAATCATTATATTTTTTCTCTCGCAAAAGTCAAAAAAATCAAAAAATTCATCCCAAACAAGATTTTTTAGCCCCAAACTAAAATAGCCAAAAAACTAAAAAAATCAATTCACATTCCAAACGAACCCAATATTATAAAAGGTCTTAGACCTTTTTCGATAAATAAACGAGCATATGATTGGTTTTTGACAGATAACAAACCACATGCTTTGCAGATTAGTTTCTGTTTGTTTCAACTTAAAATATTTTATATAAAAATTTATTTTTATTTTTATTTTTATTTTTCAGTATTTGATTGACACTTGAAATAAAATATTTTATTACCAAAAAAAGAAATTTTGATTCAATAAAATGACATTTATAATTTTTTAGCACGTTAAGATTCTTATTTGAAAAGACTAATACGTTGAAAATATAGTGAGTGAGAGTCAATTTTTAATTGACTTACAAAATTTTTAAAAGTAAGTCATTTTGAAAAAATGATACAAAATATTTTCTTTAAAAAATATTTTATTTACTTTTTATTTAACTAAAGAATAATGCTTGGGACCCCCTTGTGGGGGTCACCCCCTCACCCCCCTTTGCCACGTGGCGAGTGGTGATTGGAGAAGCAGGAAAAAAAAGAAAAAGAAAAAGAAAATGTGACCAATGAGAGAGAGAGGGGGTCAAAGGGGGTGGGGAGAAAAGGGAGAATGAATCATTACTCTTAACTAAATAACAAAAACATAAGTAAAAATATTTTACGTCAACATAAACAAAGCATTAGTGAGAATGGTCGAGGAAACGTTTTGGGAATGTTAAAATGAACACAAGTTGAGTTTTTATTAAACAATCATGTGTAAGTTAATTAGTTTTTGTCTAATTATTTTATTTTTTAAAAAAATCAGCAAGTTTCATGCAATGAGGCGAAAACAAAAAAAAAAAAAGGCGCTCAAACTCTTCGTTGGGGACGAGTCTTATACTTGTTAATTGACTCATCTACCTTGTACTTTCAAGACCTACTTGTTTCTAATGAACTTGCAACCCTTTGTTTGTTGTTTTCTTTCTGATATAACCCCAAAAAAAAAAAAAAAAAAAAACTTGCAGCCGCTATTGCGTGATTAATGGGCTTTTTTTTTGACATCATTCCGTTGATTCAAACCGTTCTTTTTTAGAAGACATCAAGTAGAACATGCCTGTAAAAGTTCAAGCTAATCAAATATCGATATTCTTTTCATCAAGTCATGTTTATATTCAGCTTTTTTCGATTAATTTAAATTTTTGCAGATATGATCTATTCGATATTTTTTTAAAAGTGAATGATATGTGGCCTGAAAAAGGCTACATTGGCAATGCAACAATGACTGTTGGGCATAGTGCGCAGCAGCCTCTCTAATCCCATTTCTAATACATTAGTGTCATGTTATTTTTAATATAACTTTTAATTCCTAAACTTAACCATTATAATGTTCAACATTTGTATATAGACAAAGAAAAAAAAATTATGAACTTGATCCACGAATTCAACAATAAAAATATGATTCTTTATTTATTTATTTTGGGACAAAAGGGGGCCGAAACCTAAACAAAAACAAAACTAAAAAGAAGGAACATGCAAGGAACCAACACACTGGGCATCCTTTGCTAAAATATGTTTTTTTTTTTTTTTTTTGACCATGTATAGCTCAAACAAGTCACAATTTTTTTTAATGATTTTTCTGGAAAATTATTTAGACTGTGTTTGGTTGCATTTCAAACTATATTTTCACCCATACATTTACACTTCACGTTTGGATAGAATTTTCAAATCGTAATTCCACCATACAATTCAAAATATATCTCCGCTTCCCATTTAGCAGATTTCTCCCTCCGTTTCTCCACTGTAAAAGCTCCCAACGGTACATCTCTTTGTCTTCGATATTCTCTATTTCAAAAAAGCTTCACATGAAAGAAAATTAAAGCTGAACTTCTGAAAAGCTTCACCTCAAACAAATTTAAAACTAAACTTCACAAAAGTTCTCTTCCTCTCTTTCAACGACCACAGCTCAAGATTCTTCACGAGACGTGTTGCTCTGTGAACTGAGACCTTCGAATCTAAAGTATATCTGTGAACCCGCACTCCACCCATAAAATGGCATTTACTCGCTCCCACAAATCAAGTAAGTTGTAGTTTGTGCGTTGTGGAAGATTCACTCTTCAAACAACGAAACAACGACAAGACCGAGGTCAACTACATCACAAATTTCTTTCAAATTTTAAATTACAACTCACTGATTTCCTCAAACATCCCCAAATTCATTCCCAATTTATGTGTGTCAGGCCAAATTTGTGAAGTGTATTCTCTAATCAGAGGCATATCGAAGAAGTACACATCCACCCACTATATCCACTCCGTCACCGGTGACAACTATTCTACTCCTACTGCTCTAGTACGTATATCCTTGAATGGATCTGGTAGTCATATATCGTTCAATCCTTCACTCGATCTGGTATGTAATAGATGACAAGGAGAAATGTTCTTATCTGTCTAATGGGTTAACTGCCAGGACAACTGGCCGATCGTCCTACCGGACTTCCGGTCGGTCGATCGATGGCCCACCCCCCTCTCCTCTTGGTCGACCGGCATTACCTCCTTTGATGCTTGTCTTCTTCTTTTGGTCTCCTTCTAGTTATTTCTGCTTATTGTCTACTGTATACATTTCTCTCATAAAAACTTTTTGCATGCAATTTCTTGTTATATCTGCTTTTTCCAACTGTCACGACCCAAACCCGCCCCTATGGGTTTAGCACCGTAACCGGCCAGTAATCCGAAATTACCGAAGGCCTACTGAACAGTAAGACAGTAAAACAGAGTACAGGGGCATGGCGGAAGCCAATACAGTAAATAAACAGTGTCCAATGAGCTGTGACAGTCTGTATGCCAAAAAGATTTTTCATACATTTATACGGAACAGTACCAAACAGTATGCACAATATTTACAATATATAGTACAAGGACTTAATCCCTATTAAGCAGTACGGTAACAGTCTATACAGTATTACAAAAACAGTACAAGACAGACGGGGAAATAAAAAGACTCCTAAGCCATAGCTTGGCAGGCTCGGAACCTCGCAGTGAGGCACGGTGGTTGGCTTGACAAAACTGGAGTTACCCGACGCTCCTAACTGCGGTCTGGTGCCTGTACACCTACATATATATATGAGCAGTGAGCTAAAGCCCAGTGAATAACATAAAGCGTAAAGAGGTTTAGAATGAATGTCCTTACAGTAATGAAAACAGTTCATTAAATCAGTATTCTAGTCTTTCAGTCAATCAGTCATATGTGGTACATCCGTTAGCATAATAATACAGTAAGCAGTAGGTCTTAAAGACCAAACAGTAATGATGGCCATCAATCAGTAAACAGTAGTGGTTTCACCAGGGAACCGACAGAGATCTCTGTAACAGTAACGGTAGACAGTAGGTGCTAAGGATGCCACAGTACAGTTCAGAATATAGGACATACATTCATTCAGTAAACAGTAAATAGTTTAGTACACAGTTCAGTTCAGTATTCAGAAGATAACCATTTTGAACATATCTTTACACAATTGTTACTCACAGAGTTCTGGGCTACAGCAGGCTAGAGCGTCTCCTCGAAATGCCAACCCTATACAGTTAACAGATTGAACACACTCTAAGTTTCACAGTTGGGAAAGATAATTATTAACTCCCTATTATGCCTCGGTGCGTTCTACATCTATATCCTCATTAAGATGCCTTAAACTAGGCCTAAGAATGCCTAGGACGGAATGAGGATGCAAAGATGTACACAGAAAACATTTTCAGAAATTTCAGTGAAACAGGGTCCCGCTCGAGCGCAAGTTTGCCCGCTCGAGCGGACATGCAACAAAGGTACCCGCTCGAGCGGCAACTATCCCGCTCGAGTGTACTGTAAAAGTACTGGATGGGTGAATTCCCCACTTGACTCCCGCTCGAGCGCGAGACACAAGGCCCCGCTCGAGCGCCAACTTCCTCGCTCGAGCGGACTGTAAACAAGGCCAAAGTGCTGGGAGCTTGATTTCCCCGCTCGAGCGGCACTTCCCCCGCTCGAGCGGACGACCAAAATCTAGAAAACCCAGATTCGAACTCCAAGTTCAAAACCAAGTTTTCAACCACCAAAATCGATCCTCTTGGGCCCATTTTCTGGAAAACCTTTGTAAACACATAGAATCACATGATTTGAAGCTTAATTTGAGAAATCAAAGCCCAATGGTGTTTAATTCAAACTCAATTTCAAACCACCTTTTCATGAACAAGACGAACATATACATGCATGAATTCAAATCATTTCCAAACTTCAATTCCATGCTCTAGTGAGCCAAATCTTTCAAAAACATGATGGTTTCATGAACCTTAGCTAAAACTTGTGCATGCATGCTACGATTATCCACGAAATCAACTCAAACTTCAACAATTCAACCATGCATGCAAGAATTAAGCTACAATTCAACATGTTTGAACTAAATCACGACTTAGCTCTACAATGAAGCATGAAACATGCAAGAATTGGCTTATACACAAGAATGAGAAGATGAATTTCTACCTTAGACCTTGTAGTTCAAGTGTAGAAGCTAAAATATGAGATCAACCTCCAATTCCTTCAGGTTTGACAAGCCAAAGCAAGATGAAAACCAACTCTCTTAGTTTTCTCCCTCTCTATGGTCGGTTAGCTCTCAAGAAAGGCTGATCAAATGTTTGGTATAAGGTGTAATAAGGCTCAAAATGTTTTAAGATAGTGGGCCACTACACGGCTTTTTGGTAAATAAGTCCAACTTGGTCAATTAGCTTATTTTACTCCGGTTTAATCCAGTTTAATCATACCAAATCAATTTCCAATTAGATATACCATAAAATCACATAAGTTCTACTGAACTTAGAACATCAATCAATTTCTGATTCGGCCGCCGATAAGGCCTTCAATTATCAATTTATACACAAAACTGAACAGATAATTAAACAGTCAAACAGATAAAATGCAATGCAACCAGATATAAGCAATCAATTCAGTTTCAGATGTCGGTCAATCAGTTCCGTAATTCAGTCAGTTCAATTACTTTTCATATTCGGTCTCAGTTTAGCAGTAATCAATAATCAATCAGTTATTAATCGGTAAACAGTGTGAGGGTTGTTACACCAACACTGTTAACACTTCAATTGATATTTTTTTTCCTACCAATATTCTGCTTTTTTCTTCTTGTATTTGTTTTTCCCAACACTGTTAACACCTTCAATTGATGCACTTTTTTTTCCTACAGAAACATAATTGGAGATGATTCTTGCATTTTTATTTTTTAATATCCAATTCAGATTCATTTAGATATAAATTGTATGTTGTTAGATGGATGGTAACAATTTTGATGACAATCAGGACACAAGAATGTTGAGTTCCAGAATAGAAATGAAGCTAATAAATATGTTGAAAGACGAGGTACAAAAAAATCAAACAACAGGTCATAGTACTATGTGGACAGTTAGGCATTGGACTCATTTTGTAACTGAGTTGCAAAATTTGTATGGGTTTCGATACACACCAAAATAAGTAAGACAAAAATATCAGCGACTGAAAGCTGATTACCAAACCTTCAAGCGATTGCAGGGACAGACCGGTCTGAGATGGGATCCCATTGTAGAAACGGTTGTTGCACCCGATGAATTTTGAGATAATGTATTGAATTAACCTATACCCTTTTCAATTTTTTTTGTAACATTTTATTACACGTACAAAACGATTATTTGTAATATGTTCAATTGTTGTAGGCAACAAAAAATATTAAGAAATTTAGGACAAAAGGATTTGAGTATTTTTAAGAAATGGCCAAAATTGTTGAAAACTGTTGTGCCACAGGGGCCTTGGCCCATGCATCCACACAATGAGCCCTTGACTTTGATGAAAATGATGAAATGCTTAATAAATTTTGGGTCTCCTGGAGCTGGTGGGAGTAATGCGGCCGAACCTATTACTATTGACTTATTCGGCGATGAGTACATAGAACCATTGAAGGGCAAAAGTCACAAGAGGGGCCCTACAAATAGCCAGACTGATAGTGGTTGTTCTAAACGGTCATGGTCAAGTGGCTTTGATGATGTATGCGCTGCTTTCACCACTGATGTACAGGCAAAAACAGAACATTCCCGTGCCCGATCAACAAACACAGAGGCTGTAAGTATAAGTGGTGATGACTATTCTCTTGATGCATGTCCCTGTTAGATCTTGGGGACGTACCACCGGTCCAATACATTAGGGCACTGACACTATTGAAAGACAAGGAATAACGGAGGTTTTTTATGCGTACTCCTGCCCATATGCGCCTAACTATGATTCTTGCTTTGCAGTGAAGGGAGAAGTTGTGGCTTGATCGAGCTTGCAGTTCTCATTATGCTTGTCCAACATGCTTTGATGATGTCTATGTTGTTCTTATTAATTTTTTTTCACCTGATGACATGCTCTTTGTTTCCGTCTTTCTCGGTTTATTTCTATAATTTTTAAAATTGTTTCTGTTTTACATATTAATATTTGATGATGTCTATTTTCTTATTTCTGCTTCAACTTTCAATTATACACAGAGCATACAATATAAAAAGGTAGTAATGACAATATGCTTTTTCTTGGCATGTATGTTTCCATATACTTCGATAAATACCTAAGGCCAACAAATTGTAGGCAGTGGTTTATTTTAATTTCACCAATAATGGTAATAGTTAGCATGTTGTTAATAATTTTTTTATAATTATGCGTTATTGTCATGTAGCTGAAACAATATGTCATTCGACACAGAAAACAATGCAATCGAGAGGTCATCAGAGGAGGATGAGGTTATTCAAGATTTTATGGACTTTTTGATGATTACTTTTATGAATGAGCATATGAATGCGTCAATCAGTAGACAACTGCAACGAACTTGTCCGTTCAAAGGTGATGACTACATCTTCAGTTTATTAACTGACCGCAACGAATTTTTTTAAGTCTTGTAGACGAATTTAAAGGTATAAAAAATTACTAAATATATAAAATAATAATTATTTTTTACACTTTTTTTGGTGAAATTTTTGGACTTTTTTTAAATAAATTAAAAATTTTATTTTTTGATTCTTTCTCCAAAATAGAACTCAAGAGTGAGGTTTTTTGAAGTTTGTTTAAAACAATTCACTAAAAATGAAAGAAAAAAAAAATAAATTCACTAAAAAAGTCAACTTCAAACACCATTAAATCTTTTTAAAAAAAAAAAAAAAAGGATTTATGAAAAAAATAACATATATAAAAACTATTTTTATTTTTATTTTTTCCCTATAAATTTCTAAAACCAATTAATATCATTTTATTCCCTTCAGCCATGAAGGCAAACACATTAACCCTTTCATCTATAAAAATTGTATAAATGCATCCTTTTAAAGGTGGCTTAGGGATGGTCTGTATAAATAAAAGTGATATATTTTTATAAGGATAAATTATACTTTGCACCTCTGCACTTTATACAAAATCTCACTTTAGTCCCTACACATCAAATTGTGACGCTTAACCCCCTGCACTTTTGGTCAAGTGTCACATTGACCCTTCTACTAATAGTGAGGCTAACAAAAGTTATTTTTTAGGGAGCTAAGCGTAACAATTTTAATGTGTAGGAACTAAAGTAAGATTTTGTGTAAAGTGCAGGAGTACAAAGTGTAATTTATCCTCATATTTTTTCATGTGATTAACCTCTGTTAACAATGAGACTAACATAAGGGCCAAAGTGACCCTTGACCAAAAGTGCAGGTGGTTAAGTGTCACAATTTGATATGTAGAGACCAAAGTGAGATTTGATGGAAAGTGCAGGGTGCAAAGTGTAATTTACCCTTTTTATAATTAAGAATCAAAATATACTAGTTCAAAAATTAAGAGAATAAAATAGAATAAAATTTTGTAGCTCGAATTTTTAACCCCCGAATGGCCCAAATTTTTCTCTCATTTCTTTCTTTCTCTCTCTCTCTCGTAGACCCACCTCTCGACCTCTTCTCCCCTATCCCCACCAGCTTCGGCCGACCCAACACTACCCTTCCTCATTCTTTCTCTAGATCTGTTTTTTCAAAACAAACCCATGTACAAATCAATACCTCTCCAAAAACAACATAAAGAAAGAAATGAAAAAATCAGAGAAAAGAAAGAAATAACTTGAAGAAACCAAAATCAGAGTGTTAAATTTGGATGATTTATGTTGTTTGTTCGTTTAAATTGAATAACCCATGTTGGGGTTTCTTCAATTTTATGGTGGGTTTGATAGTTTTTAGAGAAAGAAAGTGAGGCTGCTTTAATTTTGTGGTGAGTTTGGTAGATTTTAGATAGAGAAAGTAAAGGAAGAAGAAGAGAAAATTGAAGAGAAAGGAAGTTCTGGTTTTTTTCATTTCTTTCTTTTCTATGGAGATTCAACACTAAAAACCCACTCTAGTAGCTTTTCATTCGGCCAGTGAAGCCATCTCCGGCGTCATCTCTTCCTCTTTCTCCTTCTTTTCCTCTCTTTCTCTCGCCGTCGTCTCGCCTCACTGTTTGTTAGAGTTTGGTTCTCAAATGTTTAAAAGAGAAAAGAGAGGGGGAAGGAGAAAAAAAAAAAAAAGTGTCAAAACGACATCGTTTTAGCACCACCGCTGGAACCATTGTAGGGAATCACAACAAAGGATTCAAACTTCATAAATGCCAACACATTCGAACCATTTGAGGCAGCTAATTTTCGAACTACCCAAAACTCAAAAGTAAAATAAGATTTATAATAATTAAAAGGTCTCTCTTATGTAAACAACCTAAATGAAAAATACTATAAGTCTCACATTTTTTACTAAATAAATAATCAGAGGTTCTAAAATATGAATCCCACGTCACATTTGATCACTTATTTAATAAAAAATTTAGTAAGCAGCATTATCTAACCTAAATTTCGATCCTAAATCCAAATAATAGAGTCGGTGAAACCTGTTATAAAAAGAATCCATCTGACCCACAAGTCTCTCCTGACTTTCACTCGCGCTCCCAACACCACACCATCGTGCGCTTACAACCAGAACAAGAGCAAAAGAAGAGGTTAGTTTCTTCTTCTCAAAATCTTCTTCTTCTTCCCTTTAAAACCTTAGTTTATTATTCTAAATTTTTTTAATTTGTTTTATGTTTTTGATTCGATTTTGCACTCTCGTCTTGTTCTTGATTTGATGATTATGTATGTTTTGCAGGTAAAAAATCAAAATCTAGGCTAGGGTTAGGGTTAGGGTTTTGAAGAGTCGAATTTGAAGCACGAAAAAATGGCATCGATGGATCCTGAGATTGCGAAGACTCAAGAAGAGAGGAAAAAGATGGAGCAACAGCTTGCATCCCTAACTTCAGTTACTTTCGATACCGATCTCTATGGCGGAAACAACCCATTCGAGGGTTACGAGCAATCGATTCCTGTTAACGATGAGGAAGAGAATTTCGACGCCATGGATTCGGAGGTAGCCAGGAAATTGGCTTCGTACACGGCCCCCAAATCCATTCTCAAGGATATGCCGAGAGGGGTCGATGAAGACGAATCGATGGGGTTCAAGAAGCCTTCTAGGATTATTG
>CM069914.1:33857616-33885557 GCA_036172215.1 Camellia granthamiana
GTAACTTGTGATGACCAGGAAACTGATACATCTTTGAAATTTTTTTTTTCCCTCCTAGATTTTTAGGGATTTTCTATTTACTGTTTTTGTGCCTGTGTATGTGTGTTATGGATTGGTTAGTGGGTAAGTTAATTGGTTTTTTTTTTTCTTGCACATTTTTTTTTGACAGTTGCAATTTCAGACATCAAAGTTTCATTACTGCAAGTTACATATGTGAGTTACAATTTTGCTGGCATTCACTCAACTGGTGCCATTCACTCTGCTGGGTCATTCATTCATGGGTGTCTCTGCAATGGGGTTTGCTCATTCATTGCCCTGGTTTTTTGTTTTTGTTTTTGTTTTTTCGCCCTTGCATACTTATTCTTGTAATTAAAACAACTATATGTCGTTTATTATTGGGGGCTTTGGGACAATAAATTCTGATTAAGCCTTTATTATTAGCGCCAATGAATAAATAATGTTTTTAGAGAAAATATCTCATAAATACTTTTTTAATATTCATTAGAAAACTAATTCAATGAAAATTTCGTACTTATTTTTCCATTGAGAGAGTTTTTCAATGAATATTGAAAAAGCAGAACTACTTGGATATTTTATTTTGCAAGACCTTTTAGTTTATGTTGAAACCATTTTAAAGGGTTTGAACAGGCACAATCTGCGGAAGATCACAAGCCATGTTTATAGATACAACAAATGAATTCAAAATTTAAAATCCAGAAAATCTTAAAACTGTTTCGGACCAATGGCTATCAATCATTTTGTTTGTTTTATTGATTCTTTTCTTTTGTTTAATTCTTTATATTGATTGTCTATTTCTGTGTGACAAATCACACAGTGATATTTAGGATCTTTAGTTGTGTATGGGTTGTTGGTTGTAAGTTCACGCTCAGTCAGGTCATCCCATCGGAATCAAGTCGAGTTTCGCTCAGTTACTTGCTCAGGTATATTTATGCATACATGTTAGATTGTATTTGAAAAAGGATTTTGGAAAGGTCTATTTTAAACAAAAGGTTTTTGGAGAAAGTTTCAAATCAACGTATTTAATCCTCATTGGTTTTGGTCAAGCAATTGAGTCCCCCAATGTGCAGCAATGGATCGCTTGCACGGATCAATTGTGATTCAAATCCTTTTGACTGATTTTATCAGTGGCCTGCAATCGTTAGGCAATCAATAGACGATCCATCATTTGAGTGGACATTTTGTAACATATAATGGCAGCCACTGGAAAGGTCTACTACTCAAGTGAAACTAAGAAAATTCCTTATTTGGATATGATATTCTAAATTTTTATATAAACTCTTCATAATCCATTTTAAGTACAACCATTTTCTTTTACTAAAAATATTTTGTGATTGATTCATATTTTGTATGACAATTTTCTAAGTGATTTTTGTTATAAAGAAAGTCCTCATATCATTGCATTGCATTGTTCTGTCATGTGCGGTCAGTGTGGTAATCAGAGTCGTTCAAGAACGGAGGCTGATGATCGATGGAGCTTCATGGTGTCCTATAGATCGAGAAGGCTGATGGGGTTAGGCTGCATTCGTTGAAGTTTCGTCAAGACATGGGAGATAGGTAAAGCTAGGTGAGTGGTTGTAAGTCCTCCATCTATGTCTTGTACTCTTGATTCATTATAATAGATTTTTATTGAGCAGTGGGATCGTGATTTTTTTTTCTTCTATTTTTTTCCCGTTTAGAGATTTTTTTTTTAATTGGGTTTTTCATATTAACTATTGTGTCATCGTTATTGTTAATTGTAGTTGATTAATCTTTATCACTGCAAGTTAAAATTGGTAGTTAGGTTTTAATTTAAATAATGTGCTTACATGGTAATTTCAGGTAAATTATTGTTTGTGCTTACATGGTCCACAAAAATAAGAATAATGTGAGTAAATTATAAAACACCGTTAGTTAGACATATTATTAAGTTGTATTATGGATTTATATGATAATTTCTGCTAGTCTTGGCTCCTTGGCTCCCAAAAGCCACTCGGATTAGGATGTCCAATGTCAGTTCAAACCAATACAAGAGAGCCATCAGCTCTGGGCTAGTTTGGATATATTTGCACAATACAAACAAGACTCGGGATTTTACCCAACTTGCAAAGAACATTGAATTCATGTACCCCAAAAAAATTCCAACCATGAAGAAAGTACAATTCAAAAGGGAGGAAAGATCACAAATAGGGGTGTAAAATTGGCCCGTGGCCCACCAATAGCCTGTCCGCAGCCCGGAATGGCCTGGCCAGGCCCGAGTTTAGTCTATGACTCTAAGCCTGGGTCTTGTGTTTTGGGGCCTGACCCACCGGCCCGTTCCAAGGCTCGTCCGAGACCCGGTACACTCAAGGCCCAATGTCATTTTCAAATTATTTTGATAAAAAAATTAGTTAGGCCCTGCCCAGCCCAAACCAAAACCCATGCCCAATTGTGGACCGGGTTGGGCCGAATTTGCATCCCTAATCATAAAAAATGTAACACAATACAAAAGTTCTATTGAAGACAAACTTCAAGGAGGGATATTTGCTTCCGTGGCCCATTTACAGTAAAAATTAAGGAAGATACTATCATGGATATCCAAGGTTACACAGAGCATCTCCAATGTTATTAAGTATTTTACTTATTTAAAAGTTACTATTATATATATATATTATTTTGCCAATTCATTTTTCTTATGTTTCACTTCAACCTTACTTTTTATTTTAACTATTCATTAAAATATTACTCAATTTATGAAATGCTACATTAACAACAAATATGGAGGAAAATGATCACAAGGGTTAAATAGATTTTGCCTAGTCTTAGCTACATTTAGCTAGTGAATGTGAGTTAAAATTGAAATGCCTAATGATCATATACCTAGTCAATTGGATTTGAAAAAATTAAGTTATATTAGGTATTTTAACTAATAGACATTATATGCTTAGTAGGTTGGAAATGCTCTAGATCAAACTAGAGCTTTGAATTCATTCATTTTCTAGTTTCTTTTTTATGCTTTCCATGAAATAGGAATCCTTTATGCAATGCCTTAAATTGAGGCTCTAGTTATTGGCTTCTGAGTTAAAAAAATTAAGTTATATTAGTTACTTTAACTAATAGACGATATATGCCTAGTAGGTTGGAAATACTTTAGATGGAACTAGAGCTTTGAATTCATTCATTTTCTAGTTTGTTTTTTATGCTTTCCATGAAATAGGAATTCTTTATGCGATGCCCTAAATTGAGGCTCTAGTTATTGGTTTTTTGGTTTTTGACACCAGAATGATTTTTTCGAAAGAACATAGTACTTAATTGAAATGAAGGGTTGAATTGATAACGCTTTGATTAGTTGATAATATTAGTAGTAGTTTATACTTTTTTGACATATTCCTGGGAAAAGTTTCAGTAATGCCTAATTCATGTCAAGTATACCTTGTGAGAATTTTGAATTCATAGGTTGTAGGGAGAGATTTATGTCACCACAAACAGAGACTAAAGCAAGTGTTGGATAGGCAAACTTCCTGACTATCTCTGCACCCATGCCTCACTTCTAGTCATTACATTTTGAAAAGACATAAATATTTTTTTATAAAAGTAATCATTTATTATTATTATTTTTGGTTACATCGGAGATAAAAAGTAATCATTTATTCAAAAGAGTATTTTATTGGGTAAATTATCAATAGGTCTTAATAGTTAGACTTAATACCCATCAAGTCCTATTGAAAATAAATCTTGATAAAATTGTTGCTAAAAATAATTTTTTTGTGACAATTTTTTATGTATGTCACTAAAAATTGACAATTAGTGACTTTTTTTGGGTCATGATTTATATAAATTGTCGCTAAAATTTACAATTAGTGACGTTTTTTTATGACAAACTTTTTTCATAGGACCTATTAGACAATAAATTCATTCATTAGGACATACACATAAGTACCCCTGTTTTATCCCTCGTCTACATAAGGGGAACAGGATTGACTACTAATGACAAGGCACGATATTTAGTCTCATTTCCTGGAGCACCATACCCATCTCCATACTGATACATGCACTGAGCCATCCTAGCAAGGTTCATTGCATTCCCAATAAAAGTCTTAGTGAAGAGAGAATTTGCACCTCCATCTTCATTCATCTTTTTCCATGTCTCACCAATCAAGTATTTCATGTGTTCACGGGCATCGTTTTCAGGGGCACCAGTTTCATGCATATAGCATTGGATTGATTTAGGAACGTCGCCTCTTCGTAACTCGTCCTGAATCAAAGAGAATGATTAACATGTGGTCAAAACCGGTTTAATTCTTAAACCAAGAAATTGTCTTCAACGTTGTTTGAATATTGAAAATAATTGAATAGGAAAGGAAAATTATTGAATAGCATAGGAAAATTGTTGAACAATGCTTTAAAGTGAATTGATATTCTTCATCCTTCTTCCCTCCCTTTCCATTTTTTCCCGGGATCCAAACATACAGCACTAACGAACCTCTTTATGAAGATGCAATGGGTGTGTAACTCACTTACCGATGATGTTCCTAAGTCATCTGAAAGTCGGAAAATAATTGATGACCAGCGAATTATATTTGGGTAACTTTCTAATAAGCATTCCGAGGCCTCCTTTGTTACTGATTTAGAATCAAAAAAATAAGCATGTACTAGCATAAGAGGAGCTGATATCGAAATCCACGCATTGTTCATGTATTCTTCAAAGGTTGGTGTATATCTGTTGTAGTACCACTTTGCCTCCAATAAATAAGATTTACAAATATCTGCCCACTAAAGCATTTAGAATGGTCAATTAATCGAAGAAACTACAAAAAATTAAGGACATTTAAATTTACTTTGAATATGATCTAAAAAAGAAAAAGAAAAAAGAAAAAGAGTCTTAAAAAAAATAATAAATAAATAAAAAAAGACAAAAGGGTGAGTGTGTGAGCCAATAGACACAATGGTGGGTGTTGTGAAGTCCACCTACCCTCCCTTGTGTCTATTTTTTTTTTTTTAATTAATTTATTTATTTTTTATTGGATAAATTACAAATACATTTCCTGAGGTTTGCTTATAATATGAATTAATTTGAAAAATTATAAATATTTCTTTGTCATAATTTTTTATTTAATAGAATTAATTGAAAAAGTAAAAATTTTAACTGTTTACCTATACAATAATAAAATTATTTGAATTATTAATTAAAATAAAATTTTAATATTATTAAAAACTGTTAATTAACTTGATGATTTATTAATAAAATTTTATGATTTATTGATAAAATGACTTATTTGTTATGAAATTAAAAACTTTAGGGTTATAATGTAATTTCTAGAACTACAGGGGATAATTTGTAATTTAAGTAAATTTCAAGGGGTGTGTTATAATTCATCCTTTTTTATTTGCAGGGGAAAAAAAAAAAAGTTCATAAAGAAAATGATACCACTTTCTTTAGGTGTGAAATGATGTGCAATCCTTGTTCCTTAAGTGCATCATAAGCCATTTCATTAGTAGAGTTGAATAAAGCGAGGAAGCATATCTTCATATAGTCTGGAAGTTGTTCCATTGCACTGATATCCCACCTAAAAGTTAAAAAGAAAAAAAGAAGTATTTTCATGTTAAAGATATATAGCTAAGAAGCATGCAAATTAATGCAGATGATATTGACACAACCATTTTCCCATCAACCAACCTCTCAACGGCATTGATAAATAGTTCAAGTTCCTCCAATGAACCATACACATCATAGACATCATCTATTATTGTCATCAGTGTGCAGACCTTCGTGGACATTCTCCTGAAGTATCCAAATTGAGGCTCAAAATTCATTCCCAGAGGCCAAAAAAAACTCTCCATCAACCTATCTCTAGCAAAGCTCAACTTTTTTCCCAAACATGTACTCCTCCACCACCTATATTCATAACAAGGAAAAGAACATTACATAAGGTATATGAAATACAACATACATACATATATATATATATGGTGACTTATATGGCTGCACCCTTACTACACAACGAAAATTGGGAACATTTCTGACCTCGACATTTGTTTTACTTCTTGCTGGTGATTTGCTTGCACCATGTTGAAATCTAATTTCGCAAGCTCAAGCAATACAGAATTCATATCTTGTCTTCTCTCATACACATCAATGAACCATCTTGCCTCTAGCCTTTGCACCCTCCAATGTAGGGGAAGCTCCAACGAATGTCTAACTAGCATGGCGAGATTTTGATCAATATCCTTCTTCTTGAGGTTTTCTTTGAGGTTTCTAGTTGTGAAATCCCTGGCCTCATCTAATAAACTTTCACCATCAATTGAAAGATATGAGGCTTCATACAAATATAGTAGTCCCTTTGTATCCTCACAAAGACAAGACCTCAAATTCTCTGTCTCATCCGTAAATTTTTTAAAAACGTCTGCAATTCAAGCTAACTATTAATTAGTATGAGCTCAAATACAATATATATATTGAGAAAAATAGTGCGTGATTCATGTTCAATTCACAATTAGAATAAATTTGGATCACACTATTTTCTTGATATATATATATATATTTTTGTATTTGAGTTCTCAATCTCTACTGGACACATAAAGATATACAGTTCATAGTATCAATGTCCAATTGTTTTAAGTTTTTTTGCTTCTCATTTATTTATTATTATTATTTTCTTTTTTTCATTTTCTTTTTTGGGGGGTGGTGTGTGTGTGTTTTCTCTTAAAATTTTGAGTTAATTACACTTAGCACCCCTACATTTTCACTATCCTCTCATTTTGGCTTTCACTTTTAATTGTGACAATTAACCTCATATACTGTAAGTTAATTTACAATGTCATCCCTTTGCCTATCTACCATTAATAAGGCTAACAGAATTTGTCATGTGCTCTAAACGTGACATTTTTTTTTGTGGTCACATTAAAACTCTTATACTTTCATCAAAATCTCATTTTGGTCCTTATACTTTCTCTAAAATCTCACTTTGATCCCTTCACTTTTAGTTTTCATCAACCTTAATAACGGTAGATGGACGGAAGGGTTGACACTGCAACTTGACTTAAAGTGTAAAGAATTGATTGTTATAATTGAAAGTGAATGAATTAAAGTGAGATTAGGGTGAAAGTGAAGAGTTGCTAAGTGTAATTAACCCTTAAATTTTTGACATATATGGAGTGAGGAAATCATTGAAGTACCTTGAGGGACATTGTACCCATGTTGTCTCAAAAGCCTAAATTTGAGAGCTGTAGCATGCAAATCCTCATTGTTGTACTTATCATTCATGTTGTATATTCTCTCAAGTACTTTCTCTATCTCATCCTTGAAGTGATAGAACACTCCAAGCCTTTGCAAGTCATCAATCATCTCAAGTGCATCCAATGGATCCTCATCCACTACTTTCTCAAGCATTATCTTCACATCTTCCTTCAACTTTGCAGCCCTTTTTTCATATACATCTCCCTACAAAAATATTTTTTTGTTAGCAATTACCATTGATTTGCATCCACTAACCAAGCAAAGTATATATAACAATAGTAACTACATATACCACATATTTACTGTTAAGTGACTGCACATAGTCATGGTCCCAAATGGGAGGTTGGTAGTTGGCGGATCGTCTGATGACCTTTTGATTGCAAGGTCCATCAGCAACAACAATGCATCGAATGGCACGCAGGGATCGGCCATGAATGGGTGCTAATTGTGAGGCAGAGCTTGGATATAGTAGAGTGGCAGTACTATAAGGAGAGATAGGAAATACAAGGCTAAGAGCCATTGCACTGAATTTCTAACAAACTTAAGCTTGCTTTGATTGTTTGGCTAACTGTGATGACAACCCACACTTAAATAACATGCATGCCCGTACCAATTTTGAAATAATAATAATAATAATAATAATAATAATAATAATAATAATAAAAGGAGAAATAACAATTTGTACTTCGGTAATTTACACTCAATCTCACCCCCTAGATATTTCAATTGTCCTAGACAACTACTAAAGTCAGTTGGGCCCAATTATATAACATTGTTCTGAAAATTGATGGAGGGACTAAGGCCTCGTTTGGGAACATGCTAATTTAGTAATTTTTTGGTTATTTGGTTAAAAAGGTAGGTAAAAAAAACTTGTATGTTTGGGATGACTTTTTGGCTAATTACGAAAAGATGTGCAAAAAGTAGAGAGAAAAGAGAATCTTTGACTTTTTGGTATGAGTTGTTGACTTTTTGGCTAATTTAGTAACTTTTTGGCTAATTGGCTAAAAAGGTAAGTCCCCAAACAGGGCCTAAAGTGAACTTTTAGTCAAATTATAGAGATACTAAGATCTCATTTGATAACATCACTTTTTAGCTGAAAAGTCAAAAAGTTATTAAAAAAATTAAAAAGCTAATAACTTATACTAAAAAGTCAAATATTCACTTTTTTTCTCTATTTTTTGCATATCTTTACGTAAAAAACTAAAAATTTATTCCAAACATACTAATTTTTTTTTTACATAATATTTTAGCCAGAAAGGCAAAAAGTTACTAAAAAATCATATTCCCAAACGAAGCCTAAACTATTATAGAGAGACTAAAGTGAGATTTTAATAAAAATATAAAAGTGATAATTAGAATTAGGGTAAATTATAAATACACCCCATGAGATTTGATTAAAATACGAATCGCTTCTTATGATTTTGAAAATTACATTTCATCCCCCGAGGTTTCTAATTTCATAACAAATCGCTCAGTTTATTAATAAATCATCAACTCAATTAACTGTTTCTAATGCTGTTAAAAATATGTTTCAATTAATAATTTAGGTAATTCTATTATTATATAGGAGAGTAATTATGAATTTCATAAATAAAAAATTTCTAATAAAAAGGTATTTATAATTTTTCGAACCACCGAAGGCAATTTATATTTTCAATATTTGTAATTTACCATAGAATTAATACTATCATGTTGTTGTTCTTCGTTTGTTGTCGAAATGACATTATACAAATAAGCTCAATTACAATTTGACTTGAAACCTGAAAAGCTGACTAAAACAATTAAAAAGTTTTGTAAATAAAGTAGAATACACTCTTTTTAGTTTCTATTTTTAGAATTCACTTTTTAAAAAAATTTACTTTTTTGTTTTTGTATTTTTTTTTTATTTTTGTTGAATTTTTTTAATATTTTAAGTAATTTTTTTAATAAAATTTTTAAATACACCTAACATAAATACACATAAAAAGTATAATATTTGTGAAAAAATATTTAAAATATTTATTAAATACTAAAAATACAAAAAAAGTCAAAAATTCAGTACATTTTTTTTATATTTTTCTATATTTATTAATTTTCAAAAATATTTTTTCACAAATATTTTATTATTTAAATACATTTAAGTAAGCTGCATTTAAAAAACTAAAAATTATTTAAAATTTTAAAAATATACACTAAAAATAAAAAAATATAGAAAAATAAAATATTCAATTTAAAAAAAATTGAATTTAAAAAATTGAAACCAAGATTGGAGGTAAAATCTAAGGGCAATTATACCCCAGTGGTATTTTGGTAGGGGTGAGCAGTGGATATACCGATCCACCAAAATCGACCGAACCGAACCGATCCACCACATTTTGGACGGATGCGTGATGACGAGCGGACGGTTGCAGATTGATTTTCTCCAATCCACCAATCTGGCAGACGGATGGTGGATTTGAGATTCCTTTGGCCGCAACCGAACCGTCAAACCGCGATCACCCCTAGTAATTTATAAGATTTTGTGTTTTCAGTTTGTCTAAATATTCTGTTTGTGTTTTCAATTAAAAAAGAGTTTAAATATTCTGTTGAAAAATAAATTTCAACTTGAATATCTTTTTTAAATTGAAAAAAATAAACGTATTATTTATCTATATTTTTTGATTTTTAAATCTATTTATCTATATTTTTTGGTTTTTAAATCTATCTCTAAAAATAATAAATAGAAAATATGATATATATTGGTTGGTTTTTGTTTTCAAAAACAGATATAGATGTAACAATACAAAGACATACAATCTCTACTAGTGCTATGTTCATGGTTTTGGTGGTTTGAATTGTTTTTATATTTTAAGAACCACAGATTGTAATACTTTATGTGGATGAGGCATGTAGTAATTGTGATATTCTGGATGAAGCATGCAATGATTGTAATATTTTTTTAAGTCATTAACTGTAATACTTTCTTCTTCTTTTTTTGAGGAAGTGTACAAGTTAAATTATGTTGAAAATTTATAAAGTTTTAAACCGCCAAACCGATTTACATCCATCCGCCAAACCGCCAATCCACTCAATCCACATCCGCTGGATTGGTGGACAGATGCGGATTGATTTTCTCTAATTCGCCAATCTGGCGGACGGATGGCGGATTGAAGGTTTCATGACCGCAACCAATCCGCGCACACCCCTATATTTGGGATTCTTATTTATGGGTTGGTGTTGGAAGTGCTTTAGAATTGCAATATGGTTTAAAACCTCAAACTTTAATTACAAAAGAGAGGGAACTTTCTATCGTCTCTCACGTGCTCACTCTCACTGTCCCTAAAACTCACGTTTTCTTTTTCTTTCTCCGCTGTCATTCTCTCTCCTCTCTCCTCTCTCTTTCTTGTCTCACGCTCTCTTCTCTTACCCTTTTCATTTTCATTTGAGGAGCTTAAATAATTTATTAAAATTTTTACTAAACCTTTTATATGGATATAAAATTTGTATGAGTTATATACTTATGTGAGAGATTTAGTAAAAAATTTGATAAATTATTTAGAATTGTTAGCACTAAAATTTATTTTCTTTGTCAAACAAACATAACAAATACAGAGAGTTGATCCAGTGGATGCTAGGGGTGAAGACCATGAGTTTATAGTGGGATGTGGGTACCAGAATGCAGAACAAGTGACAGTAGTGAAACAGTTAAAGAGGTAGAAGTGGCAAAAGCAGTTTCTTCTGTCGATTCATCTAATAGTGTAATGGGATGTGGCCAAACGTGACCTAGTTGTCAAGCCATGAAGTTAGGCATGTAAGTGATGTAGGGAATACGGTTCGTTTGCAAGAAGAAGTAGAAACTGCAGCATAGAGGTAGTTACCAACGGTTATAGAGATCATGGGTAGTTATGCAAGAAGTGTAGGTAATTTGCTCCATAGTGGAACACGTGTTAGCAGATAAGTAGCAGGGCCAATAGCATAAAGGCTAGAAATTCGAAGGCATAAAGATCTTCAACCAAATTCATAACCCATGTAAAATTAGGAGTAATTTAACTTAGATAGCAGTAGTTCTTATTTATTTATTTTTTTAACTTAGGAGTATTTTTATTTGTAGTTCAGCCTCTGTGACCAAGTTTTCCTCTGTCGATTATTGTGTACATTGAACTTGTAATTAAATTATTGTAATTAAGTGGCAAGTTTACTTGTTCTTTAATCAAATTCCAGTTTATCCAAACTTATTTCTTCACATTGCAATCTCCAAAGAAATCCTTGAAACTGTTAAGGCATAGGACACCAACAACAATTGCTTGATCTGTTGTTATGTGTGAAATTTTGGTTATTCTGTCGAATCTCCTCTGTCGATTTGACTTAAACTAGATTTTTGCTAACATATTTTGGCACACCTAGTGGGACTTAGTGATGGGTAGAAAGAAACAACATGAAATTTTTGAAGACCCTAAGAAAATGGTTGAAGATGGAGAATAGTTGGATAGTGGACTTGAAGGAGTGCACAACAACCTAGGTGATGGCCATTCAGTGGCCAGACAGGAAGTATGCCAAGGAAATGGCCAAAACTAGCTAGTCCAATTGTCCTCCTACTGATCCAAGAAGGGCTCTTCTACTGCACACTCAGCAAGCTATTGGCTCCATGTCTGCGTATGGGAATCAAGTGATGGTAGACTACTTGTTGGCTTTATTTGAGAAAGCCAACATCAAGCCCAGCCAATCAAGAAGGGTTGGGGAGCAGACTCAGGTAAATAAAACACAATTCATACCTCATGTGGCCCCTCAACAACAAGCAAATGTAAATGAACCTATATTATTTTATAGACCTCCCACACTCCAAGAAAAATATAGGGAGGGAATGACTATAAATCCTGTGTTTGAGAGGGAATACCCCGCAAATTTAGTGTTTAATCATAACTTAAATGATATAAGAATAAGACCTAGGGGCAACCAAGGCCACAAATGTATGGTAATTGTGCATTTGATGAGCCTATAGAAGGTTATCAGACTATGGCAGAACAGAGAAATAGGCCAATTAATCAAGTAAGGCCTCAGGATATACGAGATCATGCCATGCAACAACTATATTATGAACCCAACATGATGCATCCAAGGCCTAGAGGGCTGGCCCCCCTTTTTCTTACTTCCAACCAAAAGTTCAAGGAGGGGGACAACAACAACAATACTTAGACCCTTGGATTAATAATAGGTAGCAAATAATGAACATCATACAAGAAATGTACGGTCCAGGCCTAAGAAGGCCCAATAGGCCAATGTTCTGGAGTCCTTACCCTCCATGGGTAGAAACAACCCCCATTCCAAGAAATTATAGGATTCCTGAGTTTACTTTGTTTACAGGAGAAGAGAGACAATCAACCATAGAACATGTAGGTAGGTTCATACTCCAATGTAGAGAACCTGGCTGTGATGACAATTTAAAATTAAAACTCTTTCCTCATTCTCTGTCTAAAGTGGCATTTACATGGTTTATTAACTTTCCAGAAAATTCTATTCATGCTTGGCAAGAAATGAAGAGTCAGTTTCATGCTCAGTTCTTTAGAACCAAGCCTGAGGTGACAATGGTGGATTTGTCAAAATTTAAATAAAGACAAGAGAGTGCAGAACAGTACATCAACAGGTTTAAGAAAGCAAAAAACAGATGTCATGTGTACATGCCTGAAATAGAAATCATAAGATTAGCTCAAAATGGTTTAGATTTTGAACTTAGGAAAAAGTTTGAAAGTATGATATTTAGAGACTTATTTGAGTTGTCTTCAAGGGCAATCAGCTATGAGGCCATTCTCAGAGAAATGCAGCCTCATTTGGGACTTATTACCAAGAGGTTGAGTTTGATATGGATGTTGACATAGATGTTGCTCAAGTGATGAGTAAAAAGCCTGTGGTTTGTGAAACATTAAGGAAAGCTAACAAGCCTGTGAGCATGCCAACAACATAGCCAAAAAAAAAGAATATGGTTGTGTTACGTAGGCAGTATTCTTTTGACTTATCAAAAGCAGATGCATTATTTGATGAATTGTTAGCAAACAAATTTTTAACTTTGACTCCTGGCCACAACAGTCCTAGAGAAAAAGATAGGGTTGGCAAGGAGTATTGTAAGTGGCATAACTCTTTTAGGCATTCCACTAATAACTGTGTTACATTTCGAAATTGTGTGTAGGATTTAATTCAGAAAGAAATTCTAAAATATGCTGAAAAAGATAAAGGGGTCATGGCAGTTGATAATGATCTATTTCCAAATATGGTGGAGATTAACAGGATATTAATTGACTTTTAGTCGATTGATCTAAAGAAGAAGGATAAGAACCCCAGAGTTCTCTTGGTGGAATTAGAGAAGCTCCACAAAGAGAGGATGGAGAAAATGGCAAAAGAAGCAAAAAGAAAAAGAGTTCAAGGAGAGCTTAGTGAGAGGTTCATTTGTTTCAGATGTGGTACTGAGAAAGAAAGAGCTAAGGCCATTGTCATTGATGGAATTCAAAAATTAGAAAGAATGTTGGCCTGAGGTTCAACACCATGGGTAGTGGTGATCTGCAAATTTTCGACAATGATTGTTTGTTCTATGATGGGACAGACCTAGGGATATATGGTCCTGCAGAGAACTATGGTAAGGATGATGCTCCATTTTTGTTCCAAGGAGCTCCTATTCATCCATGCTTTGGTGGATCAAGTAAAATAAGGACCATGCTCAGACAGCAAAAAGGTCCTAAGCCCTATGGGAGTCCAAAGGTACTGACTAGGCCATATAGTGGCCAACAACAACAATTTGGTGCACTACATAATGGCCATCAACAGACTGGAAGGCCATATGAGGGGCAGCAACAGTTTGTGAGACCATTTAGGGGACTTCAACAGCAGTATCGTGGTCTAAGAATGAGGCCAGATATGCAACTAGTTCAACCAAGAATGGTAAAGCCTCCAATACCATCTCATCTAGGATGGCAAAGAGTGTCTCATCCAAAGTTTCCCATGATTGGTTGGAGACCAATGGGAGAAACAAGAACTCAGAAAATGAGGGAACAAAGAAAGTTCCATGCCATGATGTCTGCAGCTATAGGGGATAAGCCAGCTGGAAGACAAGATTTAGTATGGACCTGAGATGGATTAGTTTCTGCTGTTGGAGAAAAGGAAGTGAAGGGTTCAATTTCTAGAGCTCATCTAGTACAACCAGTTCATATTTTAAAAAGGAAAATAGAGCTAGAAAAGACAGATGATAGACTTGTTAGAAAGCTTTCTGAAAAGGCTTTGTTGAGACAGAAATTAAAAGAGTTGGAGAAGGATTTAATGTCTGATAAAGATGACAATAATGAGAAAGCTGTGGCAATGAAAGGAGTTCAGGACCAGGAAATGGCCATTGATAACATGAATAGTGAGGAAGGAGTTTGTAGACGTCCCCGAACGTCCCGGGAAAATCTCGTTTTGTTCATTGGGGCTCACTACAGTTTGGACTCAATGTCATGGTTCTTAATCTGATCTCACAAAGTGCAATGCAAGATTGATAAATCACCAAAGAGTCCAAATTTGGCAAATTGTTTTGAAAAACAGATTTTTAGAAAGAAGTGCCAAACATGGACTGCTTTGCCAGATACAGAGTCGCCATCTAAATATTTATTTTGGGGGAATTTAGGAAACCCTGACTCGTTGCCTAAGGCCACGTGTCATCACCAAAGTTGCCTCGGCTCGGGAACTTGGGTACGATTGAGGAAGGTTAGCTATGAGCACCCCCGCTCGCCCGATCAAAGATCGGCCACTACTAAGCATGATATCGAGTTTTGAAAACATATGTGCTTTTATTTCGGTTATTAGCCTAGAATTACTATGTGATGCGCACAGCATACAAGTATAGACTGGGTCGCCTAAATTGGAACAAAAGATCTCATGTTCGTTTTGAAAAATGGTTTGAAGGTGCTACTCGCAAGTAGGCTAAGACGTGGATTTTGCCACCCTCGGGTTGGCTTAGAAGACATGATTTTGCCACTCTCAAGTGGGCTTAAAACTCTCATTCAATGCATTGTTCAAATTCAAAAAACCCAACCTCCACCCACAGGCATTCAGGCAGTTATATCACATAAGCAAATAGCCTCATGGTAAGCATGCTATCATGGTAGTCACTCACACGCATGCAAGGATGCTAAAGCATAAACACTCACCGAGTACTCCAAGCCAAAACAGAAAGAAGCTAATTAGAAAACATGCATGAATCCTAATTATGCTGAGATGCCTAATGCAACACATGCAAGAATGCAACTAAGATAGACTCGGCTATTCTAAGATGGCATATGAGATGCAACAATCGATACATGTATTCAACTCGGAATTGAAATACAATGCAGTTAGTATGATACGCCGAGCCCGGTGCATGCAAGACGAATAAATGGATGCAAAAATGCGAGCATAAGTATGCTAATTGAAACATGCCCTAAACTAACCATCATAAGCTGGTAAATAAAAGAGAGAAAGACGTGGGGTTGGAAGACATGCATCACATACACACGCACACTTATTACAACATTGCCCTCCTCAGAGGGTCCGAATGAATAGTACAGAATAAACTAGCTAATCTAAGCTAATTAAACTAATTATTACACAACATTAATTAATTAACGAATTAACTACGTAAGGAAACTAGCATGCAAATTAAACAAAATGGATTGCCTCAGCTCTGTTCCGAATGATAGGGATGCATGCACGCTCAAGTCGCCTTGTCGGGAAATCCATCGCGATGCCCCGATTTGCCTCTGTTTGTAACTGGTCCCAGAACACTGTACAAAGCTCCAAAAGGCTGCTGACTAGTTTTTGCTACTGGTTTCCGGTTTGCTGCAACAGAGAGTGAGAAAGGGGCATGGCAAAGTATTTTCAACATATGTGTGTATGACCACTCTCCCTATCATTGTACAAGCTCTAGGGAGTGTAGTCCTCGATCCTCGTGCCACCAATCACGCATCTTGATGCATGATGGCCGAGGAGTCGGATTGCACGACTCGATGTAAAATGAATGCACATATAAACACAACAAGGCCTAAACTCCCTCATGGGTAATCCGGAGTGCCAGTGACATAGAATCGAGGCACATTTTGTCACTTGGAGTACAAAACATCCCTCGTTTCCCATGTTTGGACTAAACCCTATTCCAAACACAATGCAATATACATGGCATACACAATACGAGTAGCATGCAACCCTAAACGCAATGCAACCTAATCATGCTAGCATGCGAGGGATGATATGCAAATATGCAACTAGCATACACAATGTTATGAACTAAGAATGGCATACTCAATGCACATGAGCTATATGGCATACGCAATGCACATACGAAGATGGACATGCATGAAGACATGAACAAGGCATACACAATGCGACGATCAAGCATGCGACAACATGGATATTGCATACATAATGCAAGATGGACTTAAACTAAAATGAATGGGCCTCAGCCACACTTAAATCAGTGGCCATACATGATGAAAATGAAGCAACAACACACATGCAAACATGCATAAATGCAAGGGACCAAACCTAAGGCACAAAGTGCAACTCCACTAAAGCATGGTAAGCATGAAATATGGCATACAATCACATATTTTCCAGCTCTGAAATGACATGCAAGATGGTCCCGAATCATGTAAACACCTCACACAATGCATGCTAGATGGCCTGGATACCGAAACTAGTAAAGTGCATTACACTAGAGGTACACAAAGCAATGCTCAAATGACCCAACCAGCCCCAAAAAGTCCCTATGCAGGTCCAAGGCAGTGGGAAAATGGTCTAAAATGATGGCTCAAAATGCATAGAAATGAAGCTCATCCAATGGTCCAAAAATGAGGTATTCATACATAACTCTCAAACACATTTAAAGAGTGGAAAACACGGGAATATGGCATACATATAAGCTCTGAAATATGATTCACAATGATGTCAAACACATGGAAACACCTCAATATAAGCATGCAATAGGCTTCAAAACTCAAAGCTAGGCAAGGGTATTGAACTACAACCATGCATAGCAAACATCATTCGACCATGAGGCCTAAAAAAAAGAGCTAAGGCAGTCCAAAACATGCACAAAATCAGTTTAAGACATGGCCAAAAAGTGCTAGAATCAAAGGCCAAAATAGCATGCAATGTAAGCTAGTAAAGATGATTTGCACTCCAAGCATGTGAGGCAATCAAGAGGCCACCAAACCAGAAAAATTCAGAGGTATGACATGCCAAATAAAGCCCAAAAACCCACTGAAACATGGTTAATGCATGCAAGAATGAGATGCCCCTTTGATATGCTATGAAGAGGGTTATTCTGCACATGCAAGATGGACATCAAATATGGCAAAACAAGCTCTAGACAGAGCCCATGAAGGTCCTAAAACTCACCAAAAATGGCCTGAAACATGGCTTGGAAGCATGCAAATAAGGGCTCCTTTGTAAGGCCAAAAATGCTAAAAAACAAAACAAGGAGAGAGAGGGTCACCCCTCTCTGATTTTGGCTCTCAAAAACACATAATAACCACTGAAAATCTGCTGGATTTCAGTGGTCAAAAGGGCAAACAAAGCTCAAAACAAAGGCCTTAATGCATGGCTCAAAACAAGGTGAAATGAAGCATGCAAGGGGTTAGATGACCCCCAAAAGAAAAATGATATTAAAAAAACATGTTAAGGGCCTCAAAATAAGACTTTTTTCAGTTTACACCAAAGCTCAAAAATTCTTGCAAGTATGGCTAAAAGATGGAGCAAAATAAAGCTCAAAAGAGGGAATAGGGTGTTACCCTTGTAGCTCAGCAAGACCAGTAACCTCTGGACCAAAAACTCAGCCTTTAACCTCTGCAAATGACCTTCAAGAAGCTTAGGTTGATGGTGGAAGTGTTATGCTATGAGGTGTAGCGTAAAAGGGCAAAAAACTATGCACTTTTGGAGCCAAAATGTAGAGATATAGGGAGAGATATATATTTTTCTTTCAACCAATTTCTGAACCAGCACAAAGGAGGGGGAGGCCCTTCTTTATAGCCAAAAAGGTCCAAAGCTTCTCCAAGAAGCTAAAAACCAAGCTTGAAGATCCTCCATACACGTGTATGGAGGATCCATTCTGTGCCTTCCAGCTAACACAGCTGGTAAGAACTCACAGAGACAAGACTGAGGGAGGCAGGCCGACCAGTTCAGGTGGTTGGCCGGCCACTAGCCTTGGTTGGTCGACCAGGGTCAAAAGGTTCAGGCAGTCAACAGCCCTATTTAGTGGTCTCCTAACTGAATGCAAGCTAGTGGTGTGGTGGGAGACCAGTAATTGTGGCCCAAAAACCAAGGAGACCAGCTTCCTATCAAGAAAATCGGCCGGCAAAGAGAAAGGTGGTCTCCAAGGAGAAAAGGTGGTCTCTCACCCTTGTACCACTTTCCAAACAATGAAAATAGGGTCCATGCCAAAAATGAACCAAGACGGATGCAAAACGAGGGTTCGGGGGCCAAAACGCGCAGCTGGGTGCCCCGAAAACTGACTGTTAAGCATCGAAAGTGGCGTGTGACCACAAATGTGGTCTCTCAGGCCACAGTGTCCCTCTAGAGAGAGGAAACAAGGTGTGTGCCAAAAACTGGAGCAAACGGAGAAAGTTAAGCGGTCTCAAACTGAGGCGCACGGCTAACGGCTTTGAAAATCAGAAACTGGTCTCCAAACGGGAACAGTGGTCTACGACCACGAAAAGCAGCCTACGGCCACTGAGAGATGGTCTACGAGACCTCTTCCTCCCTTCAGGAAGAGAAAACAGAACCTGGTTCGCAAACCGAGGCAAAACACAAAAGAGTCCCGAAGTCTGGAGGCAAGGCTCTTAGCCGAGACTCCGTAACCTCAGAATGAGCACAACATGCGCAATCGCCAAGCGCTCAATCGATGACGTCTGAGTCTTATGGTCGGTCAAAAATGGGGTGTCTACAGAGTTAGAGAAGATGAAGTGAAGTCAGATAGTTTTGGTGATGACTTTGGGGAGAAACTAGCTGCCATTCACTTTGGTTCTTTACCTCCATCTAAGGAGTGCAATATGATTGTGGCTATTCCTTATAGTTTCCAAGCCAAGCCTGACCAACTAGATGAGTTGACAGAAGATATGGAAGACTTAACTGAGCTTGTGGTTCAAATAGCAATGATTGAGACATAGGCCAAGCTACCAAGATCAATTGAGGTAGTAAGGTCTGTCGATGGAGAGAAAGTTGTTCTACAAAAGCCAGATGACAAGCTCATCAGGCATCTAAGGGTGTTAGCTGATAATGGAGTTATTGTCAACATTCTTCATTCTAGGATGCTGAAAGCTATCAAGAAATATGTCGATGACTTGCTTGCTACTGATATGAATATAAGTAATTTCGCTGGTGGGTCATATGAGGCTAGAGGAGTAGTGGCTTTACAACTTCAAGTTGATTCTAGGTTAATGGGAACAACTTTCTTTGTAATAGATTCTACCTCTAACTATAATGTGTTACTAGGTAGAGACTGGATACACCTTAATGGTTGTGTACCCTTTTCTCTACACCAGGCACTGATCTTTTTAACTAATGGTGGTCAAGGTAAAAAAAGAGGAATGGAAGTTTACTGGGTAGATGCAAATCCTTTTGTTACTGATGTTAACAACATAGAAGTTGTGCTGTATGATGAGGATTTGGGTCCAGTTGTGATTGATGAGGAAGAAGTCAAGTCTCAGGAGAAAGGTTTGACTAATAATGAGTTCAAGGCCTTTATTAAAGAAGGTTTCAAGCAAATAGGCCAGGAATTGGCTAAGCCAAGCCTGATGCAGGAGCAGAAAAGGCCTATGATAGTGAAGGTTGCTGAAGATCAAGAGTAATGTAGTTACAAGTGATAGAAGAAGACAAGCTAGATGAGATAGCTATTGTAATTAGATCAACTTTTTCTAGGTGTTTTTTTTTTTTTTGTGAGTTTAGCCCTAATTGTTTGCCCAATTGTTCCTAGGTAGAATATGTTATCGACAGTAGCCCTCTGAGTTATAAAGAGGTGCAACTGGAACATCTGAAGACTGCTCCTGCCAAGCTTGATAACCTCAAGGTAGATGTGCAGAACCCTTTAGAGGAATATAACTTAGGGAGTAAGGCTTGTAAGAGGCCAATCGATGTAAATGCTAATCGATCTAATGAATGTAAGAGCAAACTAGTTGGTTTGCTTTCTGAGTATTTGGATTACTTTGCATGGAATTATGAAGAAATGCCTGAATTAGATAGAACATTGGCAAAGCATAGACTCCCAATTAAAGGAAATTTCCTTCCTTATAAACAACCCATAAGAAGGATGACCAATGAAGTCACCTTATTGGTCAATGAGGAAATTGAAAGGTTGCCGAAAGCAGGTTTTATTAGAACAGCCAGTTATGTTGAGTGGCTGTCTAATATTGTCTCTGTTATGAAGAAAAATGGTAAGTTAAGAGTGTGCAAAAATTTAGGAACTTGAATCTAGCAACTCCTAAGGATGAATATCCTATGCCAGTGGCTGACTTGTTAGTAGATTTAGCAGTGAAGAGCAAGATTTTGTCATTTATGGATGGTCATGCTGGGTATAACTAGATTTTTATTAACCTAGAGGATACACATAAGACAGCCTTCAGATGTCCTGGTGCTTTGGGGACATTTGAATGGGTAGTCATGCCTTTTGGATTAAAAAATGTAGGAGCAACATATCAAAGGGCAATGAATTTTATTTTCCATGATTTGATTGGAAAATATTTACAAGTTTACATAGATGATATAGCCATCAAGTTTGACAATTTTGAGGAGCATTTGAAACATTTGCAGCAGACATTTCAAAGAATGAGGATCTATAAACTCAAAATGAACCCCTTAAAATGTGCATTTGGGGTATTTGCTAGAAATTTTCTAGGTTTCTTAGTATACCAAAAAGGGATAGAAGTGGATGCTAATAAGGCCAAGACAATTTTGAAAGCAAAACCTCCAACTAACAAAAAAGAGTTGCAGAGTTTCCTTGGAAAAATAATTTTTTTATGGAGATTCATAGCTAATTTGGCTAAGAAAACTTTAGCATTTTCTCCTCTATTAAAAATCAAGTAAGAAAATGAGTTTAAATGGGAGGAATGCCATCAAGAAGCTTTTGAGTTGCTCAAAAGATATTTGGCAAGTTCTCTAGTGCTTTTGCCCCCAATGGCAGATAAGCCATTGAAGTT
The DNA here is from genome assembly GCA_036172215.1 of Camellia granthamiana. NCBI lineage: Eukaryota > Viridiplantae > Streptophyta > Magnoliopsida > Ericales > Theaceae > Camellia > Camellia granthamiana. Next base: position 33,878,971 of record CM069914.1, read on the forward strand.
GTACATTTCAGCTTTTGACTTGTCGATTGGCTGTTTATTGGCTCAAGAAAATGATATGGGTCATGAACAAGCCATATATTACCTAAGTAGGAGGTTAAATGATGTTGAGACCAGATATAATTCTATTGAAAAGCTATGTTTAGCACTTTACTTTGCAGCCTTTAAACTGAGGCATTATATGTTGCCCACAGAAGTATTTGTGATAGCCCAAACAGACGTTATTAAATACATGTTGTCTAAGCCAATCTTGAGAAGAAGACAAGGCATATGGATATTAGCATTAATTGAATATTGTCTCAAATATGTGCCACAAAAAGCAATCAAAGGACAAGCCTTTGCTGATTTTTGATGGAACACCCTTGTACATTTGTCGATTTAGACGTATATGAAGTCAATATGGTGGAAAATGGACCTTGGAAGTTGATGTTTGATGGTTCAAAGACAGATGAAGGAGTCGGAGCTGGTATTGTGTTGATTGCGCTAAACAAGCAAATGTACCAATTTGAATATTAGTTGGAAGCACATCATATTCAGTCTTGTAATCAAGCCGAGTATGAAGCCCTGATAATTGGCCTAGAGTTGGCCATAGAATTCAAAATTAGAAGCCTTCAGGTTTTTAGGGATTCACAGTTGGTTATTAAACAAGTCTTGGGTGAGTTCAAGTGTGTAAGTGGTTCTCTAGAAGAGTATCTAACTGAGGTCAAATGGTTAATCAATTTCTTTGACTATGTCACATTCACATATAGATATAGAATGGAGAATAAAGAGGCCAATGAGATGGCTCAAGCAGCTTCTGGTTTAAAAATTCCTAAGGGGGCTCAAAAAAGGGCGGTTTGAATTAAGAGAAGAAATTTTTTTGCACTTAGGAATAGGTGTAGAAATTTCTTGCCTATTTTCACTTTGGATGTGATAGAGGAAGATTGGAAGTCTCCTTTAATAAAGTACCTGTCGAATCCTAGTGAAGAGAGAGATAGGCAAATAAGATATCAAGCCCTAAATTATGTTATCATGGGGAATGATTTATTTAGGAAGGCTCATGATGGTTTGACTTTGCTTTGCATTGGTAAGCTAAACCAAATGAAAGCCATGGCCGAAGCACATGAGGGAATTTGTGGAGCCCATCAGGCTGGTGATAAGATGAGATGGCTGATTAATAGATATGGTTATTTTTGGCCATTTATCAGAAAAGATTGCGTAATATATACAAAAGGATGTTAGAGTTGCCAGAAACATGGCAATATTCAGAGGGTACCAACTACAAACCTTCATTCAGTTATGAAGCCTTGGCCTTTTAGAGAATAGGCAATGGACTTAATTGGGCAAATTTTCCCAGCGTCTTCAAGAGCACATTCTTACCTATTGGTGGCCACTGATTACTTTACTAAAAGGGTGGAAACAGTGCCCTTAAAAAGTGGTGACACAAACTCAAGTTATAGAGTTCTTAAAAAAAAAATGTGATCCATAGGTTTGGCTTACCCCAATCCATTACTATCGATCAAGGCACAGTGTTCAATGGGGATGAGCTTAAGGGGTTTGCCATGGAATATGGCATTCAGTTGTTGAATTCCTCACCCTATTATGCCCAGGCAAATGGGTAAGCTGAGGCAACAAACAAGATTGTCAAGAACACTTTAGAAAGGATGATTGAGGAAAATCTTAGGGATTGACATAATCTCCTGTTAGAAGTACTATGGGCCTACAGAAACTCAAAAAGAAATAGCATAGGTACAACTCCATATGAGTTGGTGTATGGACATGATGCTGTGTTATCCCTATAAGTAACAGTGAGGTCTTATTGACTGACCAAACATTTGGATATCCCTGTGGATGAATATGCAGAGGCCATGTTGATTGAGTTGCAAGACTTAGAAGAAAAAAGGATCATGGCCTTCAATCATTTGATAGCCCAAAAGAAGAAAATTGAGAGAAGTTATAACAAGAAAGTAAAAAATAAAGTGTTTTCTGAAGGAGAGTTGGTGTGGAAAACCATTTTACCAATTGGCTTAAAAAGCCTAGAATATGGCAAATGGTCCAAATTGTGAAGGTCTATTTAAAATACATAAGGTCCTTAGAGGACGGGCTTATCATCTTGCTTCTTTGGAAGGTGAGCCACACAGGAGAGTCATTAATGGTAAATACCTAAAGAAATACTCTCCAACCATGTGGGAGTGCATGCACAAGCCATGAAAACATGAAAATCAGCCAAATGTGATAAATCTTTCATTAAAAATTATGCGAAAAGTACAATCAAAATAATTACATTTGGCCTAATCCTTTTGAAAATACATTAAAAGCCTACTCCAGGCTTGAAGGACAGTTTAGTGCCTACTTTTATTTTGCCTGAGTCTGTCTTGAGCTTGTTTAATAGCAGGTGGGCCACCTTTTTCTTGAACAAGAAGGTGCCGAATTTGTTGGGAAATGTTGGCTTGTTCTTGTTCAACAATAGCTTTCTGAGCCCTCACATGAGCCAATTGAGCCTCTTCTGCTCTAAGGATGGCAAGTTGAGTAATGAGGGCCTATGATCTGGTAGAGGCCTCAGTCAGAGCATTAATTTCTTTCCTCATTTGATCCACTTGGGTTTCAATAGTTTTTGGCTCAGCATGAAATCGGTTGATAGCTACTAGATGTTGTGGAAGTTCTGAGAGGAAGGTTTGGAAAGCCAGCACTTGGTCTAGGTCGAAGAGTTGAGGCATCAGAGGTGCAATGGCTTCCAAACAATCAATCATAGTTGTGGTTTGGGAAAGAGCCAAATCATCCAGGGCTGGCCAAGCATTTTGAAGAATTGGTCTATCAATTCTTGCTCCTTACTAGACAACTGCTTTAATCTTTCCTCAACAGTCAGGTTGGCAACAGTTTGTTGAAAGTAGAGATGCCCAAAAGTAGATCTTGGAGAGGAGTAGCTATGGGCTGTTACAATAGAAAGTTTAAGTCAATAATTATTTTAAGTTGTGAAAAATGAATAGCTTGAGATTATGTTACCTCTGTTGAAGGCATGGTATAAGTTTTGGTATTGGGCAAGCTGAAGGTGGCCAATACTTCTCTTGAAGGATTCTAAGATGGTATGGTTTGCACCCCCATGTCAGTTGTGATTGGGTTGTGGGTAGATGTGCCAGTCTGTCAGAGAAATCAAAAGCATGATGAAGTTGTAATCAAAAGTCTGATGAGACAAAAGAGATAAAGGATAAGATAACACTTGCATAGAAAATGCTACTTGTGAAGGAATTAATTGCACTTCAGAAATAGTTATAGCAGGGGCATTGGTGATAGATTCTCTGAGAGGACTAGAGCTACAGGAGGCTTGAACCCCTATGCCCATGGTGATTGGTTTGGGCAAACTTGAGGTCCCTTCACCCATAAGAATTTCAGTTTGGACTGATAGGGGGCATCAACTGTTAGAGGTAGATGGAATGAAGATACTTCCTCTATCGATCGTTGTATAGAAGTGGAAGGAGACTGAACAAGTTTGCTGGAAGGTTGTGTAATTCCCTCATGAGGAGTCCTTATGTCACTTGAAGATGACTCATTATCCAGGACCTCAATGTCAGCTCTGTCAACTTCATTCCCTTGATTATAAACTGGAAAATGGTCATCTTGATGGATAATATCGTTTTGCTCATGAACTGGTGAATTTCTGTCAATAAGAGATGTATGGCTGTCAAGGTTGTCGGTTAAGTCAATTAAAATTTCTCTGGCATGGCCTAAGTGAATTGGAGTTTCTCTAGCATGGCTAGGGGCTTCTGATTCTTTTGAGGAAGAGGCTACGCCAGGAAAATTAATAATTTCATTTGTTCCATGGCATACTCCTCTGAGAGGGAAGGCCATCAAATCCCCTAAAGTTATCTCTTGAGGGATGTTAGATAGAATTTGAGCTAATTCAAGGGCTAATTCTCTTGGGCGTGCTCTCTTTTGACCAGTTTGTTCTTCATGGAGGGGATATTGATACTCTAAGTTTGTTTGAGGATAGGGCAGTTCGGTTTGATTGTGAGGCACTGGAGAGGGTAAATTGGTCTGATTAGGCAAAGAAGGGGGTAGATTGGTCTGGGTTTCAGGCAATTTTTCATGAGGCTACTCTTCATGAGAAGAATAAGATAAAGCTGGAGAGAGAAGTCTTCTCCTCTTGTATGTCTAAAAGAGAAGAAGAAAAGTGAAATAGAGTGTCACTACATTAAACATAATGCATAATGGTTTAGCAAAGTTTGAATGAAATCTATACCATTATAAGTAGGGAGGAAGAACTGCTAGAAGGAAAAGAGATTGGTGTAACAAGAGCTGTAGTTTGAGAAGAAGCTGGTTTTTCTTGTTTTCTTTTTGACGTTCTCTCAAGAGTTGCACCACCTTCCAAGTGAGATTGATAAAAGAAAATCTCTTGAATTTCTTTTTGTCTTTTCTTAGTTGTTCGTTCAATTTCAACACCATGGTTGTAAGGTATGAACCCTACACAGCTGGTGGTATTCAAGGGATTACCTTTGGACTTTTTTGGTGGGTTCATTGGAGCCTTGCCTTTGTTTTTAGGGGTTGGAACAACTTGGGCAGGCATTTCTATGGCCAAAGGAGTGGTCTTGATAAGAGACTTGGTTGCATGAAAGAAGTATGGAAATTCACTCAGGCGAAAGGAGACTGGAAAGTCAAGGAGGAAAAGATGATAATTTACCACCAGACCTTGGATTTATTAATTCCTTGGTTTGAGAAGTTAAAATTCACTCACCTAGTAAGAGAGAACAACAGGTTCGCAGATTTGTTAGCAACTCTATCTTCCATGATAGACATCCCATTTGGAGTCCGGATGCGTCCAGTCATTATTGACCAGAAATTTGCACCTGCTTACGAGTCAATCTCTGCCATAGATGAAGTGCAGGACAACAACCCCTGGTATTACGACATATGGAACTTCTTGGAAAAGGAGGCGTACCCACTAGGGGCAAATGCCAAGGACAAAAAGGCAATCAGAAGAATGGCTGTTCAGTTTATCATCTGCGGGGGTAAATTGTACAAAAGAGGTCACCTGGGAATGCACAAGTTGTGTGTAGAAGCTGAAGAGTCGAAGCGCCTGATGGAGGCCATCCATGGAGGAGAATGTGGGGCACATATGAATGGGGTAATGCTGGCACGGAAGATCCTCAGACAGGGCTACTACTGGTCTACCATGGAAGAGGATTGTATCGGCTTTGTTTGGCGATGCCACAAATGCTAGATCCATGCAAACCGCATGAACATCCCGCCGTCAAAGCTGTACAACATGACGTCGCCATGGCCATTTTCAGTTTGGGGAATTGATGTGATTGGGGCTGTTACCCCGAAGGGGTCGAATGGGCATGAGTTTATCTTGGTAACAATAGATTACTTTACGAAGTGGGTCGAGGCCCAATCTTATGCGGTGCTGAAGGCTTTGCATGTCGCAAAGTTTATCAGAAACAACATTATCTGCCGTTATGGAATCCCGAACGAGATCATTTCAGACAATGGTTCCCACTTCAAGAAAGAGGTGATTGATTTGTTGGAGAAATACAATGTGGCTTTTCATAAGTCGTCCACATATCGGCCGCAGACCAACGGAGCAGTTGAGGCCGCCAACAAGAACATCAAACACATATTATAGAAGCTGGTAGAAACCTACCGGGATTGGCCAGATAAGTTGCCGTTTGCTCTGTGGGGCTACCGAACTTCAATTAGAACTTCTACCGGGGCGACTCCGTATTACTTGGTTTATGGGATGGAGGCCGTTCTACCTATAGAGATTGAGGTTCCGTCTTTACGAGTATTGGCTGAGTGTCAAATAGCCGAGGCAGATTGGCAGCAGAGCAGATTCAAGGAACTCATGCTTTTTGATGAGAGGAGATTAAAAGCACTATACCATGTCCAAGGATATCAACGCAGAATTGCCCGGGCTTTCAACAAGAAGGTTAAGTCCAGGAATTTGAAGGAAGGAGATTTGGTACTCAAAGACAACCGAGTTCCCATCCACGACCCAAGGGGCAAGTTCAGACCCAATTGGACTGGTCCCTATATCATCAAGTCTATCTGGTCAGGTGGAGCTGTGGTTCTGATGGACCTAGATGGCCTAGAGTTCTCCCAACTGATCAACATGGACAAGTTGAAGAAATATTACCCCTGAGAGGCTCGCTAGGCCGAAAACCCGAAAGGGCGACCTAGGCAAAATCCAGAGCACAAAAAATTAGAAAAATATAAAAACTGAGCTCGCAAGGTTGAAAACCCGCAAAGGGCGGCCTTGGCAAAAGTTAGAGCGTAAAAGGAGAGCGAAAATACTCGAGTGAACCCAAGCCTGAACTACGTAAGGCTTGATTCCCATCCTTGGGATACGTAGGCAGCTTCATCCTGAAGTTCAGCCATAAACTTTTCCCGATCAACTTTGTCCATTTGATCATCTCGGTCATCTTTGTCCATCAGCGTCTATCGCAATCTCCGGTGCAGTGCTATTCAGTTGCTGTATAGTGCCGTGGTACCGTTCAAACAAGGGGCAACTTTCCAGTTGCTAGGATCCGGGGTTGTGCATCTCAGTGACAGATCTCAAGCGTGTCCAGTTCTGATCCATATCGAAAATAGTTTTGAAAAGTTTTAATAAAGGTGAC
>CM069914.1:33885757-33965153 GCA_036172215.1 Camellia granthamiana
TACTTCTTAAAGGTGGATTCAGTAAAACTGTTGCAGAGATAGAGAAATATATAGAGACAAGAGAATTGTATATGTGTGTGTGAAAGAGAAGAGAGAGATGGAGAGATCTGAAAACGGCATAGAGAACGGCGGTGTTGATGGCGTATGCAGTCGAGACAATGGTGGCAATAACGGCCAACTATGGTGGATATGGTGATCCAGTGGTGGAGTCATAAATTTAATATAGGGATACCTATTAATTATAATCTTAAAAAAAAAATTTCCCAATAAATAACAATATCATAATAATAATTTTCCGAGTTACTATTAAACACAATAAATTAATATTAGCACAAATTAATATTTTTAATTGTAGCACAAATCAAATTCCTAATTTTCACACAAACAATAACAAACCAAAATTCTTAATTTTAACATAAATCACCACCAATCAAAATTTATAATTTTAAAATCTCAAAATCTCTTATTTTAACATAAATAATAGCAAACAATTTTTTTTTTTACAAAATCAAAACTTAACAAATAACTATAAATTAATATTTATAATTTTTATTTAAAAGTAAAAAATAATAAATAAAGTTACCTGTAAACAATGAAGAGAAGACACTAATACTTTAGTGTGGTCCCAAATTTGTATTGTGTGATCCTAATTTGGTGAATTGCAAGTCGGTAAATTGCAAAACAACAAAAGGAGACAAAGAAAATACGGAAACGCTTAACAAGTACTGTGAATAAATAAAAAAATAAATAATTTCATACACTTTTAGAGTTTTAAAGATCTTGTCGGTTGTCGCTAAAAGCTTTGCCCAACAAGTTTTTTTTTTTTTTAGATTAACCCTTGCCCAGCAAGTTAAAAATTTTAAAAAAGAACCAAAAAAAAAAAGTGGAGACTTTGGAAATTGTGTGTGTGGGGGGGGGGGGGGGGGGGGGGGGGGATGGGAGAGAAGAGAGGGGCTGTATTAGTGTTTGTGTGTGTTAGTGTTTAGCTATGAGTCTAGGACCCTTTTTTTTTTTTTTTTTGAAAAGTCAACATGTGGGATGTCAGTGTTTGGTTTGGGGCTGTGTGTTAGTGTTTAGCTAAGACTTAAAAATAATAATAAAAAATTTAAAAAAGAATGTTGAAATGTTAGGGGGGCACGTGACCCCCTAGGCCTTTAGTGCCTCTGCCCCTGGTTGATGATATATATAAAGAGAGAGAGAGAGAGAGAGAGAGAGAGAGAATGATAAAAAGAGGCAAAGAAAGACATGTTAAAAAGAAAACTAGGAGAGACGGTGGCGGTGACAATAATTGTGATAGTATAGTGGTGGTAGTGGAGGGATGGTGACAATAGCTATAGTGGTAACGTGATGGTTGTGGTGGTGGTGGCGGTGGAGGAATGGTGGCGGTGGCAATAGTTGTAGTGGTAGTGGAGGTAGACGGGTGGCAGTAGTGGTGAAAGCTGTAGTGGCGCCGGTGGTGGTAAGAGTGGTGGTGGTAATGGCAGCAATGGTAAGATGATAACCATGTTGACATGTATGTATAAATATTTATAAATTCAATCATAATTAAGTTATCATTTAATTTTTTTTCTTAATTTTTAGTTTATATTTTCATTTTAAGAGCTACTTTATTTACATCGTACGAAATTGTTCTACTGTGACATTTTAGGCCTTACATGGGTATTTCTCTATCAATGATTTTATTTGAGTACAAAGGAGAAGATTCTTTATTTACGTTGTACTAAATTGTTCTATTGTGATGATGTAGGCTTTACTTGATTTTTTTTCTCGGATGAATGATTTTATTGGAATAAATGAGAAATTTATCCATTTGAAAAATGGTATGGTCCTTAAATTTTTAGTCCATATGGGTTCAAACGAAAAACAAATCTTCAGTTACATCATACGAAATTGTTCTAGTGTGACATTTTAGGCCTTACGTGAGCATTTCTTTATCAATGATTTTATTTGACAATATAACAAATTATACTTTTGGTGACCAAATTTTGTGATTGAAAAAATTTAGTTGCCAAAAAGTTATGAAATTGGAGACCAAAAATTATATTAGTCAGTAAAAGTACAATATTTAGTTACGAATTTCTTTTAGTCGGGATATATTGATTATTGGCGACAAAAAAAATTTAGTCGCTAAAAATGCCACAATTGGCGACTGAAAAAATATTTTAGTCGCTGTATAGTTAGTTTTGGCTGCTAAAATTATTTAGTTGCCGAATGAAAAGTAAAAATTTACTTTTTATCTTTGGCGACCAAAAGTTTATTTTTAGCGATTAAAAAATATTTTAGTTGTTGTATAGTCAGTTTTGGCTACTAAAATTATTTAGTCGCCGAATAAAAAATAAAAATTTACTTTTTTTCTTTGGCGACCAAAAGGTTGGTCACCAACAATTTATTTTCAGCGACTAAAAAATATTTTAGTCACTGTATAGTTAGTTTTAGCTACTACAATTATTTAGCTGCCGAATGAAAAATAAAAATTTACTTTTTTGGCGACCAAAAGTTTGGTTGCTAAAAACTTTATTTTCAGCGACTGAAAAAAAAATTTGTCGACAAAGAGCTAAAATATTTGGAGGGCGACATTTCAAATTTTGGAGAGATTTATAAAATTAATTGGTGACCAAAATATTTAGTCGTGAATTGTGTAAAATGACCCATAACCATATATATTTTGTTTCCCAGCTACCTCTCTTTCTCTCTTCTCTCTGCTCTGCTGTACCCTTTTGTTGTCCCACCTACCCTTTTGCTATCCCACCCACCCTTTTGCAACAACTCATGACCTTAGCCCTCAAACTTGCAAATGATGAAGATGGGTTTGTTGGGTGCTGGCCTTGCTGGGTTAGTGGGTCTAGATCTACGGCATCGAGACATCAACAATCTTCTGTCTGGATCGTGATTTCTATCTTTTTCTCTAGTGTATGCCCGTGTTTGAAGGCATGGCGTAAATAAAATGAGCAAAAAGGAGAAAAATAAAGAAATAGGAAAGAAACTAGAAAGGGGAAAAAAATAAAAAAAAATAAAAATATAAAAAGAAAAGAGGAATGAAGGTGGGCAGGAGGGGGAGAGAAAGATTGCATGAGTGAAAAAGAGGGGGGAAGAAGGTGGGTGAGTAAGAATCAAAGAAATCTTGACCCTTAATGAATTTGGAAATTAATCTCAACCCTTGAAACAAAATGTATCTCTAAGACATTTTGAAACATTTTCAAAAACCCTCATGCTTTATTAAATAAACTAGTGTATGCCTGTGCCTAAAGGCACGAACGAAATAATATTGGGATTAATCTTCTCCTGTCCAATCTTTTATGTAGTACATGGAATTTTTTTTCACAAAATATTTTTGGAGAAAAATTTTCCTTTCTGATAGCATCACTATTATTCTTACCAAAGTTATCAATCTTTCTTGTTCTAATTGAAGAGGTTGGTCTCATTTGAACTTCGGCTAAAATTAGCAAAGAATATAATCTCTGTGATTGCAATATTAACAAACCATGTCTAATGTTTAAAAAGAAAAATCGTACGCTGTCGCTCACCCCTATTGTGCAAAATTGAAGTGCATCAAAGCCCAAAATTTACCAGGAAAAATGTATTAGTTAGTTAAGTAAAATATATGATTAGCAAACTCATGAACATATTACACTTAAGTCTCAGTGATATTAGTTGAAGAATCGATGTGTCCCTACAGTGGTCTTTACAATCTATTAATGAGAAAAAAAGGATAAAATTTTGTGTTATGTTTCTTGTATATATAAATATATTTAATATGATTAACGATCTAAATTATTTTAGCACATCTACTAGTTAATATATGTATATATATATATATAATATTTTTATACATATATATATATAATTTAGGTTTCAGATTGTTTTGATTGTTTGTTATCTTTGTCTAAATCTGCTCGAATTTAATTTAGACTTTTGAACTTTTGCCTAAATTTGTATTGAATTCAAAAATATGTTACCCAAGTTCTAAATTTTTTTAGAATGGGCTGAAATTGCTCGGATTAAGCTCAGTCAAGTTGCAGTCCTACCTAATCATTTTTGAATTTTTAATTTACTCCCTTTTAATTATAGTACGCTTCGTGGGGGTTTGCCTCATAAATTGTAAGTTGTTTTTTTTGGAAAGATCACTGGACGATATCTATACATATAATAAAGTGAAAGGATTTTTTGTGGAGAGTCACTATCTACTGTTGTGAAACACTAATTTTTCTTAATGGGAGTGTTTGTATCTTCCACGCCATTGCTCAATGGGAGTGAGCAGTCCAAGGACCTGATTAGATCCGATGATAAGCAGTTTTGTTACTTCTTAAAGGTGGATTCAGTAAAACTGTTGCCAGAGATAGAGAAATATATAGGGACAAGAGAATTTTGTATGTGTGTGTGAGAGAGAAGAGAGAGACGGAGAGATCTGAAAACGGCATAGAGAACGGCGGTGTTGGTGGTGTATGCAGTCAAGACGATGGTGGCAATAACGGCCAACTGTGGTGGATATGGTGATCCAGTGGTGGAGCCATAAATTTAATATAGGGATACTTATTAATTATAATCTTAAAATTATTTTTTCCCAATAAATATTAATATCATAATAATAATTTTTTGAGTTAATATTAAACACAATAAATTAATATTAGTGCAAATTAATATTTTTAATTGTAGCACAAATCAAATACCTAATTTTCACACAAACAATAACAAACCAAAATTCTTAATTTTAACATAAATCACCACCAATCAAAATTTATAATTTTAAAATCTCAAAATCTCTTATTTTCACATAAATAATAGCAAATAATTTTTTTTTTACAAAATCAAAACATAACAAATAACTATAAATTAATATTCATAATTTTTATTTAAAAGTAAAAAATAATAAATAATGTTACCTGTAAAAAATGAAGAGAAGACACTAATATTTTAGTGTGGTCTCAAATTTGTATTGTGTGATCGTAATATGGTGAATCGCAAGTCGGTAAATTACAAAACAATAAAGGGAGACAAAGAAAATACGGAGACACTTAACAAGTACTGTGAATAAATAAAAAAAATAAAGAATTCCATACACTTTTAAAATTTTAAAGATCTTGCCGGTTGTCACTGAAAGCTTTGCCAAACAAGTTTTTTTTTTTTTTTTAGATTAACCCTTGCCCAGCAAGTTAAAATTTTAAAAAAAGAACCAAAAAAGAAAAGTTGAGACTTTGGAAATTGTGAAGGAGGGGGGGGAGGGGGGGAGAGGAGGAGGAGGGAGGGGTTGTATTAGTGTTTGTGTGTGTCAATGTTTAGCTAGGAGTCTAGGACCCAAATTTTTTTTTTTTTTTTGAAAAGTCAAGATGTGGGATGTCAGTGTTTGGTTTGGGGCTGTGTGTTATTGTTTAGCTAAGACTTAAAAATAAAAAAATAAAAATTTTAAAAAAGAAAGTTGAAATGTTAGGGGGGCACATGACCCCCTAGGCCTTTAGTGCCTCCGCCCCTGGTTGATGATATAGAGAGAGAGAGATAGAGGGAGAATGATAAAAAGAGGCACAGATAGACTTGTTAGAAAGAAAACCTGAAGAGACGGTGGCGGGGACAATAGTTGTGATAGTATAGTGGTGGTAGTGGAGGGATGGTGACAATAGCTATAGTGGTAACGTGATGGTTGTGGTGGTGGTGGCTGTGGAGGAATCGTGGCGGTGGCAATAGTTGCAGTGGTAGTGGAGGTAGAGGGGTGGCAGTAGTGGTGGAAGCTGTAGTAGCGGTGGTGGTGGTAAGAGTAGTGGTGGTAATGGCAGAAATGGTAAGATTATAACCATGTTGACATGTATGTATAAATATTTATAAATTCAATCATAATTAAGTTATCATTTAATTTTTTTCTTAAATTTTAGCCTATATTTTCATTTTAAGAGCTAGTTAAAATGAAAAAAAAATAAAATAAAAAAAGATTCATTTAAATTATTAAGTGGTACTAATTGTGATTATAAAATAAATTTAATAAATTTTTTACTTAATATATTTAAATTTAAATATTGAATTAAGTTATCAAATATCAACTAAATCACCCTTCTGTCTACTAATTCACAAAATAAAGCACAAGGGTCACTAATTGTGGGTGTTTAAGAAGTTGTTATTTTAATAAGCTATTTTAGTTTTTGATTATTTTAGTAGGGTAAAATTTTTTGTGTTTAGGAAGATGATTGAATTTTTTTATAGTTGAATGTGATATTTGTAAGAGAAAAAGTGAAATGTTATTGATTTGGTGTGACATTTTATTTTATTAACTATTTTAATCTATTTTGTCTTTTTGTGACTTTTAGCCTGTTAGGCTAAAATTTTTCTTCCCATAGAGTGTTTGGCAAAGACTATTTTTTGGACTAAAAATTACAGAAAGACAAAATAGACTAAAATAACTAATAAAACAAAATGTCACATTAAACCAATAAGCATTTCACTTTTTCACTCATAATCCCAACTATAAAAAAAATTCTATTATATTTCCAAACACAAAAATTTTAACCTACTACAATAACTAAAAATTAAAATAACCTATTAAAATAACAACTTCTCAAATCCTTACATTGTCCCTAATTCTTTGCCTTGGTGTGCACAGTCTCTCATATATTTCATTTTCTTATAGATAGGGGGTGGATAGACGTAGGCCATATGGGTGGCCCAATTACACAACACTCATTTTGTTTTTATTTCCTTGAGTCGATCCTCCAAAAGCCAGGACATGTTTGGTGTCAATCAAGTGGGCAATACAACATCATGTTGCGTGTGTGTTTTTCGAGAAGTTATCTGGTGGTCTTAGGCCACCGTCGTGTGATACTCTAAGGTCATATTTGATTAATAAGATTAATAGTGAAAATGTCAATAATTTGATATTTTCAATTGGATTAGTAAGATAAATTATTCTCTTATCTATTGTTTAATTTGAATTAGATAAGAAAACATATAAATATAAAATTATAACTATATTTATCTTCTTTTTTTATCAATTTTACTCTCTATCAATGTTGCTTCACAATTTTTATTTTATCAAAATTTCTTCATAAATGTGATTTTGAAAAAAATTATAAATAAATAAATAAAAGCAAAATAAAAATATAAAATACAAAGGCCATGTTTGGTTTGTTTTTTTATTTTTTTTAAAAAAATATGAACTAATCTGATAAAATAAATATTAAAAAATATTTTTAAATTTTTAAAAATTATTTTTAACCTTCTAAAAAATATAAAATTATTTAAAAATAATAAGTGTTTTAATTTTTAGTCAAAAATAAAAGAGTCTTTTTATTTTATTTCCCAACTCAGGATATAGAATCTCATCCCCTATCCCATTATTAATAATTCTACAAATTTGTTAGATTAATTATCCATTGGATTAATAATTTTGAAATAAAATTTCAAAATAAACACAAGATTATTAGGTCCACGGATTAATAATCTCAATCTTATGCTCTAATCTTGTCAATCAAACATGCCCTAATATTATTGTGATTGATAAAGAGAGTGAAACTCACGATTTTATGTTTGATAATTGAAAAATATAAAAAGACATGATAAATTTTGATTGGCCAGAGATATGGTCGTGCCCCTGTGCCAACCAATAATTTTAGTGTTTTTCCTTTTCCACTGTCAAAGTGCTAACCAATGAAAAGATGACTGGAAAACTTGAAATTTGGGACAGTTTGGGCCTTATCTGTGAAATTATTAATCTATGTCAGATCAACTCTAACACTATTTTTCATTTTTTATTAGTTAAAGTATAAAAATATATACTCCTTATTTTACTTAATTAATTTTTTATCTTTGTATTTTAATATTATTTTATTTTATCTATCTATTCACAGATTTAAAGAGTCTTTTAAGACTCCAAATGTAACTAGTTTGAAAGAATTCTGTTAAAATATCTATTGCAGTAGTTAGCCCATTAGAGGGAGTAAAATATAATGAAATTAATTACAATAGCCAACAGACTTATTTTAAAAAGTCCGTTGGAGACGATCTAATAGTTTAGATTTTGGAGATAATTACCAACTAGTCTCATTAAGTAGATTTAAATATTATTAAGTTCTATTGACTGTTTAAATGAACCAATAAATCCTATAATATCTATATCTATCAAGTTCTTTCATCTTCTCTTCTCTTCTCTCTTTCTATTATTTTTTAAAAAGTTCAATACCACCATTGTCTACCACCACCATCGTTGTTGCCATCCATCTGCTACCACCGCTCCCATTGTCATCGTCTATCTACTACCACCACCACCACCACCACCGTCGTCGTTATCCACTCATCATATTCTCTTCTCCTCTTCTCTTCTCTCTCTCTCTCTCTATATATATATATATATTTCTCTCACTCCACTATTTTTTCAAAAGTTTCACACCACCATTGTCTACCATTACCGTGGTTACCACCGTCCATCCGCCATCATCGCTACCATCTAACAACCACCACCACCACCACCACCATTGTTATTCGGATGCCACGACTGTTGACCAACTATCTTCACCATCGGTGACGGTAGAATATCATTGTAGATCTACATTCTACCGTCACCAATCTACACTTTATTACCATCATAGTTCTACACTGACCGTCGCCGAACTACACAACCACTAAATCACCACCGCTTCCTTTGTTTCAAATTCAGATTTATTTTTCAGTGATAAATTTGTCGACCTCTCTAGTTCTTTGTGTATGTAGAAGATGATGGTAGATACTTATAAGTGAGTGAATATGAATAAGGATGGTGAATATTAATAAATAAATTTATAGTGGTAAATTTATCAGTCATGACTTGTAAGTAAATAAAACTCTCCCGTAATTGCCACTAGATTTTATTAGAAGAGTGGTTTTCTCTCCAATCTAGATATTGGAGGGTGTGCTGTTCATGTTCATGAACGGTCCTTCATGTAGGGTCCTCTCCAATCCAATCAAGACTGGGTTTTGCTCATTTTGTAGGGTCCTTCATACATATATATATATATATACAATAAACTAATTTATCACATTTTTTTTTGGCACAAATGCAATAAATTAAATAATTTATTATTATCGGATTGATCCACTAGTGAAGGCCCATTACTTTTTTTTTTTTTTTTTTTAGTACAAATGAAAAGATTTTTTATTTGCATCGTACTAAATTTTTCTACCATGACATTGTAGGCCTTATATGATTTTTTTCTCCGATCAATCAATGATCTTATTGGAATACATGTAAATTTGTCCATTTAGAAAATACTATGGCCCAAAAATTTGTTCTTGGCACAAACAAAAAGAAAGTTTATTTACGCCATACTAAATTGTTCTACTGTGATAAGATAGACTTTACCTGATATTTTCTCAGATAAATGATTTTATTGGAATAAATGAGAAATTTGTCCATTTCAAAAATGGTATGGTCCTTAAATTTTTGTTCTTTATGGGTTCAAATGGGAAAAAAATCTTTACTTACATCGTAATGTAACATTTTAGGCCTTACATGAGTATTTCTCTATCAATGATTTTATTTGAGTACATGAAAAATTTGTCCATTTTGAAAATAGCAAGGCCCATTAGTTACACCGAAATAAACATGTAAGGCCTAAAATTGTTTTGAAAATTTTTTTGGAGGAGTTACGAGTCGGTCCTATGGACCGGTCTTATTACTCAGCAGGTTCTATCCAAAAAATCAAACAGTGTTTTTCATTTTTACCCCATACTCAACACTGTAACTCAAAAATTTAAGTGATAAATTCACAAAAACAAACTTATCACTGATTTAAACAAATTTGTCACTGATTTATCATTAGTTTAAACAAATTTATTACTGGTTTAAATAGATTTATTACTGGGATCTTCCTTCAATATACACAGAGAGAGAGAGAGAGAGAGAGAGAGAGAGAGAGAGAGAGAGAGAAAAGACCCGGCGATAAAGAGCCTAGATCCTAGATCTAGAGGTGGAGGCCACGACAACTATGGAGGTGGAGGCGGCAGTGGTCCGCAATGACGGTGGAGGTGGAGGCGAAGATGTCGGTGGCGGTGGAGGCGAAGACGTTGGTAGCAGTGGAAGCAATGGTGAAAGTGGAAGAAGATGCCAGTTGAGGTCGCCGGGAATGAAACAAGTGGAGCTGGCAATGATCGGCAATAGTAGAGATGGCGATGATCGTTGGTGGAGGAATGTATAAAAGAGAGAGACAGAGCTTCTTTTTTTTTTTTTTTTTTTTTTCGTTTTTCATCTTTCATCTCACAGATTTGAGTACAAATATGAGGGCAAAAATGAAATAAATAAAAAATTTTAGGACCTATAGGTAAAAGAGTCTCCATTAAAGACCTGTTGAGTAAAACCCTTGAAAATAGAACTGAGCCGTAAAAATCCCAAAAATTTTCCATTTAAAAAATTGTAAGGCCCATAATAATAATAATAATTATTATTATTATTATTATTGTTGTTATTATTATTATTATTATTGTGGAAGATTTGGATTACATATTTTTTTTTTTCATTCTGAAATTGTAAGGCCCATAAATATTTGTAGTACAAACGAGAAGATTCTTTATTTGTGTCGTGCTAAATTGTTCTACTGTGATAATGTAGGCTTTATCTGATTTTTTCTCTGATGAATGATTTTATTGGAATAAATGAGAAATTTGTCCATTTCAAAAATGGTATGGTCCTTCAATTTTTATTCTTTATGGTGACATTTTAGGCCTGACATGGGTATTTCTCTATCAATGATTTTATTTGAGTACAAAGGAGAAGATTTTTTATTTACGCTGTACTAAATTGTTCTATTGTGATGATGTAGGCTTTACTTGATTTTTTTCACGGATGAATGATTTATTAGAATAAATGAGAAATTTGTCCATTTGAAAAATGGTATGGTCCTTAAATTTTTAGTCCATATGGGTTCAAACGAAAAACAAATCTTCAGTTACATCACACGAAATTGTTCTACTGTGACATTTTAGGCCTTACGTCAGCATTTCTCTATCAATGATTTTATTTGACACTACAACAAATTACATTTTTGGTGACCAAATTTGGTGATTAAAAAAATTTAGTTGCCAAAAGTTATGGAATTGGTGACCAAAAATTATATTAGTCAGTAAAAGTACAATATTTAGCTACGAATTTCTTTTAGTCGGGATATATTGATTATTGGCAACTAAAAAAAATTTAGTCGCTAAAAATGCCACAATTGGCAACTGAAAAAAATATTTTAGCCGCTGTATAGTTAGTTTTGGCTACTAAAATTATTTAGTTGCCGAATGAAAAGTAAAAATTTACTTTTTATCTTTGGTGACCAAAAGTTTGGTCACCAAAAATTTATTTTCAACAATTAAAAAATATTTTAGTTGTTGTATAATTAGTTTTAGCTACTAAAATTATTTAGTCGCCGAATGAAAAATAAAATTTTACTTTTTTTCTTTAGCGACCAAAAGCTTGGTCACCAAAACTTTATTTTCAGTGACTAAAAAATATTTTAGTCACTATATAGTTAGTTTTAGCTACTAAAATTATTTAGTTGCCGAATGAAAAATAAAAATTTACTTTTTTGGCGACCAAAAGTTTGGTTGCTAAAAAATTTATTTTCAGCGACTGAAAAAAAAAATTTGTCGACAAAGAGCTAAAATATTTGGGGGGAGACATTTTAAATTTTAGAGGGATTTATAAAATTAATTGGTGACCAAAATATTTAGTCGTGAATTGTGTAAAATGACCCATAACCATATATATTTTGTTTCCCAACTACCTCTCTATAGACGCGCCCTGGGGGGCCTTGCATGCTACAGTTCGAACTCAAATGTCACGGTTCTTAATCTGATCTTGCAAAGTGCAATGCAAGACTGATAAATCAGCAAAGAGTTCAAATCCGGCAAATCGTTTTGAAAAACTGATTTTTAAGAAAGAAGTGCTAAACATGGACTGCTTTACCAGATACAGAGTCGTCACCTAAATATTTTATTTTTGGGGAATTTAGGAAACCGTGACTCGTGCCTAAGGCCACGTGTCCGTCATCACCAAAGTTGCCTTGGCTCGGGAACTTGGGTACAATTGGGGAAGGTTATCTATGAGCACCCCCGCTTACCTGATCCAAAGATCGGCCTGTACTAAGCATGATATCAAGTTTTCGAAAACACATGCGTTCTTATTCCGACTAATTAGCTAGAATTACTATGTGATGAGCACAACACACAAGTATAGACTAGATCGCTTAATTGGAACAAAGCATTGCATATCCGTTTGTTTTGAAAACGGTTTGAAGTTTGTTACTCGCAAGAAGGCTAAAATACGGATTTCAATGAATTGTCCCAATTCAAGTAATCCAACCTTCACCCACAGGCATTCAGGCAGTTATATCATATAAGCAATTAGCCTCATGGCAAGCATGCTATCATGGTGACACTTACACGCATGCAGTATGCTAAAGCATAAACGCTTACCTAGTACTCCGAGCCAAAACAATAGCTAGTTAGTAATCAAATGTATGATCCTAGTTCATGTTAACAATGGCTAATGCATCACATGCAAAATGCAACTAGAATAGGCTCGGCTAATCTAAGAATGGCATGTGAAATGCGACAATTTGATACACGTATTCAAGTTGGAATTGAGATACTATGCAATTAGTATGATGAGCCGAGCCCGATGCGTGCAATACGAATGAAGGCATGCAAACACGCTATCATAAGTATGCTAATTAAAACATGTCCTAAAGCTAACCATTGAAAGCTAATAAGTAAAAGGGAGAAAGACGTAGGGTTGGAAGACATTCACACACGCACATACACTTATTACAACGATTGGCTCTCTCGAGGGAAGAGACTGAAAGAATAATACAAATTAACTAACTAACAAGCTAATTAATTAATTACACAACACTTAACTAATTAAACAAATTAATTAAGCTACCTAAAACAGTAAAACAGCCTCGGGAAGAGGGATGCATGCATGCTCGGACGGTTTCGCTTGGAAATCCATCGCCATGCCACATATTGCCTCTGTTTGCACTACTCTGCACCTTTGAAAGCTGTACAAGTCTTGAGGGTGCTTCTGAACCACCTTGGGGACATTCTGAAAGTCCATCGGCCAAGAGGCAAGGCCATCGGCCAAGAATAACTGGTCATCGACCAAAAATATGGCTATCGGCCAAAAATTGGTAGCCGACCGGCCATCCCTTCCTACAGAATGCTGTTTTGCTGCAGAAGAGGACAAACAGAGCATGTCAATGCATTTTCAAGGTAATGTTTGCGCAACCACCCTCCTTATCATGTTTGAGACTCAAAGGAGTGTAGTCCTCGACCCTCAGGCCATCAATCACGCATTTCCATGCATGATGGCCAAAGAAGCCACGTGTGCAATTTGATGTCAAATGAAATGTACAAAAACACATAAGGGCCCCAACCTCCATCATGATTGATCAAGAGGCAAGGGATGCATGCATGCAAGCAAAACTAATGCAACATGAGCATGTCAATGACAATGCCATACAAGGTTAATGGTAATAAGCATGCCAAATGCAATGCAACCTAGACAAGCATGCAAACATGCAAGGCATGTGCCAACATGTAATGGAATTAGCATATAACAACATGTAATGCACCAAGTATGCAACAAGTATGCAAAGATCATGCAATACATCTAACATGAAAATAGGCATACAACCTAATATGTGAACAAGTATAGCATGCAACAACATGCGAAATGGAGCGAGCATGTAACAACATACAAGACAAGAATGTGACAACATGCAAAGATGGACTTAAACTAATATGGACAGCTCTCAAATATGCCCAAATCAGTGGCCAAAATGTAATGGAAAGGAGGACAAAAACACATACAAACATGCATGCCAATTAGCCTAAAGACTAAGGCATAAAAGGGCAACTCTTAAGCACACTTAAAAGAGACAAATATGGACATGTAACAAACATGTTAAGCTCTGAAATCATGTTAGGGATGATGCCAAATCAACCAAATGAAGTAAGTATGGCATGCATAAAGCTTAAAGCTTGAAACTAGCCAAAGGGTTCAAACCATGGCTGTACAAAGCAAGCCCCAAAGGGCCAAGGGGACCTAAAATAGTCACAAGGCAGGTCTAAACAAGACCAAAAGCATGCTCAAAACTAGCCAACACAAGCTAGAATGCAACGCCAAAAACGTGAGGCATGCAAGGCTACCAAAGAGCGTGTTATACTACACATATCAAAACCAAACATGGCATGACTTAAACCAATAAAATCAGAGTTATGGCATGGTAAAACAAGATCAAAAACCCACTTAGATGGCATCCAAATGACTTAGGCATGGAAGCATACACAATGATCCATTCAAGAGGCATAAAACATCAACTCTTTAAAACATTAAAGGAGTGACAAATGCAAGTATTTGAGCATGAAACATGGACTAAAATAACATGACAAGTGATGCCAAATCACTGAAATGAGCCAAGTAAAGCATGCTAAAGGACTCACGACTCAAAGCAAACAAGCTAAATTGCATGATAGCTATAGAAAACAAGGCAAACATGACCAAAACAATGAAAAATAGAGCTTTAGCATGGTAAAACAAGGCTAAAAGATTCATGGAGTTAAGCCAAAACATGCAAGCATGGTAGTCTAAATGCTAGATACATGTTAAGGCAAATAAGGGGATTGCAAGGCAAGTACATGGTGCATGCAAGAGACCACTAAACCAACTTTGAATGAGGTAAATCATGGTAAAACAACACCACATACTTGCTGAAATGAAGCTAAAACAAGCTAAGGACACATGCTACCCACATAAGCCATTGATGCTAGCATTCAAGACAACAAGGAGAGGGTCATCCCCCCTCCTACTTGAGACCTTAAAACATCATCCTCACCACTGAAATTCCTCTGGATTTCAGTGGTGAGAAGGCCAAAACAAGGTGGTCTCAAAGCTTAAAAATAAAGCGCAAAAATGAGGCCAAACAAGGCCTAAGAGGGGGTAAACAACCCCAAACACAAAAATGACCTTAAACAAAGGTCTTAAGCATGTAAAAATAGAACTTTTATCAGTTATAGTTGAAGCTTAAAACAATATTCAAGATAGGCTAAAAGCTTAAGCAAGAAAGGGGTATCTAAAGCAAGAATGCTTACCCTTGAAGAACACCTTCAAGAACATCACACCAGCACCTTTCTCTGGTCAAAAACAACTCAAGAACCCTAACACCAACTCCCTAATGCCTCAGCAACCAAGGATGGTGTAGTGCTAGGTGTTTGTGTGCAATAATATGTACAAAATACACTCTAAGGCACCAAATACACACACAAATGTAAAGAGAGAGGAAATATAGAGATAGATAGATATAGAACTTCTAACCCTATTTTTCGGAACCCTTGAGAAGGGAGGAGGGCCTCCCCTCTTATACAAATCCAATTTGCCAAGCTTCTTGGAGAAGCTAAACAAGAGGCAAATCCCTTCATACACGTGTGTGGAGGAGGTCAATAATGGGTGCCAACTATGCCAACTAGCACAAAATATCTGCATAAAGCAGATGAATAGGGTTCGGCCAGCAAAAATGGCCGATCGACCAAAACAATGGCCGGCCGACCAAAAGTAGTGCTGATCGGCCAAAACTTTTGGCCGATGGAAAGAAAATAGGGCCGGTGGCCTCAAGCCTTGGCCGGTGGGTTGAGAGGATGACAAACAAGCCACCATCTTCCCTCAGAAACAAAAACACAAGTGCTTGGTCCACAACCAAGCATAAAACAGGCAAGTTGAGAGATCCTGAGGCAAGGCGTACGGCCGAGGCCCCCGGGAACTCAAAACGAACACGAGCAGGGATAAGCATCGAGTGTTCAAACGATGACGTCCAAGTCTTGAGGACGGTCAAAAACGGGGTGTCTACACTCTCTTTCTCCCTTCTCTCTATTCTGTTATACCCTTTTGCTATCCCACCTACCCTTTTGCTATCCCACCCACCCTTTTGCAACAACTCATGACCTTAGCCCTCAAAATTGCAGATAGTGAAGATGGGTTTGTTGGGTGCTGGCCTTGCTAGGTGAGTGGGTCTAGATCTACGGCATCGAGACATTAACAATCTTTATGTCTGGATGGTGATCTCTCTTTCTCTCTAGTGTATGGCCGTGTCTGAAGGCATGGCGTAAATAAAATAAGTGAGCAAACAGGAGAAAAATAAAAAAATAAAGAAATAGGAAAGAAAATAGAAAGGGGGAAAAATAAAAAAAATAAAAAAATAAAAAGGAAAGAGGAATAAAGGTGGGTAGGAGGGGGAGAGAGAGATTGCATGAGTGAAAGAGAGGGGGGAAGAAGGTGGGTGAGTAACAATCAAAGAAATATTGACCCTTAATGAATTTGGAAATTAATCTCAACCCTTGAAACAAAATGTATCTCTAAGACATTTTGACACATTTTCAAAAACCTCATGCTTTATTAAATAGACTAGTGTATGCCCGTGCCTAAAGGCACGAAGGAAATAATATTGGGATTAATCTTCTCCTCTCCAATCTTTTATGTAGTACATGGAATTTATTTTCACAAAATAATTTTGGAGAAAATTTTTCCTTTCTTATAGCATCACTATTATTCTTACCCAAGTTATCAATCTTTCTTGTTCTAATTGAAGAGGTTGGTCTCATTTGAACTTCGGCTAAAATTAGGAAAGGATATAATCTCTGTGATTGCAATATTAACAAACCATCTCTAATGTTTAAAAAGAAAAATCGTACATTGTCGCTCACCCCCATTGTGCAAAATTGAAGTGCATCAAAGCCCAAAATTTAGCAGGAAAAATGTATGAGTTAGTTAAGTAAAATGTATAATGAGCAAACTCATGAACATATTACACTTAAGTCTCAGTGATATTACAATATTAGTTAGTTACAACACTTATTTCACTTTCCTAAGCTTAAGTCTCAGACTCTTTATATTACACTTCTCTGTTGCTACTGCTTAATTAATAAACCAATTACAGAGAAAGAAAAATAGAAAGTAAAAAAAATAGAAACTAAACCTTAATTAACAAAACCACCTCTTTTTGGGCAATCAACTAACCCTCCAATCAAGCATATATGTCTATGGATTACAACGATCTCAAAACATCAAGCACTGTTTATAATAATTGCAAAAACAAAAATCATCAAGCACTAATTGAAAAAGTTCTAAACACATTATAACATTTTAGGTCTTAAAAACATCATCAAGCACTAATATTTATAAATGCCTCCCTAAATTATCAAGCACTAATGATTCAGCAAATATATTTAATTTCTAACATTAAGCGGTCTTTTAAAGACATGAAATTCAGCACTTACGTAGACAATTTTTCAAGAATCAATTTGTCTCACACCATTTCACTTTTTGCCTTCCTTTATCTCTACTCCCTTTCATCCCACACCCATACACCCTATCTGTTTTTTAATTTATGTAACAAATATTTTATGCACCCAGATAGATGTGGCGTCCACGCAGGAAACTGCTATATATCACAAAAATGTTTAACAGAGACACATCCACATAGAGGGAAAAGAGAGATTTATAGACTAAGAAAACGGTTCTTTATTTGATAAACTTTCATGGATATCTTTGGCACCACAAGGCAAGGAGCGTCCGTTTCAAAAATCTTCAATCCACAATCTGAAAAGAAAGATTTCATGAACTCACAACTAAGATCCAATTGAGAGCATTCAAACTATTTAGAAGTAATGCAAACAAAAAGCAAAAAAATACTAATTTTTTGGTCTTTCCCCAAACACAATAAATAATAATAAAAATAATTAGCAAAGAGAACATCGTCAAAAAAATAGATAAATTCATAAACTCAACCCAATCAAGTAGAGGGAAACTTTTTCCTTACCCCAGTCAAAAGTTTAGCAAAGGGGAACTTTTTATCCAACCAAAAGTTTGATTATTCAATTAATCTCCCTTCACCTTTCATTCCCTGTGAATTAATAAACACATCAAACAAATCAAATAGAGAAACAATTTATGAAGCATTTGGCAAACATATGAAAATGGTTTTTTATCAAACAATATATCAAGCATTTGGTGAATAGTAGTAGAAATTATGCAGTGGTAAAAACCAATTATTTTGAACTTCAATTATTGCAAATTATACCCAAATCCTTACAATGGAATGAATAACAATCAATTTAATTAAAATAATAGGAAATAGGTTGTAATTTATGCCAAGTGACATGATGAACTTGGTCTTTGAACCATGGAAATCAAGTAAGAGATTAAATCATCAACTTACAACATGAATGCTAAAAAAAAAAAAAAAAAATAGAAGCAAAAAAAAGGATGGAATCTTGATTACCTCTATTGATACAGCCTTTAGAACTATTCTCCTCACCAAATTCCTGTCACGCCCTGAAGTGAACACAATATGCCCATCTCCAAAGAACTAATAAATAGTAACATAAATGAAATGATAAGCTCTCATTAATCAGAGTTTGATATACAAAAAGTGACACATGCGATATACATTCATAAACAGTACATCCTGAATCTATAGCATGTGTTATAAGATAGTGAAAAGAAATGAAACCTAAACAAATAACCATAGGCCCTAATGGCTTGCATCTTTCCAAGTCAATGCTTGGATACATCAAAAGTGAGTCTTAAGCTCAATACAGATAAAGCCCTAGGCTTGTACAAAATTAAATACAAAATGACAACAATGAGACTTCAGCTCCATAGTCCTCCCAAGCTAAGTCCTTGGTGGAGGTATATCATCAACACCTGAAATGTTTTTTCCACATAGGGTGACCAACGCCCAGTAGAAATAATCCAACACAGTATATGAATCTTAACAACGGTATAAGGTGGATGTATATGCAATGCCTGTGCCAAAATATTTTTATATCTCTTTCCAAAACCATGCAATGCCATAATCATGGCATGGTTCATAAATCATTTCATTTATAACAAATAATAGGGCAGTGAATCACACTTTGGGAAATTCAAACAATACAACCTTTCGAAAATTTCGTCTGGAGGAAACCGTAAATCGGGACCCATGTAAACGTAGGCTATACAAGCGCTACTTTTTCCATTTCACGAAAATTTTGTCCGCGGGATCGACACCCATGTATACGCGCAGTATTCAGGATTTTCACCTTGGACACACAAGCTAACTTAACTTTGGTGTTACACACCTTTTTCCCAAATCCACCCATTTTTCTCAAATCATATACATTTTCAATGCATTAATCAGCATGCAACTATGGTCAATACAAAATGGATGAGAATTTAGTTTTAGTTCACCTAATCCTCATGCAATTTCTACAATAATCATAGCTATCCTCCACCGATAGCCCAAAACAAACATCTGTAACAGATAAATAAATTTTCATTAAAGATACACTTCTGCAAAATTTCAAATGGGGTGATAATACATATCCAACTCCACCCTCATCATTATCATCACTTCAATTTCACAATTTTCAATATCAATTCCATTTTTCTCTTTAAAATCTCAAACATTTACATTTTAAGGCAAAACCCATTTCTCTTTGAAAATCCATTTCAATGTAAGGAATATCTTATTTCAACATCAATCAACCCCACATTTATGATCACCACATTCTTCAAGAAATCATTTGAAAACCCCTCTTTTACATTTTGATTTCAAACCCTAGGTTTTTGCCAAAAACCCCCAAACCACTATAATGTTTCGAAATAACAAATAGCAAAGGTAAAATCCGTACTAGAGTGTAGAGAATCCCCACCTTGAAGCTAGAAGACCATGGAGAGAGTGGAGAAACCTCAAGGAAGCCGAAATCCACTTTTGCTCGGATGAAAAGAGAGCCCTCGGGGCACTCTACCTTTTTAACAAAGGGAGTAGGGTGAAGAAATCACTAGATCTTGGTGTTTTTGTACAGAGAATGTAAGTTTTAGAGAGAGTGTGTCTAAATCTAGGGTTTTTGGAGTGTTTAAAGAGGAGTGAAATGAAAAAATGACACAAAAAAGTGGTTCTACGATTTGATATACGTACAGTTCGCTCAAGCGCAAGATGTGTCGCTCGAGCAACCAGACACAATAAGTTTTACCGCTTAAGTGTAGAATACAAACTCTAAGAAGTTTTATAGACAAAAAATCGTCGCTCAAGTGCAAGAAGCTTTACTCGAGCCAAGAATACAAACTCCCAATATTTTGTAGACCTACAAAAGTACTGGAGGTTCACAAAGACAGCTCGAGTGTTGGAAGTGTTGCTTGAGTGAGGGAAAACAAAAATTTGGGCAACAAAAGTTTGAAAAACAAGCTACCAACCTGTTTCAAACGCAATCATCGCATTCCAAAAGCAAACCTCAAGGAGATACAAGAGGAAACAAGACATGGATAACTATATATAACAATGAAACTCGGATCCAAAACATCAAATCGGTCGGGTCCAAACCAGAATCACTATAATCTTCTCTTTTTTTGGAATTTCATCCTTGAAATTTGAATCAAACATTAAAACCAAGTTTAAACCAATTACGACAATGAAAGTAATTTAAATTCATTACCATGACCTATCCACCGGTCATCCATTCTCACTAACAAGATAAACATGTGCTCATTACTAAATGTACAATTCACATTTCCAAAACATATACAATGTTTATATTATATTAACATAACATAGTTTTCAATACATGCTCATACATCAACAAATAGGTCCGGATACTTCTCACGGACTTCCACCTCACACTTCCAAGTAGCCTTCTCAACCCTGTGGTGTCGCATAACACTTTTACCAAAGCAATCGTCTTGCCTCGCAAGACTTGGTCTCGAGTATCCAAGACTCTAACAGGTCTCTCCTCATACGAGGTATCCTCATTTACCTCCAACTCCATCCAATCCAACACGTATGATGGATCTAGCTCATACTTCCGGAGCATACAAATATGAAACACGTCATGAACCCCGAAAAGCTGTAGCGGCAAGGCCAAATGGTAAGCTACCTCCCCAATCCGTTCTAGGATCTCAAAAGGCCCAATAAACCTAGGGGACAACTTCTCACTCTTTCCAAATCTCATCAAACCCCTTCTAGGCGATACCTTCAAGAAGACGTGATCTCCTACATCAAAGGATATCGGTCTTCTCCTACGGTCAGCATAGCTCTTCTAACGACTTTGAGCTATGACCAACCTTTTATGGATAAGTGCAACTTTCTCCATCGTTTCCCGGACTAACTCTGGTCCCAATATAGGTGCATCACCCACCTCGGCCCAACATATAGGATATCTACACGGTCAACTATACAAGGCCTCAAATGGTGCCATGCAAATACTCGATTGAAAGCTATTGTTATAGGTAAACTCCACTAAAGGCAAGTGTCTCTCCCATGACCCCTTAAAGTCAAGGACACAACCTCCCAACATATCCTCAAGGATCTGAATAGTACGCTCAGACTGCTCGTCAGTCTGAGGGTGATAGGCGGTACTAAAAGTCAACTTAGTGCCGAGGCATTCTGTAGGCTCTGCCACAATCGAGCTGTAAAATGCGGATCTTTATCCGAAACAATAGTCACAAGGACCCCATGAAGTTGAACAATTTCCCTAATATAAAGGTCGGCCATAAAATCTACCAAGTCACTCGTGCGCATAGGTACAAAGTGCACTGACTTAGTCAATCGGTCAATTATCATGCAAATGGCGTCATTACCACGGCGAGTCCTCGGAAAACCCTTAACAAAATCCATTGTGACATGCTCCCACTTCCACTCAGCTATGGGCAAGGGTTGCAACAAACTTGCTGGCCTCTGATGCTCGGCCTTCACTTGTTGACAAGTAAGGCACTTCAACACAAACACGGCTACGTCATTCTTCATTCCCTTCCCCCAAAACTGACGACTAAGGTCGTGATACATCTTTGTGCCTCCCGGGTGCACCACAAGTCGTGAGTGGTGAAACTCTTGGAGTACCTCATCTCAACTCCAGCACGAAAAGACGGTCAAGGTATCGAACATTCAAGTCAGAGTACACGTTCAAGTCTCTTTCTACCTTCCCATTGGAGATTTTCTCTCGAAGGGTTTTTACCTCAAGGTCACCCTTCTGCGTGTCTATAGTGCTCATGAGTGTAGGTTATGTAACTACCGAAAACAAATATACCGACTCAACGGACTCGGCAAGATACAAGTCAAACTCGCCAATGACATCCAACATCTCTCATTCTCAGATAGCGATACAAGCTACACTACCAATGGATTTCATACTCAAGGCATCGGCCACTACATTGGCCTTTCCAGGATGATAGTGCAACTCAAAATCATAGTCTTCCACAAACTGTATCCTTCTCCTCTGCCTCATATTTAAATCTTTCTGTGAAAACAGGTACTTCAGACTTTTGTGATCAGAAAATATCTCAAACTTCTCACCATAAAGGTAATTCCTCCAAATCTTCAAGGCAACGATCACATCTGCTAGTTCTAAATCATGACTAGGATAGTTCCTCTTATGTGTTTTCAACTAATGTGAGCCATAGGTTACTACCTTTCCCTTTTGTATCAAAACACAACCCAAACCTTCCCATGAAGCATCACAATACACCGAATAGTCTAAACCCCTCTCTAAAATAATTAACACTGGAGCAGTGGTAAGTCTAACCTTAAGCTCTTGAAATGACTTTTCACAAGTCTCACTCCTCACAAACTTAATTCCCTTCCTCGTCAGTCTAGTCAATGGAGAGGCTAATCTGGAGAAATCCTTCACAAACCGACGGTAATACCCGACCAACCCCAAAAAACGACGGATCTCAAAGGCATTCTTAGGCTGTTCCCAATCTTGTACTACTTTTATCTTTGAAGAGTCTACACTCACTCCTTCCTCAGATACCATGTGACCTAAGAACTTAACTTCTTTTAACCAAAATTCACACATCTCGAACTTATCATACAGTTTGTGGGCTCTAAGCAACTCAAACACCACTCACAAGTGTTCCTCGTGCTCCTCCTCAGATGGTGATTAAATTAAAATGTCATCCACAAAGATGACTACAAACCGGTCCAAGAACTCATGGAAGATTCGATTCATCAAGTCCATAAACATGACTGGTGCACTAGTTAACCCAAAAGGCATTACTAGGAACTCATAATGGCTATACCGCGTACGGAATACCGTCTTCTGGATGTCTTCCTCCCTTACCCTGAACTGGTGATAACCTGATCTCAGGTCTATCTAAAAGAAACAGCAAGACCCTTTCAACTGGTAAAACAAATCATCTATGCGTAGCGTTGGGTACTTGTTCTTAACAGTTACCCGGTTTAACTTCCAGTAATCAATGCAAAGTCATAATGCACCATCTTTCTTCTTGGTAAAGAGAGCCGGTGCTCCCCAAGGCGAAGTACTAGGATAAATAAAACTCTTATCGAGCAATTCTTGGAGTTAAATTTTCAACTCACTTAACTCGGTTGGTGCAAATCTATATGGTGCCATAGAAATCGATGTTATGCCAAACACCAAGTCAATAGAGAACTCAATCTCATGATAAGGTGGTAAACTGGTGAGATCCTTAGGAAAAACATCTAGGTATTCACAAACTACCCTTGGCAAATCAACTCGGACTTCGTCACACTAGCTACCCAAGAAGTTTGCAAGAAGACAACTAAGCTCACTCTGACCATGTGGATTATACACCGGTGATAAAACTCTATTGGCTCTATTCCCCATGAAATAAAAACAATCACTGCTCAAGGTACATACAGTAACCCTTGACGGTAACAATCTATGATAGCCTAATAAGATGGCAACCAGTCCATACCCAGTATAGCATCAAAACTTAACATGTCAATCAACAAAAATGCAAAAGAGAGTCGGTGACCAGCAACCTCTATCTCAAAACCCCGACACCCTTGTTCTAAAAGAATCTTACCACCAATAGGTGACTCTACGCTGAGTGAAGATGCTAACTAAGCCAATTCTAACCCCAATGTCGATGCAAAAGTAGATGAAATAAAAGAATGGGATACACCCGTATCAATCAACACATTGGCTATAAAATTGCATAACAAGAAAGTACCTCTCACTACCGAAGGTGCTGGTTCTAGGTCTAGTGCGATAACAACATACACATGCCCTATAGGTCTTTGGTCCACCTGCTCACCCCCTTTGAGCATAAATTTGATGCATTGACTGAGCTGAAGAGGCTTCCTGATTGGCCCTCGAGGCCTGTGCTGACTATGCAGGCTGGTAGCTCTGTGTCTGCCTTGAACCAAATGCACTTGGGGTGCCATCCAACTGAGGAAAAAACCTCTTCATATGCCCTGACTGCCTACACGGGTAACAAGTAGGCGGTTGCAATCTCCCCTGACTCTGGCTTTGAGAAAGAGCGCTAACGGTGAGACTGTTGCCCTCATCCTCTCTGCGGGCAAACTAGAGACTTGTGACCCAATTGGCCACATTTAAAACAAGAAAAGCCTCCCTGATTACTTTTCCCTAAACCCAAACTTGGTACAAGAAAGGTGGATCTAGAATATGCAGCCTGGGACAGCTATGGAGCAGGACCTCTCTGCCTCTTACTGTCTTGGCTCTTCCCCTAAACCTCTTGACTCCTCCTGGAGCCCCTCATCCGCTCTTCCTTTGCCTGAACTACGATCTCAAGATGACCGCCTCTATGAGGCATTCGTAGTCCCTAATCATCGATCCAGCTTCCTTGAAAAGAAGTCTGGTCCTCAACCTCTTCTCAAACTCTATACAACAGTGTTCCTCTATCACCATGAGTTCTAGTGCAAATCTAGAAAGGCTTGTGAAAGCTGCCTCAAACTCGACTACTAGCAAGTTTTGCTGCTTGAGCTTCAGGAACTGGTCTTTCAACTTCTCCCATGCAGTGGGAGGTAAGAACTTGTTCTGTAAGGCATTGACAAAAGCCTCACAAGTCACCCCAATGTGCCATGTGGATACTTCCACCAATGACCTGTATCTCCCTTCAGCTTAAAGGATGCCAAGGTGTCATAGCCCAAACTCGCCCCTATGGATTAAGGTCATAACCGACCAGTAATCGAGGGATTACCTACGGCCTCAAACTTGATTAAACATATTTCAACAGAGTCAAGGGGGCCAAGACAGAAGCAAACTTAAAAATTTTATCCATAAAGCTGTGTTTACATGGCATGTCAAAACATTTCAGACGTACTCATTAATAAGCCACATCAAAAGGGAAATAACATAGAATTTTTACACAACAGGATCATTCAAGTCATAGTCAGCCAAACCAAAAACTTATGTACATGGTGATCTAACATTTTCACCAAAGTAACAAAAAGGAAGGCAAAAGAAACAAAACAAGTCTCGTGCGTGAGACGTTTGGGCTGACTCTTCAAAACTTGACTTTCCTCACATGCTTCACTGAGGCTGGGCTTGAACATCTCTTTGCTCACCTACATATACATGAATGAGAGTGAGCAAAAGCCTAGTGAATAATATCAAATAAAGAAGGTACATGAATGAAATTTTAAGTAGATGTATCAAATGGCATTGGGCCCATTCATGTTTCCATCTGGTACATTAATAGCTTGAAGCCCAAAAATACCAAACAGCCTCTGGCCCAATTTGTTTCTAACAGATAGCCTCGGGCCCAATTCATTCATGTCAAACGACTTCGGGCCCAATTCACTCTTGTGGAACAACCTTTGGCCCAATCATTCCCATCAAACGGCCTTTGGCCCAATCATTCATGTCAAATGGCCTTTTGCCTATTCGTTCATGTCAAGCAACCTTTCGTCCATTCGTTCATGTCAAACGGCCTTTGGCCCAATCATTCATGTCAAACGGCCTTTGGCCCAATTGTTTATGAAATACGCATTCGTACTTAAGATCATAATCACATCATAACCGTAATTGTAATCCAACGGCCTTATCCAATCATATAGCATAACAAATATGTGTCCACAATTCAAATTAACAAACTTATGAAACTCAAATAGGAGTCAGCAATTTGACAAATAGCATACTTCAAAATATCTTTACTAAAATATTACTCACAGTGTTCTGCCGATGGATTCATCCTTGGGCTCGACCTTACTCAATTCATAACACATATTGGGTCATAAACAATTCAATCCGTTCTTTAATCTATTTATTTCTCTTAGGCTTCTTTCTTTACCTTTTAGGTCATATACAAAGCTCAATGCATGCCTAAGAGTGCCTAAAAATGGAAGAGAATGGAAAATGAAACACAAAACAGCTTTTTCAAATTTCAGAAACAGGGCTCTCCGCTCGAGCGGACCCCTTCGGTCTGCAAAAGTACTGGTTACCTCATTTTTGCGCTCGAGCGTGATTTCAGACACTCGAGCTAAGAGCGAAAACATGTGACTTGGCGCTCGAGCGTAACTCTCCCCACTCAAACGGGTATCAATGTCTACAAAACTTCTGGGAGCTAACATTTTACCCTCGAGCGGCGTTTTCTCTGCTCGAGTGGACATGCCGAATTTTGGAATTTCCAAAATTGCATTTGAAGCTCAGACTTAGCATTCAAAGGGTCTAAAGCTCATGTTCTTGATACAAAATCATGGAAATCTTTATACAATATGAGGACATAAGAAAATTGAGTCTAATTTGTCCAAAATCACAATTCAATTCCCAAATTATTTCACATTTTTCTTAACAGCCCATACCAACTTCATATCTTTGAAACTCATGCAAATTAATTTCCATATCACTTTGAATTTTACATGCATGTGAAATATAGGCTTCATTTTCAACTTAAATAACACAATTGATGCTCATCTTCATCAAACTCAACATTATCATGTTTGCATGTGCCAAATAGCCTTCAATTCTTCATATAATGCATACTTGTACTCAATAATGCAAGCTCATGATAATCCTTTACATGCATGTACATACAAGTTTCAAATTTATCAAATTCAACTCAATTTATGTTCTTGATTACTATCTAACATTGAATTCACAAAATTACAAACTCAAGCTTATGAATCTATGCCCAATTACTCACCTAGGAGCTCTAATCTCCCAAATTCTAGCTAGTCCTTGAGCCTAGCCTCCAAATTCCCAAGCTCTTAGCTCAAATCTCTAATTTGAGCTCTTTCTCTCTCTACAATCGACACACACACTCTCTCTCTCTAGAGTGTAATTTCAGCTAAGATGAGCTAAAAGGAAGGAATTGAGTGTATATAGGCCTATTTATAGGCTTGGCTAATCAATTTGATTAAGACTAGGTAATGGTGTTCTAATTTAATCATTCTGAATCTAATTACTTTGATTCGAATCAATTTTCAATTAAATTTTGCCGTAGGCTCTAAAAATTACGCTAATCACAATGGCGTAGTCAATTTTAGTTTCTGATGTCTCTACGGCCTTCAATTAAAATTCTAAAGCAGGAAATCATACAGATTTTCCTACGGCAAACAGATAGAAATTCAAAAACACAAATAATCATGTAATTATCACTCACAATCATATCAAACATATAATCACAATCATAATTAAGATCAATTAGCATAACACGGGACAGGGTTATCACACAAGGTCACCCTCAATCCATTGTCTTCGATGCCAAGTATCTCAAACGTCTTCACTAGCTGCTCTAGCCACTCATTTGCCTTCAGTGGCTCATTCGGATCACCCAAAAACTCATTTGGATTAGATCAGAAGAACTCCCTCTTTAAGAAAGACGACCCTGCTTCAGCAACTTGGTCCTAGACTTGATTCTTAGCCTTTAGAATGTCCATAGATTCCTGCAAGGCCATTTTACGAGCCAAAGCACCTATGGCCTATTGGCCAACTGGTTCGGCCACATTGGCCTGACCAACCACTTTCTCTTGTGCCAGAATCTCATCCAGTAAAGGCATCTCATGCCTCCTAAGCCTACCATGCCTACCATGACCACAGCTGCGTCTTGACATCCTAATGAAGGTAACAAAAGAAATTAGCATATTTACAAATGTGTCGAAGCTAACTCACTCGCGTCCTAAAGTGATGGACAACAGTAATTCATTCCATATAAGCACGTAGTCACATAAACATATACGAATTTCCTTCCTAGATAATGACCGCTTCGCAGTGTTGTCAGAGTTCCAATTAGAAATAACAATGATCAAATGCTCTTATAATCGAACTTCTAGGAACCCGTAGACCTAATCAATATCCTAGGAATTTAATCCTATACCTATATAATCACATAAACATATTATCACATATCAAACCAAACATACAAACATCTCTATTAAGCGAGATAAAGCCATTGTGGTAAGAACCATTTTTCACATACCCAAAGTATTCAAACCCTGGTATGCTCTGATACCAATAAGCACAATATACCTATCTCTTAACAACTAATAAATAGTAACATAAATGAAATGATAAGCTCTTATTAATCAGAGTTTGATATACAAAAGGTGACATATGCAATATACATTCATAAACAGTACATTTTGAATCTACAGCATGTGTTACAAGATAGTGAAAAGAAATGAAAGCTAAACAGATAACCATAGGCCCTAATGGTTTACATCTTTCCAAGTCAATGCTTCGGTACATCAAAAGTGAGTCTTAAGTTCAATACATAAAAAACCATAGGCTTGTACAAAATTAAATACAAAATGACAACAATGAGCCTTCGGCTTCATAGTCCTCCCAAGCTAAGTCCTTGGTGGAGGCATATCATCAGCACCTGAAATGTTTTTCCCACATAGGATGAGCCAACGCCCAGTAGAAACAATCCAACACAGTGTATGAATCTTAACAAAGCTATAAGGTGGATGCATATGCAATGCCTGTGCCAAAACATTTTTATATCTCTTTCCAAAATCATGCAGTTGTAGACACCCCATTTTTGACCGACCTTAAGACTCAGACGTCATCGATTGAGCACTCGGTGATTATGCATGTTTGTGCTCATTTCGAGTTTCTAGGGTTTTAGACCGAATGCCTTGCCTCCGGACCTCTGAACTCTTTGTGTTTGGGCTTGGTTTGTGGACCAAGCCTTGTTTTCCTTGCCTAAGGGAGGGAGAGGTCTTGTAGACCACTCTTTTGTGGTCGTAGACCACTTTTCCCATTTGGAGACTAGTTTCTGATTTTCAGAGCCTTCGGCCGCACGCCTTGTCTCGGGACCGCTTAACATTCTCTGTTTGGTGTGGTTTTTGAACCACACCTTGTTGCCTCTGCCTAGAGGGACACTGTGGTCTGGGAGACCACTTTTGTGGTCGTTGACCACTTTCGGTGCCCGTAGGCCAGTTTTCGAGGCTCCCGGCTGCGCACCTTGCCTCCCGATCTCTCGTCTTGCATCCCTTTTGGTTTGTTTTTGGTACAAACCTTGTTTTCCTTGTTTTGAAGGTGGTACAAGGGTGGAAGACTAGTTTTTCCCCTTGAAGTCCACTTTCCTTCCTGCCAGCCAGTTTTCTGGTCGGGCAACTGGTTTTCTTGGTCTTTAAACCACCTTTTCTGGTCGGCCACCACACCACCACCTTGGTCTCATGCTGCAAACCACTCCCCCCCAGTGGCCGACCACTATCTTCCCTAGCCGACGACTTGCACTGGTCGGCCGACCAGTGTAAGTAGCTGGCCGACCACTTCAAGTGGTCGGCTGCTTTCCAGCTCATTCCTAGAGATATTTTCTCTTCAGCTGTAACAACTAGAAGGCACAAAATTAATCCTCCATACACGTGTATGGAGGGATGGCTTTAGGCCTATGCTTGTTCAACAAGCTTAACATTTGGTTCTCTATAAAAGAGAGCCTCCCCCCTCCTCCAAGTTCAGATTTTTGTGCTGAAGAGTTATACATACACCTTTGTATCTGTCTTGCATCTTCTCTTCATATTTGTGTTCAGAAGTGTAGTTTTTCCATGCTATTGCACACAAACACACACTCAAACACCATACTCTTGTTGCTGAGGCTCTTTGAGGTTGGTTTTGAAGTTTTGGGATTGGTTTTGGTTCAAAAAGGGTGCTGGAGTTGCAGCTTTGAAGGTGTTCTTCAAGGGTAAGCTTCTAACCCTTAAAACCTTGGTTTTGGTTTAAGCTTTTGGACCTATTTGAATGCTTATTTAGGACTAACTTTCTACTACAAAAAGTTCTGATTTTGTATGCTTAACATGTTTGTTTAAGGTCACTTTTGTGATGGGGGTAGTCTACCCCCCCTTAGCCCTTGTTTGGCCTTGTTCTTGTGTCGTCTTTTTAAGCTATTGGGACCACCTTATTTTGGCCTTCTCACCACCGAAACTCAGAGAAATTTCAGTAGTGGAAATGGTGTTTTAAGGTCCCAAATAGGAGAGGGTCATCCCCTCTCCTTGTGTTTTGAATACTTGCTTCATTTGCCTCATGTTTGAGCATGTGTGTTAAGCTTATGCTGGCCATATCTTAGCATGTATTTGGGGTTATTTTGGCATGGCACACCACTATTTTTACTTGGTTTTGTCATCTCTTGCATGCCTTATACACTTGTAGTGTAAATGTTGCAAATTAGTCTTGTATGCTTCATGAAGTAGCATGCCTTTCTAGCATGATTTGATTCCATTTCAGCATGTTTTTGGTGATGTTTTGCCATGTCATACCTCTGTTAAGGTTTGGTTTGATTGGCCCTCGCATGCTCCTTGCACTTGTAGTGCAATCCCATTAACTAGCCTAATGTGTGTCATGCTTTAACATGTCATTCTAACATGATTTTGACTTAACTCTAAGAAGCTTTTGTCCATGTTTTAGCATTCTTAAGCTCTGATTTTTGTTGTTTTGGTCATGCATGCCATGCTTTGTATAGCTATAGTGCATTCTAGCTTGTTAGCTTTGTGCATGGAGTCCACTAGCATGTATTGCTTGGCCAATTTGAATGATTTGGCATCATTTCATATGTGATTTCAGTCCATTTAGTGTGGTCATACACTTGCATTTATCACTCTTTCAATGCATTTGGAGGGTTTGCCCTTTATGCCTTAAACATAAGCCATTGCGTATGCCTTCATCCCTGAGCTTGCGAGCTATCATTTCAGTGTGTTTTTGGGGTTATTTTGCCATGATATAACTGTGATTTTTGTTGGTTAAGCCATCTCATGGTTGGTCTTAGTAGGTGTAGTGTAATCCACCTTATTTGCCTTGCATAGTCCATGCTTAATGCCCTTCTTGCTAGCATATTTTGGCTTCCTTCCATGCATGTTTTAGACTTATCTTGACATATTCTAGGAATTTTTTGGGTTGCATTGGCCATATGCTTCTTGTTTTGCATAGCTATAGTATAAGTGCCTTGCTAGCCTTAAGCTTTGGGCACCATAACATGCTTCATTTGTATCATATACATGATTTGGCATCATTTCATATGTTATTTCAGAGCATGTAGCATTGTCATGTTCCCACTTCTTTCACCCTTTGAGTGCCTCTTAGGGTTGTGCATTTGTTGCCTTGTTTATGGCTTAGCTTGTATGTATGCATGCCTAGGCCTTTGAGCCCTCATCTCAGCATGTTTTGGTCCTTGTTTAGACCTATTTGAGCTCTGTTCATGATTGGTTCATGCCTTTGTGCCATGTATTGCATGCCCCCTTTGTTGTCCTCTTTATTAGCTTTCATGCTTAAGGACTCTTGCATGCCTTGCTTTTGTTGTTTGAATGATTTGGCATCATTTCATACCTTATTTCAATGCTTATAGTATTGTTACACTTTCACTTTTGTCACTCCTTGAGCACTCTTGAGAGTTTTTCTCTTAGGCCTACTTGATAGGCCAATGCGCGTGTATGCTTGCCCTACCTTTTGTGCCTTTGTTTTAGCATTATGGCCACTGATTTGGGCATGACTAAGGTCTGTCTATTTTTGGTTTAAGTCCATTTAGCATGCTTGTTTGCATGTTGTTTGCATGCTTATGTTACATTGCATTGAGTGTGCCATGTTGTTCATTGCATTGTGTATACCATGTTCTTTGCATTGAGTATGCCATATTGTC
The DNA here is from genome assembly GCA_036172215.1 of Camellia granthamiana. Classification (NCBI taxonomy): domain Eukaryota; kingdom Viridiplantae; phylum Streptophyta; class Magnoliopsida; order Ericales; family Theaceae; genus Camellia; species Camellia granthamiana. Next base: position 33,917,577 of record CM069914.1, read on the forward strand.
ACATTGCATTGAGTATGCCATGTTACATTGCATTGCATGTTTGCATGCTTGTCCCTTGCATGTTGTTTGCATGCTTGTTTTTTTGTATTGCATGTTTGCATGTTTGCATGCTTGATGTTGCGTTGCATTATGTATGCCATGTTATGTGTTGAATTTTGTTTGGAATAGGTGTTAGTCCAAACACGAGAAACGAGGGACGTTTCATACTTGAAGTGATGAAACATGCCTCAATTCTCGGTCGCCGACGCTCTTGATCAAGCATGATAGAGCTTTAGGCACTTATGTGTTTATGTGTGCATTCATTTCATAATGAATTATGCAATTTGACTTCTCGACCATCATGCATTGAGATGCGTGATTGGTGGCCCGAGGGTCGAGAACCACACTTCCTTGAGCATATGAAATAATAGGGAGGGTGGTTGTGCACACATATCTTGCAAATACATTGTCATGCCCTTTCTTGCTCTCTGTTGCAGCAAACTGGAAAAGTGCAGCAAAAACTGGTCGGCCGACCAGGAAAACTAGTTGGCCAACCACTTTTTTTGGTCTATAGCAAAGATGGGTGGTCGGCAGGTGGCTGGCAACTCCAAAAAGTAGTCGACCATGCTCCTACAGGTTCCCATGGTGGAGTTGAAGCCTTGTGGAGCTTTGTCCAGTGTTCTGAGGTCAAATGAAAACAGAGGCAAGTTGGGGCATCGCGATGGATTTCCGAACAAGGCGACCGAGTATGCATGCGCTTCTCGCCCTGAGGCCTCCTTTTATTTTCTTTATTTTGTTGGTTTCATTAACTAGCTTATGCTTTGGTTCTGTACTTAAGTTAATGCGTTTAGCTGCTTATTTGTAGTTATTTAGCTTGTTTTGCAATAATTAGTTTAATTAGCTTAGATTAGCTAGTTAGCTTCTTATTCGGACCCTCCGTCAAGAGGGCCAACTGTTGTCATAAGCGTGCGTGTGTGTGATGCATGTCTTCCAACCCCTATTTCTTTCTCCCTTTTATTTAACCACTTATGATGGTTAGTTTTAGGGCTTATTTTGTTTAGCATACCTTATGCTCACATGCGTGTATCCATTCATCTGTTTTGCATGCACCGGGCTCGGCGCATCATACAAAGTGCATTGTATTTCAATAAATCTACTTGAATACATGTTCAAACAGCATGTTAACAAGTTGCATTTCACATGACATCTAGAATAGTCGAGCCTATTTTAATTGCATTTTTGCATGTGTTGCATTAGCCATCTTAACATGAACTAGGATCATGCATGATTTCTAACTAGTTCTCTGTTTTGGCTCGGAGTACACTGTGAGTGTTTACACTTTAGCATACTGCATGTGTGTTAATGTTGCCATGAAAGCATGCTTGCCATGAGGCTAACTGCTTATTTAATTAACTGCATGAATGCTTGCGGATGAAGGTTGGATTGCTTGAATTGGAACAATTCATCGAAATGCGAGTTTCTTAACCTACTTGTGAGTAGCAAACTTCAAACATTTTTTCAAACAAACGAACATGAAATGTTTTGTTCCAACTTAGGCGATCTAGTCTATACTTGTATGCCGTGTGCATCACAAAGGAATTATAGATTAATAATCGGAACAAGAGCACATGTGTTTTCAAAAACAAAATATCATGCTTAGTACAGGCCGATCTTTAATCAGGCGAGCGAGGATGCTCATTGCATGACCTTCCCCTCTCGTACCCAAGTTCCCGAACCGAGGCAACTTTGGTGATGACGGACACGTGGCATTAGGCACGAGTCAGGGTTTCCTAAATTTCCCCAAAATAAAATATTTAGGTGGCAACTCTGTATCTGGCAAAGCAGTCCATGTTTGGCACTTCTTTATTAAAATAAGTTTTCCAAAACAATTTGCTGGATTTGGACTCTTTGGTGATTTATCGGTCTTGCATTGCACTTTGCGAGATTAGATTCAGAACCATGACATTGAGTCCAAACTGTAGTAGCTCAGAACAAAACGAATTTGTGCCCTCGCGCACGGAGCCGGAGAGTTCTCAGGGCACGTCTACAACAGTGCCAAAATCATGTCATGGTTCATAAATCATTTAATTTATAATAGATAATAGGGCAGTGAATCACATTCTGGGAAGTTCAAACAATACAACCCTTCCCAGAAATTTTGTCTGGAGGCAACCTATAACGCCTTGATTTACATACAAGCTTACACGATAGCACGCACAACCTTCTATCAGAAGCTATCTTTCTCATTGAACTAACATCCCAAAAGTTTATAATCATTATGGTTTACATATTCAAAAATCTGTAATATCATCCCCAAGTTCAACAAATTAGATGACTTTACAACAAAATAAGCCTCGAGGGCATACAAAACAAAAACTAGAAAAATATAAAAATCTTTATACAAAATCCCAACTCATGGAGATCAAAACATTCTCTGGCCTACTTTTTCCAAAACGAGCACTTGTTCGCTTCTTATCCTCACTGAGGTGGAATGTTATCATTTCCTGAAAAATTAATTAGGGTTGAGCAATTGCTCAGAAGGAATACATTTAACCAAGTATTTAATTATTTGAATAAGCTCATGGTACTATTGTAGAAACAGTATAATTAACACAATTGTAAGAGATGGGTCAAATAGGCAAACAAGTTAATCATTACACAATTCATATCTCCACATTGCACCTAAACACCATCACACAAAGAGGATAGCACCATGAGTCCTTTACAAGAGTCCGAGTCAAAACATTAATAATTTTTCTTTAAAAACAATCCCCCACATTTACCGACTATAATACAGCAAGACGTGGGCACTCAAAATCATCCATATTTCCACTTTTACCGATTACAATACAGCAGGACCAGTAGACACTAAGAAAAATTTTCCCCCTACATTTGTCTAGCGAGAAGCCCAAGACAACAGGGTAACTTGACTTTCCCTGCCTAGGTACCAACATAACTCACTCTTAAAACCGATTCTTGTCCAGGACTCATGCCAAATACAAACACCAATTCACCAACCATCATTCAGTTAACAAACATTCAAGGCTCCATGAAATAATACACAACATAGCATTCAACAAAACCAATGTCCAATCCACAATCCCATCACAACAACCATATCATGTATTTCATCTCTTTACTTTTCACACATTTAAGAAAATCCCAAGTTAAATACCATTCTCTACTTGAGTTGAAATTAGGGTTTTAATTTAAATTTGGGGTTTTCTACCCTTCTTCAAATGTATGAGTTAACTTGTCATTAATATTCCTACTTATGAAAATAATTTAGGAAATTCACAATAAAAGTTGAGTAAAACACTTTATTGGTGTGAATAAGTAATTTACTCCAATTAAATCATCAAATTAGGTCATGGTCCACAACAATACCATAGATACCTTTTCAAAACAAAGAAATACTAGGTTAAAAGTAACCTTACCTCAAGCTAGGAGCACTAGAACCAAGCCTTTAAAAGAATCCTTCACAAAAATCATCAATCCAATCGATGAAAATGATGATCTTTAAGTGTTCTTCACTAATTGCAAGAGATTTGGGTGGGATCTTGAGTGAATAAGAAGTATTTTCGGATGGAAACTTAGGGTTTTTTTAGAGATAGGAAGAGGAGAAGGAAAATAGAAAAGAAAAGGTAAATAAATGATCTAGAATTGTCTTTTTAAATTGTTGATATCGCATTGCTCGCTCGAGTGCAACTTCCTATGCTCAAGCGTGAGACACAAACTCAGAAGGCTTGCTCGAGCGACAAATCTTTTGCTTGAGCGTAAAATGACAAGTCCCAGAAGTTTTGCAGAGCTACAGTGAAATAGCTGGGTGCCAACATTCTCCACTCGAGCGTAACTTCCTACACTTGAGCGACCCTCCTACAAATTCGAGAGATTCTTAGTGCTGTAATTCTCCGCTTAAGCGTAACTTCCTTCACTCACGTGGGAACCTGGACAAAATGTCACAATCTCTCCCCTTTAGGAAATTTCATCCCCGAAGTAGCATCCACTCCCAATCCAATAACAAATTATATTTATCAATCCTTAGTAACTCCCAATCAAACAATATATCAATTCAAGTTCAAAACGAAGACAAGGGAGACTTGGAAAAATAATAATCCATTTCCAAGTCTTCATATACAAGGAAGAGTGAACAAGCAATCACATCAAAAGTTTGAAAACAAGTCCAGATATCTCTCACGGACCTCGGCTTCACGCTTCCATGTAGCTTCCTCCACACCATGATGGTGCCATAACACTTTAACTAAGGGAATCATTTTACCCCTCAAAACTTGCCCTCTAGTATCTAGAATTTGGATCGGTCTTTCTTTATATGACACATCTTCATCTATCTCAATCTTTGGCCAATTTAACACATGAGAGGGATCGGGTTCGTATTTGTGAAGCATAGACACGTGAGACACATCATGGACCCCAGAGAGTTGTGGCGGTAATGCAAGGCGATATACAACTTCTCCAATCCATTCAATGATATCAAAAGGACCGATAAACCTAGGTGACAACTTTTCACTCTGGCCAAACCTCATCAACCCTTTTCTAGGAGAGATCTTCAAAAAGACATGGTCACCTACTTCAAAGAATAAGGGTCATCTCCATCTATCTGCATAATTTTTCTGCTGGCTTTGAGCTGCGACTAAACGTTTCCAAATGAGGGTTATTTTCTCTATAGTCTCACAAAATAGTTTTGGGCCTAACGAGGGTGAATCTCATACTTTGGTCTAGCACACAGGTGATCTACATGGATGCCCATATAAAGCCTCGAAAGGTGCCATCTCGATACTAGCTTGATAGCAATTATTATAAGCAAATTCAACCAAGGGTAGATGATTTTCCCAAGACCCCTTAAAATCTAGCACACGTGCATTCTGAACACTCTGCCATAGCCTGGCTATAAAACTAGGGTCTCTATTGGATACTATACTCACTAGAACTCCATAGAGACAGACAATCTCTTCGAATATAAAGTTCACCTAGAAACTCTATAGAATTCCCCATACTCATGGCAAGGAAGTGGGCTAATTTGGTAAGCCTATCGACGATTACCCATATGGCATCATTATTTCGTTGGGTTCTAGAAGGCTTGTAACAAAATCCATGTTAACATACTTCCATTTCCACTCAGCAAATGGAAGAGGTTGGAGTAGTCCTGCAGGTCTTTAGTGCTCGGCTTTGACTTGTTGACAGGTTAGACATTTGGACACAAATAAAGCTACATCTTTTTTCATACCTTTTCGCCAAAATTGTCAAGTGAGGTCATGATATATCTTGGTGCCTCCCGGATGCACTACAAGACGCGAATGATGAAAGTCCCGTAAAACTTCATCCATTATTGATGTAGGTACAAACAACTAGTCAATGTAACGAACACTAGAGTTCGTATAAATGTTCAGGCCCCTTTCTTCTTTCCCTTGGGAGATTTTCTCTTATTGCGTGTACTTCTGGGTCATCTAATTGGGCCTTAATTACCCTTGCAACAAGAGTGGGTTGTGCTATAGCCCAAAGAAGGTGGCTTGTTCTGAAGATTCATGGAATTGCAAGGTAAATTCACCAACATCCTTCATCATCTTTGGTTCCCTCATTGCTAGGCTAGCTAGAGAACTTATGGATTTCTTACTCAAGGCATCTACTACAACATTGAATTTGCCAGGGTGATAATGTATCTCAAAGTCGTAGTCTTTCAAAAATTCCATCCACCTCCTTTGACGTAGGTTCAGATCCTTCTAGGAGAGTAGATACTCAAGGCTCTTATGATTGGAGAAGACTTCGAATTTTTCACCATACAAGTAATGTCTCCACAGTTTCAAAGCAAAAACAACAGCGACAAGCTATAAATCATGCGTTAGGTAGTTCTTCTCGTGAGTTTTCAATTGACGCGAACCATAAGCCACTACCTTGCCTTCTTGCATCAAAACACATCCTAACCCCTCTCTAAAGGCATCACAATAGACTGTATATCCCAGGCCACGTTTTGGAATGATAAGAATAGGGTCGGTAGTAAGTTTAAGCTTCAATTCTCGAAAGGAATTCTCACAAGCCTCATTCCAAATGAATTTCACTTCTTTACGAGTCAGTATCGTTAAAGGTGAGGCAATAGAAGAAAAATTCTTTACAAACTGGCGGTAGTAACCAGCTAAACTCAGAAAACTGCGAATTTCTGAAGCATTTTTGGGTTGTTTCCAATTTTGTACTGCTTCTATTTTCGAAGAATCCACCATAACCCCGTCTCCCGAGACTGCATGACCCAAAAACTTTACTTTTGAAAGCCACAATTCATATTTCGCATACAGACGATGCTCTTTAAGAAGTTGCAAAATGGAATGAAGATGTCCTTCATGCTCTTCCTCGGAAGGAGAGTAAATGAGAATATCGTCTACAAAGACAACCACGAATTTATCAAGAAACTCTTAGAAAATTTGGTTCATTAGGTCCATAAATGTAGCTGGGGTGTTAGTTAAACCAAATGGCATAACCAAAAACTCATAATGACCATATCTGGTACGGAAACCGGCCTTGGGAATGTTCTCCTCCCTAACTCGGATCTGATGATAACCCGACCTCAAATCTATCTTCGAGAAATGACATGAACCCTTGGGTTGGTCAAAAAGGTCATCTATTCTGGGCAAGGGGTATTTATTCTTAAGAGTGACTTGATTCAACTTACGATAATCTATACACAGCCTTAAGGATCTATCATTCTTCTTTGGAAATAAGGCTGAGGCTCCCCAAGATGAGGTGCTAGGGTGTATGAAGCCCTTACTTAGAAACTCTTGTAATTGTTCCTTCAAAATAACTAGTTCAATGGGAGTGAACCTATATGGTGATAAAGAGATTGATACGATACTCGGTAGTAAGTCTATGGTGAACTCAACTTCTTGATAAGGTGGTAACTCTATAAGATCTTCAGGAAAGACATCGGGGTATTCACACACCACCTTTGGAAACTTGTTTCATTCTACAACGCTCCCTTCATCTAAAAAGGTTACTAAAAGAGAACTAAATTTACCTCGACCACATGGTTTGTATGATAAAAGTAAGGACCTATCATTCCTATCCCCTAGAAAAGTGAAATAGTCACCGCTTGGCGTGCGTATAGTAACTTTCCTGCAACAGCAATCTATGGTGGCATGGTAGGAAAACAAGCAATCCATGCCAAGAATGACATCAAAACCTGACATTTCTAGTAATACCAGATTAAATGGGAGTTGTCGTCCCGCAACCTCAATGATACATCCCTAACATCCCTAGGCCAAAGTAATCCTACCTCTAATTGGTGACTCTACGGTAAGCGATGATTGTAGTGGTTCACTTTCTAATCCCAGTAAAGATGCACATGAAGTTGCTATAAAAGAATGAGATGCCTTGGTGTCAATCAACACACTGGCCCAGATATTGAAAACAAGAAATGTACCTCTCATTATGGACGGTCCTGAAGTTTTCTTTGAAGTGGTGATAGCATATACCTTTCCCTGTCATCTTTGCTCTTTCACATCACCCCAGTGAGCATAAGTGTGTTGTGCCAATTATGCAGATGTAGCCCCCTGAACTGCCCTAGATGTCTGGCCTAACTGAGCTGGTTGATAAGACTATCTTTGTCCTTGGCCCATCTAAAGACCTCCCGACTATCAGGACCCTCTCGCACCGGCAGTCCCTGCTCTCTACAGGCAGGACTTCTTAAAGTGCCTTGGTTAACCACACTGGTAACAAGATAGTGTCTCATCTCTATTCTAAGTTTGACTCTATAGACGTGTGGGTTAGGACTGTGCTCTACTCTTCTGCCTGCACTCTGAAGCCTTGTGACCCATTTGGCCACATTTATAACAAGCACCACGGGCTCGTCCCACGTTCTTCGAACTTCCACCCATCACCGAACTAGAAGATTTGACTTGTTGCGAGGGTGATTAATATGATGATGATGAACCCCTAGACCTTTTTAAAGAGCCTGTGTCAACCCCGAGACTCAGAGTACCCTGTCTTCTTCAGTTTCTGCCTTGCCTCCTCTACCTCCACCATGATCTCTACATGGGCGGCCGCTTCTACCGAGTGATCATAATCATGAATCATATTTTCTACTACCTTCATCAAAATTTTTGGTCTCAGCCACTTCTCGAATTCTAGACATCAGCGTTCTTCGATTGCTACTAACTCCAATGCAAAACGAGATAGGCTAGTGAATGTGGCTTCAAACTCAGCCACTGGTGTGTCAAGTTGCAATAGCTCCTTAAATTGTTTCCTTAGTCTCTCCCTAGCAATAGGTGGGAGAAATATTTCTTGGAAGGCATGCACAAATACCTCCCATGTATGTTCAACTCTGTTCTTGACATACTTCCACCACTGTCCAGCCTCTCCTTTCAACTGATAGGCTGCTAATGCTACCTGCAGTTCATCATCTCAAATGTCTAAAATCTCAAAGGACTTGACAATTTGCTCCAACCACTCATTTGCTTTCATCGGATCAAGCTCACTGCTGAACTCAGCGGGGTTTAAATGGAAGAACTCATTTTTCAAAAAGAAAGCCCGAGTTTCCACTTCAATGGTCCTAGCCGCTTGTTAGACTCTAAGTATCTCCATGCACTCTCGAAGAGCCCCTGCCATCTCCCCAGCTAAGGTCCCCATAGCTTCTTGGGCCGGTGGAACAAGTATAGTGTTTTGACCCACTCTTTCTTTTTGCGGAGGGATCTCGGGTTAGGTTGGAATGTTCTGGCCTCCTCAATGAGGTCTACCACGAACTTTAGCACATCCAGACATCTATAGGAAATAAAGACAATATTAGATTCAAGACCAACTTTCCGCACCTAAGTGCTCTATTCTAAATCCTCACATGGATATACCATCTAAACACACAAATTTCCACATAATCACACACAATTACATAAAGCACACATGAGTTGTCCTCCTAAAATATTGGTTAATTCCATGTCAATCAAGGACCTCCAAGTAGAAAGAGCAGTGATCAGGTGCCTTTCCAAAAGGATCTCGATGACTGCAACAGACAAAAACCATATCATAGAAGTTTAACTCCACACCTATACAATCACATAGACGCACAAACACACAAGACGCCCTAAGCATTCTGTCCTAACCTAAGAACCCTATTGTGACACACATCACTTCCCACGAGCCCAAGGTATTCTAACCTATTGCTCTGATTTTGTAACGCCCTGAATTTACATACAAGCTTACACCACAACAAGCATAACCTTCTATCAAAAGCCAGCTTTCTCATTGAACTAAGATCCTAAAAGTTTACAATCATTATGGTTTACATATTCAAAACTATATAATCTCATCCCCAAGTTCAACAAATTAGAAGACATTACAACAAAGTGGGCCTCAAGGGCGTACAAAACAAAAACTACAAAAATATAAAAGTTCTTATACAAAATCCCAACTCATGGTGATTAAAACATTCTCCGGCCTACTTTCTCCCAAACGAGCACTTGTTCGCTTCTTATCCTCACTGAGGTGGAATGTTGTCATTTCCTGAAAAATTAATTAGGGTTGAGCAATTCCCCAATAGGAATACATTTAACCAAGTATTTAATTATTTGAATGAGCTTATGGCACTATTGTAGAAACAGTACAATTAACTCAATTGTAAAGGATGGGTCAAATAGGCAAACAAGTTAATCATTACACAATTCACATCTCCACATTGCACCTAAACACCATCACACAAGGAGGATAGTACCATGAGTCCTTTATAAGAGTCCGAGTCAAAACATGAATAATTTTTCTTTAAAAACAATCCCCCATATTTACTGACTATAATACGGCAGGACGTGGGCACTCAAAATCATCCATTTTTCCACTTTTACCGACTATAATACGACAGGACTAGTGGAGACCCAAAAATATTTCCCCCCTCCATTTGTCCGGCGAGAAGCCTAAGACAACAGGGTAACTTGACTTTCCCCGCCCAGGTACTAACACAATTCACCCTTAAAATTGGCTCTTGTCCAGGACTCTGCCAAATACAAACACCAATTCACCAACCATCATTTAGTTAACAAACATTCAAGGCTCCATGAAATAATACACAACATAGCATTCAACAAAACCAATGTCCAATCCACAATCCCATCACAACAACCATATCATGTATTTCATCTCTTTACTTTTCACACATTTAAGAAAATCCCAAGTTAAATTCCATTCTCTACTTGAGTTGAAATTAGGATTTTAATTTTAATTTCGGGTTTTCTACCCTTCTTCAAATGTATTAGTTAACTTGTCATTAATATGCCTACTTATGAAAATAATTTAGGAAATTCACAATAAAAGTTGAGTAAAACACTTTATTGCCGTGAATCAGTAATTTACTCCAATTAAATCATCAAATTAGGTAATGGTCCACAACAATACCATAGACACCTTTAAAACAAAGAAATAATAGGTTAAAAGTAATCCTACCTCAAGCTTGGAGCACCATAACCAAGCCTCTAGAAGAATCCTTTGCAAAAATCAACAATCCAATCGGTGAAAATGATTATCTTTAAGTGTTCTTCACTCCTTGCAAGAGATTTGGGTGGGATCTTGAGTGAATAAGAAGTATTTTGGGATGGAAACTTAGGGTTTCTTAGAGAGAGGAAGAGGAGAAGGAAAATAGAAAAGAAAAGGTAAATAAATGATCTAGAATTGTCTTTTTAAATTGCTGATATCGCGTTGCTCGCTCAAACGGAACTTCCTACGCTCGAGCATGAGACATGAACTCAGAAGGCTCACTTGAGCAACAAATCCTTCGCTCGAGCGTAAAATGACAAGTCCTAGAAGTTTTGTAGAGCTACAGGGAAATAACTTGGAGCCAACGTTCTTCGCTCGAGCGACCCACCTGTAAACTTGAGAGATTCCGAGAGCTGCAATTCTCTGCTTGAGCGTAACTTCCTTCTCTCCAGCGGGCACCTGGACAAAATTTCACAAAATCGTAAACCAAGACCCATGTAAACGTAGGCTATACAAGCCCTACTTTTGTCATTTCACGGAAATTTCATCCGTGGGATCGGCACCCATGTACGCACACGGTTTTTGGGACTTTCACCTTGGACAAACAGACCAACTTAACTTTAGTGTTACACACCTTCTTTCCAAATCCACCTATTTTTCTCAAATCATATACATTTTCAATGTATTAATTAGTATGTAACAATGCTTAATACAAAATGGTTGAGAATTTAGTTTTAGTTCACCTTATCCTCATGCAATTTCTACAACAATTACAGCTATCCTCCACCAATAGCCCAAAATAAATATCTTTAACAGATAAATAAATTTCCATTAAAGATACACTTTTGCAAAATCTCAAATGGGGTGATAATACATATCCAACTCCACCCTCATCATTATCATCACTTCAATTTCACAATTTCCAATATAAATTCCATTTTTCTCTGTAAAATCTCAAACATTTACATCTTAGGGCAAAACCCATTTCTCTTTGAAAATGCATTTCAATGCAAAAAATATCTTATTTTAACATCTATCAACCCCACATTTATGATCACCACATTCTTCAAGAAACCATTTGGAAACCCCTATTTTACATTTTGATTTCAAACCCTAGGTTTTTGCCCAAAACACCCAAACCACTATTATATTTTGAAATAACAAATAGCTAGCGTAAAACCCATATTAGAGTGTAGAGAATCCCTACCTCGAAGCTAGTTAACCAAGGAGAGAGTGGAGAAACCTCAAAGAAGTAGAAATCCACTTTTTCTCGGATAAAAAGAGAGCTCTCGGAGTGTTATACGTTTTTAACAACGGGAGTAGGGTGAAGAAATCACTAGATCTTGGTGTTTTTGTAGAGAGAAGGTAAGTTTTAGAGAGAGTGTGTCTAAATCTAGGATTTTTGGAGTGTTTAGAGAGAGAGTGAATTGAAAAAGTGACCCAAAAAGGTGGTTCTGTGATTTGATACACGTACAGTTCGCTCGAGCACAAGATGTGTCACTCGAGCGGCCAGACACAATAAGTTTTATAGCTCAAGCGCAAGAAGCTTCGCTCGAGAAAAGAATACAAACTTCTAATATTTTTACAGACCTGCAAAAGTACTGAAGGTTCATAAAGACAGCTTGAGCGTAGGAAGTGTCGCTCGAGCCAAGGAACAAAAATCTGGGCAACAAAAGTTTGAAAAACAAGCTACCAACTTGTTCTAAACATAATCAACGCATTCCAAAAGCCAAACTCAAGGAGATACAAAGGGAAACAAGACATGGATAACTATATATTACAATGAAATCTGGATCCCAAACATTAAATGGGTCGGGTCCAAATCAGAATTGCTATAATTCCCATGTCTCCGTCACATGTACAAAGCATTAACAATAAAAACATCAACCCTACATGAATTGATAATTTCTCTACAACACTCTCAACAAAAAATTGTGCATTGATTTTAGGAGAACAGATCTTTCATACTTAAAACTAAAAAGAAAAATTAAAGTGAAACCTTATAGAAAAACATATTCGAGACTTTCCAAACTTGAATATGAGACTGAAATTGTGTTAGGTACCTATCACTTGGAGAAAATAGAAAATTTTATTAGAAGAAACTTATAGAGAGGAAAGAACTGTATTTAAAAAATATAAATAAAAAAAGACCACCTACTTTAATGTGTTGTACACCATTGATGTGTAGCATCGAACTATGAACAATTCTAACCAATTGTAAGCGATGGACATTTTCAAACATTGTATTTTTTTTTATTATATAGAAGTGAATGTCTATTTAAACCCAAAATAACAATGGAATAAAAAATTTATCTCAATATCTTGCTGTAGCTCGACTTTTTGTGCTCCTTTCAGATACGACTAGCCCTATAGTTTGGACTCCTGTGGTTTTGAATATGATCTCACAAGTGCAATGTGAAATAGATAAATACCAAAGAGTCTAAATCCAAAAAATCTTTTGAAAAATCAATTTTGAATCAAAATGCCAAAAATGAACTGCTTTGCCAAATACAGAGTCACCACCTAAATATTTTTGAAAAATTTAGGAAACCCATGACTCATGTCAAAGGCCACGTGTCTGTCATCACCAAGATTGTCTCAGCTCAAGAACTTAGGTACGAGAGGGGAAGGTCATTAATTGAGCACCCCACTCGCCCGATCAAAGATCGGCCTCTACTAATCATGATGTGAATGTTATTTACATTATATACTCTTGTTCCAATTATTAGACTAGCATTACTATGTGTTGCACACAAGTATAGACTAATTTGCAAAAATTGGAACATTTGATTTCATGTTTTGTTTGAAAATTGTTTCAAATATGTACTACTTGAAAAAGTGATCGCATATGTACATTACACTAATTTATTCCACTTCAAGCAATTAGCCTTCATCCACAGGCATTCAAGCAAGTATATCAATTAAGCACTTAACCTCATGGCAAGTATGATAAACATGGCAACAATCATACACATGCGATGTGCTAAAACAAATAAAAGCTCACCTAGTACTCCAAGGCAAGCCAAAAGAAACAAAAGAGTTAGAAAACATGTGTGCTCCTAACTAATGCAACATGACTAAATGCAACACATGCAATATGTAACTAATATGCTCGGTTACTAATTATGACATGTAAATCAATTTGATAGTGTGTGGTTTAAACATGTATTCAATGAAGTAATAAATGGCAATACTTTGTTAGAATGATGAACTGAGCCTTGATGCATGCAAGAAAAGTGTATGCAAACATGGAAAATGCTAAAAGAAACATGATTTTCTAAACTACCCATCATAAACAAGTAAATAAAAGGGAGAAAGACATGGGATTGGAAGACATACACATTATTACAAGTTTGCCCTCGCATAGGAGGGTCTAATGAATGTCCTAGCTAATTAATTAATCATTACAAACCAAATGAAATAAATTAACTCCACTAGCTAATTAACTAATTATTACACCAACAAATTTAACTAACTATTCTAGCCAATTAAATAATTACAACACAAAACTAACTAGCTATTCTAACTAATTAGTTACAAGTCCGCTGCTCCAAGCACAACATAATAATATTACAACATCATTTTGATGGATCCCGAGAATCGAGGGGTGGCTCATGCATGGATGTGGATTTCCACTTGATAATGCTCTCTGTTTTGCTGTCGCAATGCCTCTATTGCTCAGTTAGAAAATTGCCCATGTTTTTCAACCTTAGCCTCTACTCTGCTCTACTGGAAAAAGAAAACTAATTGCCTAGAAAAAGTGACTGACAACCTAGAAGTAGTGTCGGCCAGCCACTAATAGTGGCACGTTGTCCAGTAAAACTGGTCTGCCGGCCACTAATGTTGGTTCTTTCCTATAGCAATAGAGAACAAACAGAGCACAAACCAGAGTATTCTCAGGAGATGTTTGTCCACCTTACCTCTCCTTATCAGCAAACAGGTCAAAGGAGGGGTAGCCTTGATTCATAAGCCATCAATCGACATAATTTCATTGCGTGATGACTTATAAACCAAGGGATACAATTTCAATAAATAGTAAGGAAACACCCACAAAACATCCTCCCTATCATGGATTGATAAAAGGATGGGGTTGACCTTAGAAATTTGAACCATTTCATCACTAACAAGTATGAAATGACTCAAGTCTCCATGCGTTCAATTAACGTCTGATTGAACAACAAATTACCTTATTATCTTGTTCCATTTTAGTCAAAGTTTTATTACTTCATTTTAATTACCTTCCATTCCTTAATTCATTTAGTCCAAAAATGAAGATTAAGTCCTCTAATGGAAAGAAGTGTCAAACAAAAGGTTGTTTTAGGCATGAGAGAGACGTCATGCCGTTGATAATGAACCTCCAAAGAGATTAAACCATTAAGTACAACGACCTCAATCTCAAGCTTAAATAATCCATCGGTTGAAATAACTCTCAAAGCGAATGGAAAATTAAGAAATGAGGGAGGTTGCAGAGATGCTTAGAGGTGAACACAAGTACAGAAAGTAAGAAATAAAGGCTATCAATTCAAATAGGTTGGTGGTTAAGGCCTAAACCACCAAGCCTATGAGGACCATTACACTACAAGCATACTATACAAAGTATGAATGAAGCTAACTGACTAAAACATTCATAAAATAGTCCAAAAAAGTGCTGGAATTAAGAAAAAAAAAAAAAAAAAACTACAACAACTAGCTAAAATATTGAGGGATTAAAACTAGCACACAAGCACAAGGAAGGGAGGCTAACCCCTCCACTTTTGGGACTTCAAGACCTGATTTTTGCCTCTGAAAATCAGTGGTAAAAAGCTCAAAAAAAATTGATGAAAATGTGGGAAACACAAGGGCAAAGGCCTTAAAAGCAAGGTTCAAAGAAGGGTTATCAACCCCTCTACCTTTAATGGCCTTAAACCACAAGTTTCAGTGCAAAAAGATAGGTTATAGACAACTCAAAAAACAACAAGAAAATATAGAGAACAACTAGTGTAGAGATGGTACAAAAGCACTAGAATGTATACCTCTTGAAGAAGAATGGTCCTTTGAGTTACAAACCACTAATTCACACTCTCAAGTGCCTCAAGAGCTAAAATGCAAGCTTAAATCAACTCAATAAGGAAGTCTCTAGGTTTGGTTTAGAGTGTTTAGGAAAAAGTTATGTAAGTTGCAAGAGAGAGAGAGAGAGAGAATTGTAGAGAGAGAGAATTGTAGAGAGAGATTTTTCAAAATTTTATTCTCCAAAATTTTCTAAATTCTAAACTTTTTCTAACCTCTCTAACAAAAAAGAGAGTCATCTATATATAGAAATATATGAGAGACCCTCAAAAATATCCTTACAAACACAGCTGGAATGGTGCATGTATCTGTAGGGACAACCGGTAGAAAATATTTGGTTGTTTGTACTAGTGGCCGGCAGGCCACTAATAGTAGCCAGCAGGCCACATTAGTGGGTGGCATGCCACACTAGTGGGTCTGCAGGTCCTTGGATCCTCAGGCCTGAAAAAACATTGTTTTGGTCCAAAACAAGGCACAAGGTTTGTAGGTTCAACACTGAGGTTTCCTACTGAGGAAGTCAAGCATTTGATAAGCGTACACATTCATCATTGAGTGATCAATCAGTGGCGCCCAAGTCTTAAGGGCCATCAAAAATGGGGTGTCTACAGTTGCCCCTCTTTGACAGAGCTCGAAGTCATGACATGACGTGAGTGAATGTCAAAGCCCGAAAACGATCCATTTTGACAAGGCCGTAAGATTTGGGCAGACAATCAAGATAGAAATAAAATTGGTTGAGCTCACAAGTTGCCTACGTATCCTTTTACAGGAAATTAAATCAGCGTAGTTCTGGGGCAGGATGCAAATGATATGCAATATAACGAAATAATCAAACCGCAAGTAGTGCAAAACACACAAATACCATAAAGGGATGGAAATACAAATCAAACTACGTTTTATATAGAAAAGAAGTGGGCACAGCCAAACAATGCCTAACACAAGCTAAGTGCCTACACCCTCAATACTGGCCTCAACGCAGCATGGATGCTTACACATAACAGAACCATGTTTTCACGTGAAAGGGGTGCGAGCACATGCAAAACTATGTTTTTCACAGAAAGAGAAAGATTACAAATGATTGGGTGGTATGATATAAGGGAGGAATGATTTGCTGGGGAAATTTAATGATCCTAAATGCTAAATGCAACAAAACAAAGTACGATGCAATGGATGTAATGGATGAAGTGAATAAAAGGTGCAGGCCAAACCACATCTTACCTAGAAAGGACATGGATACAAAACAAACCACATCTAACATAAAAAAGGTGTTGACACCCTCAATACTGGCCTCAGCGCAACATGGGTACTTACACATAACAGAACCATGTTTCAACGAAGGAAATGTATGAGCACATGTCGAACTAAGCTTAACATGGAAAGAATGCATGATGATAAAATGATATGATGTAATGAATGTAATGGATAGTGCAATAGATGAATAGGGCAACATACTCCAACCACGCTAGACTCGTGAGAGGAAGAATAACAAATCCTAAACACGCTAACATTGTGTGAGGAGGTCCTGAGAAAACTGCTCAAGGTCATGTTCCACGCATCCTAAGATAAATTCCAAACATGCTAAAATTGTGAGAAGATGAAGAATAAATCTCAAACACGCTGACATCATATGAGAAAACGAACACTCTAACGACACTGAAATTGTGAGAAGAGAAAGAACAAATCCCAAACACGCTAAAATCGTATGGGGGAAAGGAACACTCTAACCACGTTGAAATCATGAGAAGAGGAAAAATAAATCCCAAACACGCTGAAATCGTGAGAAGAGGTCCTAAGAAAACCGCTCAAGGTCACGTTCTACGTGTCTCGAGATAGATGCCAAACACGCTAAAATTGTGTGAGGAAAGGAACACTCAAACCACACTGAAATTGTGAGAAGTGGTCCTGAGAAAACCACTCAGGGTTGCGTTTCACGTGTCCTGAGATAAATTCCAAACACGCTGAAATCGTGTGAGGAAAGGAACACTCAAACCACGCTGAAATTGTGAGAAGAGGTCTTGAGAAAACTACTAAGGGTCCGCGTCCTGAGATAAATTCCAAACACGCTGAAATCGTGTGAGGAAAGGAACACTCAAACCACACTGAAATCGTGAGAAGAGGTCTCGAGATGATGTGATGGATGCAAAGAGTATGACGAGATTTGTGCGATGGATGCACATAGGTGATGAGATTGTGCAATAGATGCACAAGAAATGCAGTAAACAAACAAACCGACACTTTAGAAAGTACCTCATGGGGTGAGTGGCGATGAACCGCTATACTCTGATGGGAATCTCCCTCTTGTGTTCTTCGAACTCTTACCTTCAACTCACAGTTCAAAGGCCCTCAAATGTTGACAAGGGGTAATCTCTGTATGTAGAAGCCATGGATGCTGCTTTTCTTCCTAATCATATTCACAATTTTCCTTATTCTCCAACTGGGTAACAAACTAGGTTGGTTCAGTATCCAGAATTGAGGCACATACATGTTACCTCAACCTATAGGGCTACCATACAAATTTCAAGCCGAGAATACACCCCTGGGTATTTAAACCAGACTTTAGTCTTGGAGATTCCAAACCTTTATGTTCTAGGCATCGCCATTCAAACCCTAGTTTCCATCGTGTCATTTGATCTCCTAGGAACTCATTGCAAACACAATCAAATGGCTATACCAGACTGCCTGAAGTCGTTCGGGTATGACAAACACCAAAGGAATTGCACCTTTAGAGGATTTAAGGTCTCCTAGACCCACGGAGGTCACAAGACAGTGCGGGTGAGGTGCATGCACATGATAGTGCTATACAGGTGCACAAGACAGTGCAATACGGGTGAATGAATGCACAAAATAGTGTTATGCAAGGTGCCTAATGATCATTCATTGTTCTTAAGAAATATCAAGCTGTCTAATTTGAGCCTTTTTACACCAAATTCACACCAAACACCTTAATTCACACCAAATTCTCACATAGGATATCATGATTATTAGTATGTAAGCATCAACAATTTTATGGGAAGAAGAATACCATGGTTGCAATAAGAGTAATGAATTTCCATTTCCAGTTGAAAGTAGAAATCAAACATATAATGTAACGCCCCAAAATAATTACAATAATTCAACCCAACACAATTTACATAAGACAAAATAATCGAAATAATAAACTTTCATTAATCTAAATCATTATACAAAAAGTGACACATGCATTATACATTCATAAATAGTTCATCCTAAATCTACAGCATGTCTTACAAGTAGTAAAGAGGGATGGAAGTTTAAACAGATATTTAAATACCCTAAAGGCTTACATCTTTCCAGGTCATTACTTGGTTACAACAAAATGATACTAGCTCGATACAAATAAAGCCCTAGGCTATACAAAAGAATATGCAACAAGAGGAAGCTCTTACTTCAAAGTTCCTCTACGCTATTGCCTTGGCATCGGCATATCATCAACACCTGAAAATAGTTTTTTCAAATAGGGTGAGCCAAAGCCCAGTAGAAACAATCTAACGCAGTATATGGGTCTTAACAAAGATATAAGTACAATGTGCATGTACAATGCTTGTGACAAAACATTTATATTCTACATGATCATAGAGTACCAATTTTCATATCTCAATCCGCTTTCCTTCAATTCATTTCGAGTTAATTCGTTTCATCTCAATTCATGAGTCGATTTTTATCATCTTCCAGACAACCCAACTGAGACTACAACTCGGTGGTTTTCAAATTAACACAATTTCCAAGAAACACTTCAATTTGCCATTTTACGAAAATTTCGTCTACGGGATCAGCACCTATGTATACGCACGGTTTTGGGACTTTCACCTAGGACACACAGGCTAACTTAATTTCAATGGAGTTCATCCCCTATCTCCTCACAAACAATGGAGTACATCCCCTTTTCTCCTCTCAAACAATCATACATATACAATATATTTAAAACATGGTCATATTCAATAAAAACCAACAAGAGATTAGTTTCAATTCACCTAATCCTCAGGTAATTTCTACCACAATCATAGCTATTCTCCACCGATAGCCCAATACAGATATTTCTAAACAGATATTAAATCTCAAGACAAATAAATTATTCAAAATTTCATAGGAGTGAGGTAATGCACATCCAACTCCACCATTTATATCAACGTCCATCCAATCTCATATTTACAATATCAATTTCTTTTATTTATACAAAATAAATATTTGAAGCATTTTAGGGCAAACTCCCATTTTTCCCAAATTTCAAACCAAATGCCAAAATCAACTACGTGGCACAATATAGCCTCATATTCAATCCTATAACCATCTATAGCTAATTCACTTAGAAACCCCTCTTTTGATTTAATACCCTACCCTAGGTTTGTTCACAATACCCCAAATTCCACCATTGTTACACAACAACCCATAACAAAGTTAAAAGCCATATAAAAGTGTAGAAAATCCATACCTCAAAAAGAGAAGAAGAGCAAAGCAAAGATGAAATTTCAATGACGCCAAAACCAAAGTCTATTCGGATCAAAATAATGCTCGTGATGTGCTCTACCTTTTTATCAAAGGGGGTAGGGTGAAGAAACCACTAGATCTAGATAAAAAATGTAGAAAGAGAGAGAGGAGAGAGAGTGTGTGTGTGTGTTCTAGAGAGAGGGTCTCAACTTTAGGATTTTGGAAGAAAAGATCTGAAAAAGTAATGTAAAAAGTTACTTTCACAAACTAATATACGCTCAGTCCACTCGAGCACAAAAAGTGACGCTCAAGCATCAGACACAATAAGTTTTTCCGCTCAAGCGCAAGAAGTGTCGCTCGAGCGCCAAGAGACAACGAAAGAGACACACCCAGCTCGAGTGCAAGAAGTGACGCTTAAGGATAGAAAACATACATCCAATAGTTTTACAAACATTTGACCAACCGCTTGAGCGCAAGAAGTGGCCCGCTCGAGCTAAGCTCGCTCGAGCGCAGAAAAAACCCGCTCGAGCATAGACTCTCCTAGTAGTTTTGCAAGCCTGCAAATGTACTGAGAGTTTGCAAAGCCCGCTCGAGCAAAAGAAGTGTCATTCGAGCGGAGGAGCAAAAATTTGGGCACCAAGAGCTTGGAAATCAAGCAACCAACCTGTCCCAAACACAACCACAACAAACTAAAAGACAAACTTAAGGGCAAACCAAGGGAATAAGAGATGAACCACAACATTAAACCATGAAACCCGAGTCCTAAGTACAACAAAGATTGGATCAAAACCGGAATCTCTATACATAAGATATATTTACATGTAATCTTCTTTATCATCAAATGTTGTTTCATATTTGTGTGGGTGTGTTTTGAGTTATTGATTCCCAATATTATTGTTTCATACAAATTTAACTGTGATTCTTTCTTTTTTTTTATATTGAGTGCCATTGACACGGGTCATGCACTAATAAATAAACAAACAAATTTGAATGAAACATATGATTCTCTGTACTACAAATAAATAAATATAAATAAATAAATAAATACAAATCAGTAATCAAATAAATAAACCAAAAAAAATATTACACCTTTGCTGACAGTTGTAGACACCCCATTTTTGATCGCCTGTAAGACTTGGGTGCTTTATTCCAAACACCCGATGATGAAAGTTACATTGTGCAATCTTTTGAATTCTCAGCGTAGAAATTTGGATTCAAGCTTTAATCCCAAACCTTACACCACATTTTGGCGAAACTATTTTAGATCTTAAAACCCTCTTTTTAAAAATATTTTTCCAAATGTTTCTACAATGTTCTGAGGCTCACATTTCGTTTAAAATATTACACTTTTTGGTAAACCGAGTAAGGACAAAGTGGAAATAAATGGAAAGGAGGTGAAATCTTTGAAAAATATTTAAAACAACTTATTTATAGGTTTCGAGTTGAAGGAAATAGGAGGGGATGAAAGAAAACTAGTTGAGGGAAAGGTTGAGCATCAAACTGTTAAGAAAGAAATAAGCAACCTTCATTAAATTAGGAATTTCTCTCTGAACACTTAGAATTTAGATGTGAGCCACCACCATTAGAAATTAGACTTCTGGGGCTTCAATTTAGACTCAAGAATCACCTAAAACTAAGTCCGAATGAGGAAGATATGCCCGTTTGAAATCGGACCTGAAAATAGATTTTTGGACCTGGTTGGGTTTGTTTAAATCCAGCCATGGCTTGTTTAGACCCTGTCGAATGAAAAATCAACTAGAGTGCCTTTTAAGACCCGGATTTTCATTTTTGGGCTCGATGGTGTGTTATGGGGCTAGCTGGGTCTCATTAGCGCCAAACAGAACAGTTGGCAGGAATTGGACAACTGGCTTTGTTTGAAGATAATTTTGATCAAATTGGCTCAAATTCTATAAATAGACCCCCTGCATTCAGAATTAAAGGTTAGAACATTTTCCTAAAGGCTTTGAAGGGTATTGAGAGCTAAAACCATGTTCCTTACTCCTTTGACTTTCAAGTCTTCTTGAACAATACATACACAATACATACACCATTAGAGCTTGTTCTTGAAGCTTTTTGTTGAAGTTTCAAACCATATTTCATAAACTTGAAGGTGCTTTGGAACAAGCTTGATCAACAACCATACATACTCTTTAAAGAGGTATAACTCTTATCATCTTTTTCCTTTGTTTTTACTAATCATTTTCTTCATTTTCTTTGAATTTGCGCATTGTTGGAAGCTACTTTCAAGGGTTGAAATATGTGATTTAATTAACAAAGAGTGGAGGGGTTAGCCACCCCTCCTTGGGCTTGCTTGCCTAGCTTGTTCTCCTCTATTTTCATTCACTTTTTCCACCCTTTTTGAAGTGTTTTACGTACTATTTTTTGGGAGTTTTAAGGGTTGTTATGGGCTGTTTAATTCATTTAAATAGTTTATGCTTTGAATATTATTGTTGTTTTGTAAGTTCTCATGGCTTTGGTTGTTTAGGCCTTAGACACCGAGTCATTTGAGTTGATAGCTTTCTTACCTAGTTTTCGTACAAAGAGTCCCACTTGTGTAATAATCAACTTTGCATAATCATCTCTGCACTCTCCCTCCTTTCTTGGTTTTATCTTTGTTTGTAAGAGTTGTTTCAAACGAGTGTTCTTTAAGCTTGAGAAAGAGACCTTTCATGCTAAATGGTTTAATCTCTTTGGAGGTTCATTACCAGGGCATTACATCTCTCTCATGCCAAAAAACAACTTCTTGTTTGACATGTCTCTTCATTAGTGGACTTAATTCTCATTTTTGAACAAAATGATTAAGAAATGGAAAGGTAAGATGAAAAAGGCTAACAAAAACGCTAAAATCGATTAAACCGACATAAAAAAGATGAATAAAAATGATTGGATTCGGTCGGACGTTATGCTGACTCCATCGCGTCAAGAGTCATCACATATCAATTCATGATGCTTTGATGAATCTTGAGGCGTGTCTACCTCCCTCTTTGAGCTAACTACGTGATAGGAGGGAGGGGTGGTCATCTTTCATTACATTTATTAAATTTTTTTTTTTGTCAATTGTGTTCAAAATCATCAAGCAATCAACTTGTGCCTATTGATGGTTTCGGACCCAAATTCGTTCTTATCTTGAGTTTCTCCATGATAGAGAAGAGCAAAAGGGACAAACATGGTTTAAAACTGCTCTGTCTATACTGTTTTCACCTTAGAGCACAAAACATTTTTCTGCAAGAAAATAGGGCACAGCCTGCCTTGTTTGGACCCAGCCGGGCCTTATTCGGGGCTGGCCAGGCTCCAATGTTTGGTAAGTAGAGTGCTTTTGGCAAAAACAGGTGGCAGTGGCTAAGGGTGAAATAGAGCAGTTCCACAGAAGGCAAACAGAGCAGTTTCTGAAAACTGTCTTCATTGACACGCATGCGATCCTTGTGCATTTTTTTATATACATTAATGTTGTAGTATTAATGTTCATATTATTGTTGTAATTAGTGTTGTAATTATTATTATTATTATACTATCATTGTTGTAATAAGTTAGATAGCTAGTTATTTATTTAGCATTCGTTCAAATTTGTAATAAGTAGTTAGTTTATTTATTATTCATTTGGATTTGTAATAGCTAGTTTTAATTTGAACACTTGGACATTTGGACCCTCTTGTGTGAGGGCCAAATATGTAATAAGTTGTATGTCTTCCAACCCTATTTCTTTCTTCTTTTTATTTACCCTGCTTATAATGGTAGCATCATATTTTCCTTAGCATCTTCCACGATTTGCACCATTCATTTTACATGCATACGGGCTCGACCCATCATACTAACCAATGTCAATGTCAATGTCAATGTCAAATTCCTTACTCGAATATGTGATTTATCGCATGCCTTGAATTTATTCACATGCCATGCTAGTAGCCGAGCGTATTATTTGCATTGCATTGTTAGGATCATGCATTTTTAAACTATTTTTGTCCTTTTGGCTTGCCTTGGTGGAGTACTAGGTGAGCATTTCTTGTTTTAGCATACTGCATTATGTGTTTGTGTTGCCATGTCAAGCATATTCCATGAGGCTAAATGCTTAAGTGATATACCTGTTTGAGTGCTGGTGGATGAAGGTCTTTTTACTTAAATTGGAATAATTTGATTAATGTCAATACAAGCTCGCTTTTACAAGTGGCATGTATGCAAAACACTTTTTCAAAACAAACATAAAATCAATGCATTCCAAATTTTGTGAATTGGTCTATACTTGTGTGCCTTACCTAGTAAAGATAGCATAATAACCAGAACAAGAGTATATAATGTAAATAAAAAGTACATCATGATTAATAGAAGCTGATCTTTGATCAGATGAGTGGGGTGCTCAATTCATGACCTTCCCCTCTCATACCTAAGTTCCCGAGCGGAGGCACGTTGGTGATGACAGACTAATGGCCTTTGGCACGAGTCATGGGTTTTCGAAATTTTTCAAAAATATTTAGATGGCGACTCTGAAATCTGGCAATGTGATCCATTTTTGGCATTTTGATTTAAAACTGATTTTCCAAAAGAATTGTCAGATTTTGACTCATTTGTGTTTATCTATTTCACATTGCACTTGTGAAATCAGATTCAGAACCACGAGAGTTCGAATTGTAGGGAAAATCGTATCTGAAAGGAGCACGTAAAGCAAGCTACAACAGTCCTTCCAATTCACACATACAATGGGTATAAGAAAGAAGCCTGATAAGAAGTCTAAAACCTTTAACAAATATACAACAATAATTTCATGGCTTTTCATAGATACCCATATAAACATAAACCAGAGTAAAGATACCAATAGAAACCAAAATAAGAGAGAGACAGAGAGAGACCATACCATTTGTTGGATGTCAGGAGTAGATGGTGGTCTCTGCTCACAAACTCATTTCATGGAGAATATCTATATTCATATATTTATATACATTTATTTGAATATTATGAACTCTAGTATATGCTAGAGAGACGGAGAGAGTAAACTTGTGGGGATGAGCCGGAAAGCATCGAAGCCGGAAAACTTGTTCCCGGGGATGATGTCTCAAGCGAAATGACTTCGAATTTCTGTGGATTTCTGTGAATATATGTGAATTAAATCAAAACCTATCAAACCATTTCAGAAATCACAACCACTTCATCCACAAAAAATTAAAATAGTTTACACCAAAATCATTTACTTTAAAGCAAACCTAGACGGTGAGACAATCGGTGGTCAATGGCAGTCATTGCAAGAGGAGAGAGATGAAAGAGGATGGCAACAGGAGAGCAGAGGTGGTGAGCGACGGTATTGTCGCGAGAGGAGAGGTAGATAGAAGGGTATGAAAGAGGGATGAGCTTTGGACAGGGATTAAATAGCGGAGAAAGAGCATTTGGGTGGGGAAAAAATTGGTCTCAACCGTTAGATATTGATTAGGAATCATCTCAACCATTCAAACGAAATATCTCTCTGGTACATTTTATACATTTTCAAAAACTATCTCCAATCTTTCTCAAAGGACCAAGGTAAAAAGATGCCTCTACGTGAGTAGATCTAGAGATCTAAGTAGAAAAGGTGAGTTTCTAAGAGAGAGAGAGAGAGAGAGAGAGAGGAAAAAGTGAATGAGAAAAGTGTGTTTAGAGCCTATTTATAGTGGTAGAATAATAGCCCTAAAGTGAAAGAAAACAATAAGTCAAACCCCCAAAAGTAAAGCTCCAAAATCGAACAAAAAATCAAGAATTTTACTCACAAGGGGTCAACCCTTCCAACAGAGGTATCGACCCTCAGAAGAAAAGCTAAGACACTAATGTGTGCAGAGGACATGGGTCATCCCTTAGAACCAGTGGTGTCAACCTTTATTTCAGAATGCAACCCAGAACAAAACAACAAGGGATGGGTCGACCCTAGGAACTCATGTGTCGACTCCAGAAACCAGCAGAGGCACTAAGAGTAAGGCAACAAAGTGGTGTCAACCCCCAGAAAGGCAAGTGTCGACCTCAGAACAAATTTTTCATGTTTCCAAAGAACTTTTCAACGTAAACAAACATGAACGAACAATCCTAACAAGTTTAAATCAAATTATTCTCCTCTAAAACCAAAATACAACAACTCCAAAGACTCCCAAAATGAAAATAAAGGAATTAAATATAGTCTCCAATAGTTTAAAGGACACAAGTGCTACAACATTGATCCTGAAAGTCTTAAGAAAGTGAAGGTTACATTGTTATATTAAATCCTCATCCTTTCTATGTTTTCCTTTTCCTTTAGTAATCAAGTTTTTCGTGTGCAATTTCCTGCCATTTAATTCTCAACACTTGATAAAAATATGCTAAGTTTCAACAGTCCAGGTGGTAAAAGGTACGTGAGTGTTAGGAGCGCATAGTTCCACATGGACCTTCAATAACTTACTCTTGTGTTCAATATCCCTTTGCTGAGACTGGATATACTGAATGACTTCACATGTATCTTAGCATTGACATCTTTGCTGGTTTTTGGCTTTGAGTTCTACTTGGCTTCTAAAAAATCTTGCATTGATTAGTTTTGAGCATTAATAAAAAATAATACCTAAGTTTATTAGTAACATAATCATTAGACAAATTTTTAGAGACTATTTGAGATTTTTTCCTCAATTTTTTTTTTAAAACTATTTTTTCTTCTATGCTGAGATATATGTGTGATTTTCAACAGGAAATGATAATTGCTAGCTCTGAAAATGTTCCTTCAAAAGTAAGTGAAGACAGTTTAAGGATTTTCTGGTGTTTATTACTGTAAAATATTTCATTACGCCTTTGAACTCTTTTTTATGCTTTTACTCCAACTTTAATTCCTCTTCTTATTTTCCTATTGTTTATTCTCTTCCATTTTAGAGTTTAAAGAGAAGCGTTTTTTATATGATATTGTTGCAAATGGTCGAAATGGGATTGATGTAGACAAGTATACCACTTATCTCTTTTCACTTCCTTTGGCACTATGTGTGATTATAGGTTTGAAGTTTGAGATTTATTGATAAATCATCTATTTGACAGATTTGACTACATTGTTCGTGACTCTCATGCCTATGGACTAGGTTGTAGTTAAATTCCATTTTCAATTTTGCACAATGGGGGTGAGCGGCAGTGTATGATTTTTCTTTCCATGCCTTTTGTTTTTAAACATTAGAGATGGTTTGTTAATATTGCAATCACTAAGATTATATTCTTTTCTATTTTCAGCCGAAGTTCAAACGAGACTACAATTAGAACAAGAAAGATTGATAACTTGGGTAAGAATAATAGTGATGCTATAAGAAAGGAACAATTTTCTCCAAAATTATTTTGTGAATAAATTTTCCATGTACTACATAAAAGATTGGACAGGAGAAGATAATCCCAATATTATTTCCTCCATGCCTTTAGGCACGGGCATACACTAGTATGTATATATAATATGTATATACATATTTGTATGGATATCTGTATATACACAGGTTCATATTAATTCTCTATTTTTTCATAATTGGAATTGAATTTGGATGTTGTATAATAGAATGTAGATTACTTGGTTGAGAATGATTGAGTGGTTGTTATTGATTTAAATTATCTTAATAAGGTAGACAAGAATAGTAAAGTCATATAGGTTATTGATTATGAATAGAAAGAATAGGATGACCTGTTGCATTTTCTTTCCTAAGATTTAATAGAGATATAATAGGAGGAAAAAAAAAAAAGAAATTCTGGAAGTTTAATGGGGAAAAAGCCAAAGATATTTGAAAAACCTCTTTAGATTTTTAATATATTTTGATCTACATAATCTGATTTGCTTTTGGAATTGAATCAACTACATTATTGGTAACCACTAGAAATAAGAACCTCAAAATGAAATTGGTGGGTATTGAATTAACTCAGAATTAAACATGATCACAATTGCCATAATAGTTTAAGTAGAGACTTTGGGCAAATTATAACCTCTTTTCTTGTATACTCTTTTGTTATGAACCTACTCTTTTGTGAGATGTAGACTCCTCTCTGCCTAGTTCAAAGAGGATCAAGCTAATGATTGGTTTATTAATGAGTGGCAGCTACGATTATCTATACTGAAGTCTCATGCCTCTATACAGCCTGTGCATACTTTTAGTAATGTATTGTAGTCTTGTTTTCACTTGGCTGTTAATGTGTTTGCAAGTCCAGTCTCCATTACAGGTCTTCTTGGATTTAAGGTCCTTTGTATGAAGCTGTGCCCATCATTTCCAGTAATTAGTTCTTCCAGGTCTTGCTGGTACATGTTTAGGGATGTTGTGGGTTGAGTGACTGTGAGATCTACATGCTAGGCTCCTGATATGTGAGTGTTTGTGAGGCTGTTTATACTAACTATTTTTTTTTGGCCCTATTATGTGGTGGTTGAACAAATGTAATCCTATGTTTGAGTTGGTGCATTTGTTGCTTGGGTTTGCTGAAGCTGGGTAGTGGTTGGTTCTAGTATACCTGTTGCTGACAATTGACTGGTGTTGCTAGTGTTACTAGTGTTGTTGGCTGCTATTTGGCTGCCTACTCTGTTGGGAAAAACAACACTGCTATAGCTAGAATGTTGGCGGCTATTGTTGCAGCTGGTGCAACTGATACTATTGACTGTTGCTGCTGTTGTGGACTACCTGGTCTATTGGAAACTATTTTGTTGTTTAATTTCTTTTTCTGGCTAGATTTGTCTCGTACAGTTTATTGGTTGTTAAAGCTATTTTGGATGCTCCTTCTATTTTGATTGTTTGTTTTGTTTTGTTGGCTATTTGTCTTTAGCTTTCTTAGCTTTCCTTTGTGGGTTTTTCCTTGTTGTGGCCACTTTTTGGATGGTTGGAAGTGAAATGGATGCAAATTGCGAAATGGTTGATAATATATGTATTGTTTTATTTATATATATGGTATAGGTTACACGGAATACATATAGGTTGTGGACAAAATAATTTTTTTAAAAAAAATCATGTTTTTGGCGACTAAATAATTGGTAGCCAAAACGGAAGTAAATATTTTTAGCGACTAAATAGTTAGTAACTAAAAATAAAAATAAAATGAAAAAAAAAAAACTTTTTGGCCATAAAAAAAGCAAACTTTAGGCGACCAAGACTTTAGTAGCTAAAAAAAATATATAATATGAAAAAAAAAATTGGCGACTAAAACTATAGTAGCCAAAAACAAAATCAGACTTTAGACAACTAAAATATTTAGTAGCTAAAAAAAATATGAATAACAAAAACTTTTTGGTGACTAAAACTTTAGTCGTCTAAAATAATTTTAGTTTTTAGCGACAAAATTTTATAGTCGCTGAAAATGTGATATTAATTTTTTTGAAAGGTTTTGACGACTAAAAAATTAGTCGGCAATTGATGACTTTCGACGACTAAATTCTTTTTAGTCGCCAAAACTTTTCCCGACAATTGTTCAACAACTAGTCTAATGACCAAAAATTTTAGTTACTAAAAAGTTTTAGCAACTAAAAATTGACTTTTGGCGACTAAAAATCTAGTCGCCAAAAGTGACATTTGTTGTAGTGTGAGTACATGAAAAATTGAGTGATGCTAGATAGCTCAAGAAAATGGTGTCCCAAATTTGCCCAAGTGATGTGGCCTGATGATGTGCCGATGATGTGGAAATAAATATTTTTTATTATCTTTTATTATTATTATTATTATTATTATTATTATTATTATTATTATTATTATTATTATATTAAGCCTAGTTGTTGTTGATAATATACGATTTCTTGAGATATTTTATCAACTATTTTTCTAGTAATATGTATAATGGAAAGTCTAAACATATCCGTCGTAGACATAATTCCCACACAACAACTACTCTCGAATGGAGTTGTCTCTATAGACTATGTAAAGTCTAAGGACAACATTGCGGATCCGCTAACCAAAGGATTAAATCGAGTGTTAGTTGAGACGTCGTCAAAAGAAATGGGACTGAGGCCTTTAGAAGTTACCGGAATGAAAACACATCCTAGTTGACTGGAGATCCCAAGATCTAGGTTCAATGAGACAATATAATTGCGTGTAACAATGGTATGTCATTGTGGGGGTAAAACCCCCGAGCCATTCCTTTAAGCAGTGATACCAGCGAGGGTGGAGGTTAAACAAAGCTTTTAATGACTCGTATGTGTTGAGGATTCAAACAGGGTATAGCAAGATACTTTAAAGAGTCACCTAGGTGACTGTGAAGTGGGGCCAGTTCTAGAAGAATTGGGAAGTACAAAATTCTTTGAAACCACTCGCTGAACCAAGCTAGTGATCAGGGCCATACAGGGCACACCAATAAGAATAGAATAGTGGTAGGAGTAATTCTAGTGTGAGATCTATTGTCTCAGTTTACATAAACGACAGAACAGTTCAAGATGTCATATTCACTGATCAGCCAATAAACTCGATAGGTTTTCACTGGGAGAGGTTCAAAGCCAAAAGCTACCTTATCAAATGTCGGGGTTAGTCTGTTATACTCTCTCTCTCTCTCTCTCTCTCTCTCTCTCTCTAAGTCATTATTGTTGAACGGTGTCCATTTGTTGAGTCATTCGGTCAATTTTTATTCATGTGGGGGATTTTTGAGAAAAATGGATTTTTGGTGACTTTAATTAAATATTAAAGTGGGTCTTAACCATTTACTGTGTTGGGTCCAAGTGGGTCTAGATACCTTGAAATGAGATCTTTACACCACAAAAACAATGGCCAAAAACTATTGAGAATTAAATGAGAAATTGCCTCATGAAGTTAGCTTCATGAAAGAGGTAGTGGATTAATGAGTATAATATGTTTATAACTCTTGCAATATTGCAGAGGTTAATGGTGCATTAGTGACCAATCATAAAGGCTGGAGGTTCCTTATCTCTCCCCTATACATGTATAAATTGAGACCCTCCTGTCTAGTCTCAACACAGAAATTTTTGCATCCATTTTACAAGTTAGTTTGCCAGAAAATTCCTACAATGAAAGAGTGTTGCCACCAATTTTGTTCGCTAAGCTAGACAGAAAGTGCTTATGCCGTAGTTGGGTTTTTGACCATCGTACCTTGGGAGACAGACGCCAGAATTTCTCAAGCACTCGACTCGTGAGGCGGGGAAAATTTGTTTTAAGGAAACTGCTACCGTGTAAACCTCAGTTTGCTTTCTTTACCATTTTATCGTATTGGATACTTCTGTTGTAATTTATTGTAATTATTAGCATGTGTTCTTGGTATATAATTTTGATTTATTCATGAATCTATTTGTTTAATTTTACAATTTGGACAATACTAATTTCGTTTATTATTTCTAATTAGCTAGTTTTAAGTTTTTCGTTAATTTCTTTTAATAGCCTAATTAAAGTATTATTTTGTTCTATTATTATTTGTAAAGAAGTATTATTATTTAAGTTATCAGATTCTACTTCTTCACTATATTTAATACTCATGCAAAATGTTTTTGACAAGGCTGAGAAACCAGGCTTGGATACCAATTTTTATTGCGGATTTGCGAGGGATCTAATTCAATATGAACTCTTGTAAAAGTTTGCGTTGATGATCTACACTTGCCTTTTTCTAATGATATTTTATTTTTAAACTAACAATCCTTTTGGCTATAATTTATTATAAATTGTTTCGAGAGAATAGCCAAAAAAAAAAATTTAACCTATTTAACTCACTTTCTAAATAAAAAATACAATCCAAACTATATTTTATTTCAACTCTGCGTGTCGTAATTAAACGCATATGAATACTAATTCTAAGTTTATATGAAATATATATATATTTAATTTTTTAATAACTATTTATATTTTGTAATATTTTCAAATTTTTGGGGTCAATTTATAATTTAATGAAACTTTATTGGTGATGTGGCTCTGAGTTGGCTTTGGCATGCTGAGTTCGCCTTCCTCCTATGATTCGGACAAGTTTGAGCCAAGGAAATTCGGGCTCCTAGGAATTTTTTTGAAAAAATTGTCCATTTCAAAACGGTGATGATAGGTAGCTCGAATTCGAGGCTCGAATCGCGGCTCGACACCAAAACGACGTCGTTTTGGTGTCGAGTTCTGTTTTTTCTTTTTTTTTTTTTTTTTCTTTTTCTTTTTCTTTCTTCCTGGTTTTGCAGAAGAAGAAGAAGGAGAAGGGAGAAGAGGAGGAGGAGGAGGAGGAGGAGGAGGAGGGGAGGAGGGAGGAGGGAGGGGAGGGGGCCATAAAAACCGGTTTGAGGAGGAGGGGAGGCTGGGCGGTGGTGCTGCGACATCGGCGGGGCTGCGACGGAGGAGGAAGCAGAGGTGGCGGCGGGAGCTACGACGACGGCGGGAGCTGCGACGACGGCCGCCGACCTTCTTCCTCTCCCTCCCTTCTCTCCCTCCCTTCTCTTTTCCCTCTCCCTCTCTTTTGAGCCGTTTCGAGCTCGACGAATTCGAGCTCTGAGGCATTTCCGATTTCAAAAATAGCAATGCCCATCATTTACACCGAAATACTCATGTAAGGCCTAAAATTGTTCTGAAAAAGAAATTTCCATTTCAAAAATTGCAACACCCATTGATTGTTTTTTTTTTTTTTTTGGGAAGATTTGGATTGCATAATTTTTTATTATTTTTTATTTTTTTTAGTACAAAGGAGAAGATTCTTCATTTATGCCGTACTAAATTGTTCTACCATGACCTTGTACGCTTTATATGAGTTTTTCTCAGATAAGTGATTTTATTGGAAGGGTTGAGTTTAGATGAGAAAATTTGAAGAATTTATAGGATTCATTATGGGGTTTAATTTCGATGATCTAAACTATTCATTTTATAAGACACTCAATGTTAATATCCATGGCAAAAATTAACTCAATCTGATAATCATAATTTTTTTATTTTATTGTATTTGTCTCTAAAAAATTAAATGACTATTTCCATAAATATATTTCCCGTTCATTTTTTTCGGAATGAAATAGTTACGATTATTGGATCAAACTAATTTTTTTCATTGATGATATAAATTAAGGGCATGTTTGATTGATATGATTAGAGCATGTGATTGATATTATTAATTCATGGGCTTAATAATCTTGTGTTTGTTTTGAAATTTTGTTTTAGGATTATTAATTCAATGGATAATTAATCCAACAAATTTGTAAGATTATTAGTAATTGGGTAGGGGTGAGATTATATATCCTAAGCTGGGAAATAAAATAAAAAGACTCTTTTACCCTTGACTAAAAGTTAGAACACTTATTATTTTTATATAAATTTTATATTCTAGAAGGCTAAAAATAATTTTTAAAAATTTAAAAATATTTTTTGATATTTATTTTATCAAGTTAGTTTATATATTTTTTTATAAAAAAATTAAAAAACAAACCAAACATGGTCTTTTTATTTTGTATTTTTATTTTGCTTTTATTTATTTTTTTAATTTTTTTCAAAACTACGTTTATGAAGAAATTTTGATAAAGTCATGATTATAAAGAAACATTGATAGAGGGTAAGATTGGAAAAGAAGATAAATATAGTTATAATCCTAAATTCATGTGTTTTCTTATCAAATGCAAATCAAATAATGAATAAGGAAATAATTTATCCTACTAATCCAATTAGATAGTGAATATCACACTAATTTGATGAGATTATTAATACCTTCACTATTAGTCTTGTGAATCAAATATGACCTAAAAATATTACAAAATGAATTATTTAAATAATCAAAATAAAATCCATGATGAATTTTACTATTTTCTTGTGTTGAGATATGAATATAAGTGAAACCCAACCCATATTAAGGCACATGAAAAATTGGTCCATTTGGAAAATAGGAAGGCCCATAATATTTTGTGGTACAAATGAAAAGAAACTTTATTTACGGCGTACTAAATTGTTTGCCGGGACATTGTAGGCCTTAAATAATTTGGTCTCTGATAAGTGATTTTATTGTAATACATATAACTTTGTCTGTTTAGATAATACTATGACCCATCAATTTGTTTTTGGTACAAACAAAAAGAAAATAGGATGCTTACGATATGGTTCTATTAATCGAACTTATTCATTTATAAATTATATTTTTTTTAAATTATTAATATTTCAAAAATATCCTCACATTTTCTCATTCAACACATTAACCATTATTGTTACCATTCACTGTTGCCAGCAATTACCTTCGGTCATTGGCAATAATCTCCGACCTCCAGTGATGATTGTTGGCAACCACTGGCAGCTGCTTCTCTAACTATCGATAACTACCTCCAATCTCTGACGACTTCTTGTTGGAACAATCTTCTGTGTAAAATAAATAATGTGAAATGAAATCAAACAAATAAAAATAAATTACTTACAGAATTTATTTACCAAACAGAAAAAATACAAAAAGATCAAGTCGAGTGTGTGAGATTCTATTCTTAAAACAAATTTGCCCCACTTCGGTACTTACGGATAAATAGCATCTATCTCCTAAGATACAATGATCTACATAGATTATAGTAGCACTCCAAATAATCTGTACGGCAAACAAAACATGTGTTCTTTACTCTTTGAATTTTTTCTAAGAACTCGTATGAAGAATAATACACACAAAGAGCAAAACTGGGAAGAGAAGAATTTTTCTGGATGTCAAAATCTGCTGGGAATTATCAATATTTATAGGCAAACTGGTGACCTTTAGATCTATCCAAACAGGTATGATCTTGAACTGAACAGGTGCAAAAAACCTTAACAGATACAGTTTGAAAGTTGAACTGATTTGCTAGCTGTTTTAAAACTGTTAACTGTTGGGCAATTTTATAACTGTTAAACAACAGTTTGAACCTGCTGGAATTGGACCGAAAAGGCACTGTCTTCATCGTGTGACTTACTATGCGGCAAGGAACATGTCACCTCTTGGACCCACCCAAAAGACGTTTGGGACCCACTCAATTTTGAACTCAAAGTTGGCCCAAAATAAGCCTATAAAACCATAATTCCAACAATCCCCCACATGAATGGAATTTGACGGAGAGAAAATGCAACAGCATGATCTAATTACAGAGAGTACAAAAATTAGAAATATTCTATAAAAGATAGGTAGCTTTTGGCTTTGGACCTTACTTTGTGCGATACTATCGGATTTACTAGCTAACCAGTAAACATGATGTCTTGAACTGTTCATCCATTTGTGTAAACCAAAACAATAGAACTCACACAGTATACCGCCAAACACAGTTTAGTTCTCACTATTGTGTTTATTTTGGCCCTGAACAACCTGGTCTTTCATAAGTGCTCTAAAGAATTATAGCCCTTCACAAATTTCATTGAACCGGCCCAGTTCACACTCATATAGGTGATTCTTATGAAGAGTATCCTACCATACTCCACTAGGTATTCCTAGATATAAGAATCATTAAAAGTATTTACTTAACCTAAAACGCTGCAGACTTTACTATTTCATCATACAAATGGATAGGAGTTTGACTCCCTGTAGACACCCCATTTTTGACCGACCTTAAGACTTAGACGTCACCAATTGAGCGCTCGCTGATGATGCATATTGTGCTCGTTCTGAGGTTTTAGAGTCTCGGCTGCGAGCCTTACCTCCAGACTTCGGGGCTCTTTTGTGCTTTGCCTCGGTTTGCGAATCAGGTCCTATTTTCTCCGTTTTCTTTTCCCAAAGGGAGGGAGAGGTCTCATAGACCGTCTCTCAGTGGCCGTAGGCTACGTTTCGTGGTCGTAGGTCATTTTTTCCGTTTGGAGCCCTGTTTTCGGTTTTCGAAGCCGTCGGCCGTGTGCCTCAGTTCGGGACCGCTTAACTACCTCCGTTTGCTCCAATTTTTGGCACACACCTTATTTCCTCCCTTTAGAGGGACACTGTGGCCCGGGAGACCACCTTCGTGGTCATACGCCAATTCCGGTGCCTAACAGCCTGTTTTCGGGGCCCCAAACTGCGCATTTTGGCCCCCGAACCTTCGTTTTGCATCCGCCTTGGTCCATTTTTGGTAGGGACCCTATTTTCATTGCTAGGGAGGTGGTAGTATGGTTGGAGGCCACCTTTTTCCCTGAAAAACCAGTTTTCTCATTTTCTCTCTCCTAAAGCCGGTTTTTCTGACAGAAAGTTGGTTTTTCTCACTTTTGAGCCACAATTTCTGGCTTTTCATACCACCATTGTGTTTTGCTCATCTGGGAGGCCACCAATATGGGTAGGTTAACCAGTAATTCTTCTTACCCCTTTTGAACCTTGCTAAAAAGCTGGTTTTTCTCTCTCCTAGGTCACTATTTCTGGTTTTTCTCCCTGCAGCTGTGTTGCACTCACCTGGGAGGCCACCAATCTGGGGTGGCTGACAAGAAATTCTCCTTGACCTTTTTGACCCCTGGTCGGCCGGCCGGCCACTTGAACTGGCCGGCCTGCAATCTGTTTTTTGCTCTCTTTGAATACTTTACAGCTGTGCCAGCTGGGGGCCATTTGGAGCATCCTCCATACACGTATATGGAGGATATTTGAGGCTTCTTGGAGAAGCTTTAGAGCCTCTCCTCTATAAAGGGGAGGCTGATCTGCATTTTTAAGGGTTGAACCATTTTGAAGGCTTACAACTCTCTCTCTATATATATATATATATCTTTACACTTGAGCCTCCAAACCCTAGTTTCCTTGGTCCATTTGCACTACAACCCTTAGCACCACACCTCCACCATCCATTCCAGCACTTTGGGACTGATTTTCAAGGGCTGAAAGTTCACCAACTTGGTCCAAAAGCTCCAGCTTTGCTGCTCTTCAAGGGTAAGCACCAATTTCCCTTAAACTTGCATTTTTTTTTCTCCATTTATTAGACTTACTTGCAAGTATTTTTGGACTTTGTAATAAACTAAAAAGTGTCATATTTTGAGCTCTTCTTGAATATTGATTAAGGACACTTTTCTGTTTGAGGTCTCCTACACCCTTGTGTGCTTTATCCCTCTTTGTAGGCTTATTTTGCATCATATCTTAGTCCTACTTGTGAGCATTTTCGAGATTTTTCATAAACTAGAAAAAGTTTCCTTTTGAGCTTATAAACATGTTTATTTAAGGTCACTTCTCTGTTTGGGGTCATCTACCCCCTTTCATGCTTTATTTCTTCATGCTTTGAGCTATGCATGTGAGCATTTGCATTGGCCTTGTTTTGGCCTTTTAGCCACTGAAATCCAGCAGATTTTCAGTGGCTTAGATGTGTCTTTGAGCTTCAAAATCATAGAGGGGTGACCCTCTCACCCCTCATTCTCTTTACTAGCTTTGTTGGCCTTCCAAAGGACCCTCATTTTGCATGTTGTGAAGTCACTTTTTGGGCCCAATTTGGTGAGTTTAAAGGTCTTCCCTAGCTCTTTCTGGGGCCTCTTTGACCATATTTTCTGTCCATAATGCATGTGTAGAACAATTCCATTCAAGGCCTTTTGAAGGGGCCTTTCATTGTATGCTTCATTGACCCATTTCAGGGCCAATTTGGAAAGTTTTAGGCTTGTCATATTTGATTTCCAGAGTTGGTTTTGCCATGCTAAGTGTCCTTGTTGTATGTGTTGAGTAACCCCTTGCATGGCCCTGCAAAGGAGCTCATCATTTTTGCATGCGTTGGATGCATTTCAGTGGTTATTTGGGGCTTATTTGGCATATCATGTTCCTATTTTTGGTTGGTTTGAGGACCTCTCTTATTCTTCATGTATATGCCATGTAAACCATGCTTACTAGCCTAGGTTGCGTGTTGTTTTAGCCCCTCATGTTGGCACCTTTTGGCCATGCTTTGAACAAGAAATAGTCTTATTTTGTACTACCCTAGCTCTGTTTTTGGGTCTTGTGATCGAATGATGTCTATTTTGCATACTTGTAGTTCAATGCACTTGCCTAGCTTCGAGTTTTGAAGTTCATTGCATGCATATACTGAGGTGTTTTCATGTCTTGAGCCAATTATTCATCACATTTCAGAGCTTTCTTGAATGTTGTATTGCCATGTTTTCATCTCTTTAAATGCGTTTGAGAGTCGGGCTTGTATGCCCCATTTACCGACCATTGAATGAGCTCCATTTCGTTGCATTCCGAGCCATCATTTTGGGTCATTCCCCCACTGTTTTAGACCTGCCTAGGGTCTGTTTGGGGTTGGTTTTGCCTTTGGTGCATTGCTTCGGGTACCTCTAGTGTAACGCACTTCACTAGTTTCGGTACCCGGGCCCTCCCCCAGCTTGCATTGTGTGCCATGTTTGCATGTTTTGGGACCATTGCAAATCATGTTTCAGTGCTGGAAATTGCATGTTTGTGTGCCATGTTTCATCCTTTGCCATGCTTTGTAGAGTGGCATTTGATGCCTTAGGTTCGGTCCTCGGTATTCGTGCAGGTGTGCACACATTTCGGTTGTCTCATTTTCATCTAATGGCCGCTGATGTGAGTGTGGCTGAGGTCCACTCATATTTTTGTAAGCCCATATTGCATTGTGTATGCCATCTTAGTCCATAGCATTGTCTATGCTAGGTTGTATGTTAGAGCATTGTGTATGCCATGTTACATCGAGCATTGTGTATGCCATTTCATAGCATTGCGTATGCTAGGTTGTATGTTAGTCGCATTGTGTATGCCATCACATTTGCATCGTGTCTGGGATAGGAGTTAGCCCAAGCACAGGAAACGAGGGACGTTTCGTACTCCGAGTGACGGAGCGTGTCTCAATTCCCGGTCACCGACACTCCGGATTATCCATGATGGACTCTAGGCCTTGTTGTGATTTCATGTGCATTCATTTCACATGGAGTCATGCAAATCGACTCCTCGGCCATCATGCATCAAAATGCGTGATTGGTGGCACGAGGATCGAGGACTACACTCCCTGAAGAGTAGTCATGCATACATATGTGAAAATACTTTGCCATGCCCCTTTCGTGCTCTCTGTTGCAGCAAATCAGAAATTAGCAACTTTCTAAAGCCTTGCACAGTATTCCGAGAACAATTGCAAACAGAGGCAAACCGGGGCATCGCAAGGAATTTCCTGACGAAGGCAACCCGAGCATGCATCATTCATCATTCAAAACAGAGCTGATGCGGTCCATAGCCTGCATGCTAATTTACCTGCTTTCCTAGTTAATTCGTTAATTAATTCGGGTTTTGTAATTATTCGAACTGTATTATTCATTTCGGACTGTATTATTATTCGGACTGTATTATTCTTTCAGACCCTCCGAGCGAGGGCACAACTGTAATAAGTGTGCATGTGTGTGATGCATGTCTTCCAACCCCACGTCTTTCTCCCTTTTATTTACCAGCTTATGATGGTTAGATTAGGGCATATTTCAATTAGCATACAGTATGATAACATGTTTGCATTCATTCATCTGTTTTGCATGCACCAGGCTCGGTGCATCATACTAACTGCATTGTATTTCAATTTCGAGTTGAATGCATGTTATCTGTTGCATCTCATATGCCATGTTTTAGAATAGCTGAGCCTATTATTGTTGCATTTTTGCATGTGTTGCATTAGGCATTCTCAGCATAGTTAGGATTCATGCATGTTTTCTAATTAGCTTCTTGCTTTGGCTCGGAGTACTCGGTAAGTGTTTATGCTTTAGCATCCTTGCATAAGTGTGAGTGTTGCCATGATAGCATGCTTACCATGAGGCTATGTGCTTATGTGATATACCTACCTGAATGCCTGTGGGTGAAGGTTGGATTATCTAAATTGGAATAATGCATTGACTGTGAGTTTTAAGCCCACTAGATAATGGCAAAACCATGTTTTCTATGCCCACCTGAGGGTGGCAAAATCTGCATTTTAAGCCTACTTGCGAGTAGCAAACCATTTTCAAAACAAACATGAGATGTTTTGTTCCAATTCAGGCGACCCGGTCTATACTTGTATGTTGTGCGCATCACATAGTAAATCTAGGCTAATAACCGGAATAAGAACGCATAATGTTTTCAAAACTAGACATCATGGTTAGTAGAGGCCGATCTTTGATCGGGCGAGCGGGGGTGCTCATGAAGTGACCTTCCCCAATCGTACCTATGTTCCTGAGCCGAGGCAACTTTGGTGATGACGGACACATGGCCTTAGGCAACGAGTCAGGGTTTCCTAAATTTCCCAAAATAAAATATTTAGGTGGCGACTCTGTATCTGGCAAAGCAGTCCATGTTTGGCACTTCTTTCAAAAAAATATGTTTTCAAAAACGATTTTCCGGATTTGGACTCTTTGATGATTCATTGGTCTTGCATTGCACTCTACAAGATTAGATACAGGACCGTGACATTGAGTCCTAAATTGTAGTGAGCCCAAATGAACAAAACGGGATTTCCTTCTCGGGACGTTCGGGGACATCTACAGTTTCTGGCGACTCCGCTGGGGAGTTAGAGAACTTGACTCGAACTCATGATATCTTGTTTTGTTCACACTTATGTGTTTCTTTGCATTGGATTTGCATTGGTGCGCCTAGGACACCGTGTTTGCCGTATGCTATTCCTGAACGGTTTGTCGGAGGCTAGCTTCGAGAAGCGTGCCATAAGGCTGACCGGTTGCGGGCTCTGCCACGACGAGAACACAAGCCCTGGTTTTACCGGGGCATCCTCTTTGACCATTCGACCTAGTGCATATTCGGAATCCATAGTGACCATTCCAAACTAGGACAGGTTGCTTACCCGTTTATAGGTTGTTTGAAACTGCTGTATGCGTAGTGAAACCCTAGCTCCTGACAAAATAGGACAGGGAACCCTACCCCAACATAGGGGTGTTTTGGCTCTCACTTATCTGTTATGTGCTTTTAGAGTGCGTCTCTACAGGATGGCATGTATCAGCTTGCAAGTTTGGGCATCAGGCTTGTGGGCACCAATATCAGTGTTTTGGGAATCAGTATATCTGCGGGTATCAGATTCAGATTTGGGGCAGTGATTTTGGGGAACAATGATCAGCAGTAGAACACAGTTATTCAACTATGCCTATGTCTGTTCTGATGAAATTGGGCTGAAATGCTGCCTGTTGTCTCTTTCAGGGGGGGTTTAGAGATTTAGTTCAGAATAGCTAGTGTTTTCCTTCGCAGAGGCAAGGTAGACATTTGATCTGTCAGCTACCAATCACATCACCTCCGTTCAGTTCGGTGAACTTATGATGACACAAAATTCGGAGGAAATTGTGGTTATGGCAGCCACATTACACCAAGGAATCATCTTGCAGGGTAAGACCGACGTTGAAGTACCACACCCCCCTAGGTCACCTACCGCGCGTCCGATCTGGGAACCCCAATTGTTTCAAGCTCGTGAGCCCACCACATTTGAGCTAATGGAAATGATCGGTGACCTTCAGAGGTCTGTGGCAAATCTAGCCTACGGAATGTCGGCTCCGCTACCAACCGCATCGTATGCTGGAAACTTCATACCGTAGGAGCCCCCACTACTGGGGCGAATTGTAATTGAGCTCAGCCAACCTAAAGATGTCTCGAGCTCTGGCAATGACATGCCAACAGCAGTCGGACTTCACACTGGTCAAGCAACCCAAACCTTCTACCAAGCTGAGGCTAACGGAAAGAACAAGATGAAGGTGGACACTGATCCCTATGAACAACTTCAACAAGCTGTTGAGGCTCTAAAAGCCGGAGGGTTAAATAAGCAACAAGTGCTGGCAGTTGCTGCAAAGACTGTGGATGGCATCTTCCTCACTCCGACCGAGAGCAGTTCAAGCCAGGGGAAAAATCGAGATGGGAACCGTCATGCTAGAACAGTTCCTTTCAATCCTAACCCTGCACCTGGAAAAGATCAGAGAGCCAAGGCAGCACCTGCCGATCCTTTTTCGAGTGCATCCAACAAAAGCTTGCGGACTCCGAAGTATCCGCCCCGAGGTCGTAGGGTCTTCCATGCCCTCTACATGCCTTTGTCTAAGGCTCTTCAAATCCTTGCCAAAAAAGGGCATCTCAAACCTCTCGAGCCTCGACCTCTCCCAAATCCCCTTCCAGCTAAGCATGATGGTACCCAGTACTGTGCATACCATCAACAAACCGGTCATAGTACCGACAACTGCTTCCGACTTCGCCATGAGGTACAGGATTTGATTGACAATGAAGTCACCCTCCCACCGAGCTCGGCAAAGTCTGTCATCACTGGGTTGGTGGATTTCGAGGGTAATACAAGAATGTGATCAGGGGATGAAACACCTGCGGGCGGTGTTCGGTTTACTTCAAATGTGGCGTTTGGCACGCACTGTTTTGAGCATTTGTGAAAACTAGTTTTATAGTTTCTGACTTGGGTGTTGAGTCAGTTCTGTAGTTTTGTTTTGAGTCTGTCTCATTGTCTTGAGTCAGTCTTTTTGATTAAGGGTCTGTCTTGTTGTATCGAGTCGGTCCTGTTGTACAAAGGTCGGGTGATTCCGGGGGTGTCACCTCGGACCTCACTCTTTTTGTTTGGTGTTGGTCTTTTCTCTTTTCTCTTGAGTCTGTCTCTGCTTTGGAGCCAGTTGCAACCAGGAAATCTGAATGAAATAGTTGTGGCTGTCATGTTTTGTGCTTATTGTTACTTTGAGCCTGTTGTGCCAACAAGTCTAGAATGAAATGGCGGAGCATCTCACCTGCTCTTTTGCACCTTTAAATCATTGTATTGACCTAAGTTTTTCAAAACTTTTTGAACATTGTGATGAAAACGAAGAGAAAGGAATTCCTCGGGATTTGCAAAAATTTGATCAATTGGGAGAAAGAGAGGCGTGCTAAGCCCTTAATGAATGAAATCATGTTTGTTAACGTGAGTACTTAGAAGCATCCTGGCTTGATCCAGATTGATTCCGCACTGTCTTCAGCACGAGCGACTGGTCGCTTTTTTAAAAGATTTCGAAAAATGTTTTGCGCGGTCCTGCGAAGACCTGTGTAGAATCGCTCTTGAGATTGTGC
Organism: Camellia granthamiana; assembly: GCA_036172215.1. Classification (NCBI taxonomy): domain Eukaryota; kingdom Viridiplantae; phylum Streptophyta; class Magnoliopsida; order Ericales; family Theaceae; genus Camellia; species Camellia granthamiana. Next base: position 33,960,273 of record CM069914.1, read on the forward strand.
AGCTTAGGATCGCTCTCAGCCCTGAGACTCGACCCCTCTTGATTTTGAACCTTGAACTTAGATTCAGAATGTTCAACAGTCAACCACCATGTAAGGCCTGTGTGGCCGAATCAGAAGCGCCCCTCGAACTAGGGGCAGGGAAGTCAGATCAAGAAGATCAGATGTCATCAAAAGCAGCTTGCAAAGCTAGATCAGAAGCACCCCTCGAACTAGGGGCAAAAGATGTGCTCGAAGACCTGAAGATGGATCATTCCACAAATCAATGAAGATCGGCAAGAATACCAAACCCCAGAAGGGAGAAAAGAAGAAGACATTGCTGAAGGACAACTGAGTTCTTATCCACAACACTAGGGGCAAATTCACCCTCTATTGGATAGAATTCTACATCATCAGCGAACAACAGCCATTCTCCTGGATTCAGATGACTTCAAGATCTCAAACCATTCAACATGGACAAAGCTACACTTTTACCCTTGAGAGGCTCGCTGGGCCGAAAACACAGAAGGGCGACCCAGGCAAAAGTTAGAGAAAGAAAAGAAGAAAAAGAACAAAGAAAAAGAAAAGAAAAGAACAAAAAAGAAAATCAAAAAAAGAAAAGATGAAAAAGAAAAGAAAAGAACAAAAGAATTGAAAAGAAGAAAAACAGAGCTCGTAAGGTTGAAAACCCAGAAAGGGCGGCCTTGGCAAAAGTTAGAGCGCAAAAGGAGAGGTTAATACCCGAGTGTACCCTAACCCCGAACTACGTAAGGCTTGATTCCCATCTTTGGGATACGTAGGCAACTTCATTCTGAAGTCCAGCCGTAAAACACTTCAAATTCGATTGTGTCCACGTAATGGTTTTGATCATCTTTGCATTCTTTGTATCCGAGAGTTCAGTTGTAATCATCGCTCCGAGGACTAATTACAAAGCGCTGCGGTGCCATTCAGACAAGGGGCAACTTTTCGTTGCCATTCAATGCACTGCGGTGCTGTTCAAACAAGGGCAACTTTTCGTTGCCATGCAGCTCTCCTCAAACAAGGGGCAATTTTCCTTTGGGTCCGAGGTCGTGCATCTCAAGAGTAGGTTCCGTGCTCGTTGAGCAGTGACCGTTTTCAAAAATAGTTTTTGAGAATTTTTACTGAGGTTGTCTAATTCTCTCAAAAATTATTTCATCTTTTCCAAAACTGGACCATTCCTTGGACCCAAAAAAAGGAAAATTTTCAGTGCTCATAACCTAACTTGCATGATTTCGAATCAGAAAATCGAACAAGCGCGTTAATCTAACTCTCATTTTGTTTAAAATTGTTTTAGTGGAAAACCAAAACAAAAAAAATGGTCAAAATGATGAACTAGGGGCACAATTGAGTCAGGCTTCCTGTCTTTTCCCTGTTGTCATTGCATTTGCCAAGAAGGGCACTCTACTTGCCAGAAAGGGCACTCTACCTGCCAGAAAATGGCACAACTGAAGTTAACAACAAAGGGCTGAAAGCTCTCAACATCGTCCAAGCAATGAGGTACCAAGCCAAACGTGAAGCATGAACTGGAATGGATCAAGATATTCTACTCCCTCGTCTAGACACATTTGATCATGTCCAAACTCCCCAGCAGAACATCATCAGCCGATGTCAGCTGTAGATTTGCTACACACCCAGTTGTAGCGCAACCCCTCTGCAGGAGAGTTCACTGTTGTGAACAGAAGAAGAGAATCTAGCAGAATGCTAGGGGCAAGAGCCCGCGACTTCCTGTTTATCCATCAACCACCTTGGAGAGGGATGAAAAATGAGAGATTAAAGAATAGAGAGATGTGCGCTGAGAGGAAAAGCGAGGAAAGGGTTTTGAGAGAAAAACCGAGCTTGAGGGCCGAGTGATGTGAGAATCACAAATAAGAAAGGGTGGGGAATAATACCCGAACAAACTGGCTCCTCGTGCACTGAGAGGTCTCTTGCCAGTGGAACACGTCTGTGTGTCGTGTCAGTCATTTTGTTTGTCTCGATTCTGGTTTTGAGTCGTTTCGGGTGTCTATAGATGTGTTCAGGTTGTCTTACCTTGTCTTTCTCTTTCATTGTTGAGTCGTGGCGTGTTGTGTTCAGTCATAGGCTCAATACCCAGTTGAGAACTTATTCTCACTTTCAATTTCAAAGAATCGTTTTGTGCTCAAAGTGTCGTGTCGTTCTCCACATTTGTGCAAAACAAGATTTTGTTCTTTCAAAAACCGCAGGGCTCAAACCGGGTCGTGTGGGAACAGTAAAACCAGGACCTATCCAAAGCTATATAGGTTCTAGACTTCGAAGCAAAAGAGAAAAAGGGAAAATGTCAGGCATCTGAGTTTGTTTCAACTTCTACAAGTTCTGTCATCGCATCCTGTATATTCAGAATGAGCTGTGTGTTCAAAATTAAAGTACTGTGTTGTGAGCCGTGTGTTCAGATCGAGCAGAGTTGTGTTATGAGCTGTGTGTTCAGAAATGAAAATTTATGAGCTGTGTGTTCAGAAATGAAAATTTATGAGCTGCGTGTTCAAAATTAAGAATGAGCTACGTGCAAATGAAAATATATGAGCTGCGTGTTCAGAATTGAAGTATGTGAGCTGCGTGTTCAAAATGAAGTGAATGAGCTATGTGTTCAGAAATGAGAATGTATGAGCTGCGTGTTCAGAATTGAAAAATAGTGGGCTGTGTGTTCACTTCAAAGTTTAGGCTGCGTATTCAGACTTCAGAAATAGTAGGCAGTGTGTTCACCATCAAACAGTGGGCTGTGTGTTCATTATCAAAGTTTGGGTTGCGTGTTCAGATTTTAGAAATAGTGGGCTGTGTGTTTATCATCAAAGTTTGGGCTGCGTGTTTAGACTTCAGAAATAGTGGGTTGCGTGTTCACCCCAAAGAATAAGCTGTGTGCCCGCAAACGAGCCGTGTGCCCGAAAATGAGCTGTGTGCCCTCGAAATGAGCTGCATGCCCGAAAAAGGAGCTGTATGCCCAAAAATGAGCTGTGTGCCCGCAAACGAGCCGTATGCCCGAAAAAGGAGCTGTGTGCCCGAAAAGGAGCTGTGTGCCAAAAAATGAGCTGTGTGCCCTCGAAATGAGTTGCATGTCCGAAAAAGGAGCTATGTGCCCGAAAATGAGTTCTGTGCCCTTGAAATGAGCTGCGTGCCTGAAAAAGGAGCTGTGTGCCCGCAAACGAGCCGTGTGCCCAAAAAAGGAGCTGTATGCCCGAAAAGGAGCTGTGCGCCTACAAACGAGCTGTGTGCCCGAAAATGAGCTGTGTGCCCTCGAAATGAGCTGCGTGCCCGAAAAAGGAGCAGTGTGCCCGAAAATGAGCTGCGTGCCCGAAAATGGAGCTGTGTGCCCGCAAATGAGCTGTGTGCCCGAAAATGATCTGTGTGGCCTCGAAATGAGCTGCGTGCCCGAAAAAGGAGCTGTGTGCCCCGCAAACGAGCCGTGTACCCGAAAAAGGAGCTGTGTGCCCAAAAAGGAGCTGTGTGCCCGAAAATGAGCTGTGTGCCCTCGAAATGAGCTCCGTGCCCGAAAAAGGAGCTGTGTGCCCAAAAATGAGCTATGTGCCCGCAAACGAGCCGTGTGCCAAAAAAAGGAGCTGTGTGCCCGAAAAGGAGCTATGTGCCTTCGAAATGAGCTACGTGCCCGAAAAAGGAGCTGTGTGCCCGCAAACGAGCCATGTGCCCGAAAATGAGCTGTGTGCCCGCAAACGAGCCATGTGCCCGAAAAAGGAGTCGTGTCCCGAAAAGGAGCTGTGTGCCCGAAAATGAGCTGTGTGCCCTCGAAATGAGCTGCGTGCCCAAAAAAGGAGCTGTGTGCCCGAAAATGAGTTGTGTGCCCGCAAACGAGCCGTGTGCCCGAAAAAAGAGCTGTGTTCCTGAAAATGAGCTGTGTGCCCAAGATGAGCTGTGTGCCCCAAATGAGTTGTGTGCCCAAAAGAGTTGTGTGCCCAGATTAAATAGAGTGTCGTGTTTCGAGCTGTGTGCCAAACGAACAGAATATTGTGTTATGGGTTGCGCCCCAAACGAACAAAGTGTTGTGATGTGAGCTGTGTGCCAAATGAATTGAATGCTATGTCGTAAGCTGTGTGCCAAGTCTTATATTGTGCATGCATTTCATCACGCTATTTTGCGTTGTGACCATTACTTGCATTGTGCATGCATTTTATCGCGCTATTTTGCGCATCGGACTATTTGGTGCAATTTATACTCGCGCTATCTTGCGCACCTTACCTGCACTTGTTAGTGCATTGCATCGCGCTATCTTGTGCACCTTACCTATATCACACTGCTTTATGCATTCACCCTACTCGCACTGTTTTGTGCACCTCTAGCTCGCACTGTCTTGTGCACTCACCTGGTCTAGGAGACCTTAAATCCTCTGGTCTAAGGAGACCTTAAATCCTACATCCTCGTTTGCGCTGTTTTGCGCATCGCACTTTCATTTCATCGCACTTTCTTGTGCACCTACGCTGGTCTTGGAGACCTTAAATCCTCTAAAGGTGAAATTCCTTTGGTGTTTGTCGTGCCCGAACGACTTCCGGTGGTCTGGTATAGCCACCTGCCTGTGTTTGCGGTGAGTTCCTAGGAGACCAACTGAGACGGTGGAAACTAGAGTTAGAATGGCTCATGCCTAGAATGCAAAGGTTCGAGATTTCTGAGACTAAATACTGGTTTAAATACCCAGAGGTATATCCTCTGCTTGAAATCTGTATGGCAGCCCCATAGATTGAGATAGCATGTGTGTACACCTCAATTCTGGATACTGAACCAACCTAGTCTGTCACCCTGTTGGAGAATAGGGAAAGCTACGAGCACAGTCAGGGAGAAAAGTAGTACCTGTGATTCAACCGAAAAGAATGAGAAGATTCCCGCATCAGCATGAGGTAAGACATTGCTGAGGTAGGTCATTGC